>JTEE01000013.1:375684-395381 GCA_002896455.3 Chlorella sp. ArM0029B | reverse complement strand
GTGGTGGTGGGGCGGGGTGGGCGGTGGGGTGGGGGCAGTGAGTGGGGCTGTGATGATGGGAAGGTGACTGAGAGGGAGCAAGTAGGGTGAGAGGTGATTGGGCTGGCTCATGTGAGTCGACTGGGCTGGGCCAAGGCGCGTACTACTTGCCTGCTTCCCTCCCGTTTGGTCCAGGCCCGCGTGCAGCTGCTGCCCTGCAGGCACACACTCAGGTCCCCTCTGTCTTGGCCCGCTCCAGCTCTGCCCTCCGTGTCTTTGCCCACCCTAGGTCTCCCACCTTCTTTTCGCACCTCTTGTCCTCACCCGTGTCATCTCCCCCTCTTTGTGTCGTCCCTGGAGGGCGGCACCGCCTCGGTTCTCCCTCCTGCAGTCTTCACCCACTCAATCATCCATCATCATGTCTTCCCACACTCACATGTCGTCCTCGTCTTCTTCATAACCTCTCCCCCAGGTTCCCCAAGGAGGGCGGCACCGCCTCGTTTCCCCTCCTGTGGTCTTCACCCACTCAATGTTTCATCTGATCTTCACCCAATCTATCCGCTCCTCCCCCTTCTCCTGCTCTGCCCCCCCCCAGGTTCCCCAAGGAGGGCGGCACCGGCGGCATCTGGAAGGCCGTGGCCAAGCTGCTGCCCGACCAGCGCCAGCGGTACGGCAGCACGCTGACGGGGCTGGACAAGGACAAACAGATTGCCAGCTTCGCAGATGGGCGCCAGGTGAGAGCGAGGCGTTGGGTGGGGGAGGGCGGTTGAAGGGGGATGGGCTAAGGAGAAAAGCAGATTGCCAGCTTTGCAGACGGGCGGGCGCCAGGTGTGGCTGGGTGGTCGATACGTGTGCGGTTGCGCTTGCGACAGAGGTTGGGGTTGGAAACGGACTGGGGGCATGTACAAACAGAGTGCTAGCTGTGCTGACGGGGGTCAGGCGTGGACACAGCACTGCTGGGGCGAAGATGATGGCAGGGTGGGGTGGACAGGGGCCAATCAGGTTTTGCCTAGGGTGGGTCGTTTGCTGAGTGACTGCCATGTTTGCGGGTGTGAGCATTCTGCAGTCTGTGCAGCACTAGTTGTGATCGCCACACACCGAACACTTGCCTGCAGCCTCCGCCCACACCCCCATGCCCCTCAAGCCGCCACTTCACAAGCCGCCACTTCACAAAGCTCTTAACCTACACCAAGCACCCTGTTGCTGCCTGGCTGTTCCAACCTGCCTGCCCCTGCAGTTAGCCTATGACGCCATCATCACCACAATCCCTCTCAACCTGCCAATTTCACAGTGTTCTGACGGAAAACAAGCACACCTTTGCTTCCCTGCTGCAGATAGCTTACGACGCCATCATCACCACCATGCCGCTGGACCTCACGCTGAGCTGGCTGGGGCAGGAGGAGTGGGCTCACGGCCTGCAGCACTCGTCCTCACACATCATCGGCTTTGGTGCGTGGTGGGCGGCGGGGAGCAAGCCAGCCGGGCTGGCTGGCTGCCTTGATTGCATCGCGTCACGTCGTCGTCATGGCATTTGTGTCGCATTGCCTGCCTGTTGGACAGCCCAACGCCAGCGGCAAGATCTGGCTCATTCGAGCTGTTGCATTCCAATCGACGGCCAACCCACGGGCCCTGCCCCCTCGGCCAACAATGCTGGTTGAATTGACACTGTGCGTGCACCACGCTCCCGTCGTTCAATCGTGCATCACTGCCCCTTGGGCTGCAGGCCTCCGCGGGCAGTGCCCCCACGGCAAGAAGTGATGATTCGATTTCCAACTGGTTTCAGCGCCCCGTGTGCTGCAGGCATCCGCGGGCAGTGCCCCCACGGCAAGAAGTGCTGAATCTATTTCTAACTGGTGTTACTGCCCCCTGTGCTGCAGGCATCCGCGGGCAGTGCCCCCACGGCAAGAAGTGCTGGCTGTACTTCCCCGAAGACGACTGCCCCTTCTACCGCGTCACCGTCTTCTCACACTACGCCAAGAAGAACTGCCCCGCGGGTGAGGCCGGCAGCACACTGGTGGCATCGTGCTGGATGGGTGTAATATGGCACGAGCCGCAGAAGCTCAGCGGGCACTGGGCTGCGGGTAGATGGGCGGCCCGGGTCACAAGCCAAGGTTTTCACAAGCCAACGGGGAATGAGTGAGGGGCAAGGGGCAGCTGGGCCTGCGGAAACAGGCCAGTTCCCAGTTTGGGTGGGAGGGAGTGCAACAACATGGTTTGATTTATGGCGGGATGTGGGCCGGGTGCAGTGGCCAAACACACCCCCTCATTACATCTCATTCACCAAGCCACACATCAAAATGTGTGCGGTGCCCAGAACCATGTGCCAAGCTGCCCACGCTGTGCAAGGCGCTCCCACCTCTGCCCTTATGCTATGCCCTCCTCCTTCCCATCCGCGTCTCATATCTCAAATTAACACTTTGATTTGTGTGCAGACGATGCCAAGCTGCCCACGCTGTGCAAGGCGGATGGCAGCGACCCGGAGCCGGGCACAGAAGAGGCGCGGGAGGGGCCCTACTGGTCCCTCATGTTTGAGGTGAGCCCACGCGATACAAGTGTCCTTTGTCCTTTGTTTAGAAACAGCAATAGATGTGTTGGCAACGCCGCGACAGGAAGGGCAGGGCAGGGTGGGCAGCCAGGGCACTGTTAATCACTTCACCATGTTTTGAGGTGAGCCCACACGCGTGCTTGTCCTAAGAGTTTAGTCACAGATGTGCTGGCAACACCACGACAAGGAGGGCAGGGCAGGGTGGGCGGCCAGGGCACTGTTCATACAATCGCTTCACTTGAGCCCTGGCAACACACAGGCTTGTGGGGATCAGTGCATGCAGGGCAGGGCAGGGTGGGGAGCAAAGGCCGCACCAGTCGCTTTGGTCATGCTTGGAACACAAATCGGCGGGGCTCACTCAATCACTTTGCTGAGGTCTTTCTCCCTGGCTGCCTGCAGGTCAGCGAGAGCAACTACAAGCCGGTGGCACAAGGGGATGTGAAGCTGGGCGGCACTGCAGGTGGGGCGAGCCATGGGGCTTGGCTGGGCTGAACAAAAGCAGTGCTGGCAACAGGTGGTGTTTCGGTGATTTGGTCGCATGCGCGCGTCCCCACCTTCCCCTCTCCCTCCCGCTGCTGTGCCCCATCCCGAAGCTGCCCCTCATTCGTGCACAGGCACCTGGCCTGCAGTGGTTTGCGACATGCTGCCATCCGCCCTTTGCCCTCCTCACTCCCTTGCCCCTGCTTTCGCTTCTCCCTTCCTCTTGCTTATCTGTGAGGAGGCACCTGGCCCGCGGTGGTGCGCGACACGCTGCCATCCGCCCTCTGCTCTCCTCATACCCTTGCCCCTGCCTCCTCTTCCCTCACTCCCCTGTTCCTGCTCCCTCACGACTCTGCCTCTGCTTTTGCTTCTCCCCTCTATGCAGGCACCTGGCCCGCGGTGGTGCACGACACGCTGCTTGGCTCTCTGGCCACCCAGCTGATGGCTGCGGGCGATGAGGTGGTCAGCGTGTACCACCGCAGGCTGGAGCACGGCTACCCCACCCCCTCGCTGGGCCGGGACGGCGTGCTGAAGCAGGCGCTGCCCTGGCTGCGCAAGCACAACATCTGGTCGCGCGGCAGGTGGGGAGGGGGGAACAAGGGGGCGGGCGAGTTGGGAGGTCGTTGTGGTGGGCGGCTGTTGTTCGTGCCTGATTGCCAAAGGCAGCACACGCAAGCATTGTCCCTGCGGCAAGTGGGTGGGGTGGGGTGGGAGGGGGGCAGGTGGGGCGGGCGCTTGGTTATGGATGGTCGGTGGTACCTAATTGCCCAAGCGCAGCACACGCCGGCATTGTGCCTGCGGCAACGTGGGCAAGTTTTCAAAGCCTGCCTGCCTGCCCGAATCTGCTAGCTTTCGCCTGCTCCCCCGCACGCCCACCCCGTCGTCGCACCCATACCCTGTTGGTCTCTTCCTGTCGGCATTTTTGACCAATCAATCTTTTGTGGTAGTGGACTCAAGACTGCAACCTTCTTGTTTTGCAACCTTCTTTCTTCCTGCCGCAGGTTTGGTTCCTACAAATACGAGGTTGCCAACCAGGACCACTCCCTCATGCTGGGAGTGGAATGCGTGGACAGCATTCTGTTTGGAACACAGGTGAGGGGCGGGAGATGTGAGGGTGGAGGCGGCAGGAGGTGTGTGTGCAAGGGGTGCCCCGAGAGATGGGTGTGCATGGCACTGACACCATCCTGTGTTTGTGATGGACCACCTGTGTTTTGGCCTACACTTGTATTTATCGGCACGCTGTCGGGGGGACACGACGCAGAGTGGGAGGTGGGCGGCCGCAGCGGTCGGCTTGGATCAGTGCAAGACACGCAGAGGCCTGACTTAAGTGTTAAGTGATGTCAACAAGCCCCCATCCAGGCCAGATCAGCGCTTCCGCTGTCGCCCTCTGCTGCCCAACGCCGCGCGCCTCTCTCATCCACACCACACCCCCTTCCTCGCACGCACCCTTCCTCGCTCTCGACCCATCCCACGCCACCACCCCTTCCTCGCATGTGCCCTCCCTCGCCATCTCACCCATTCCCACCCACCCCCACCTCCCCTCTCCCCCACCTCAGGAGCTCACCCTGGAGCACCCCAACATTGTCAACCCGCGCAAGAACTTTGACATGAAGGTGAGAGTTTTGGGGGTGGGAGGTGAACAGGGGTTTAAGGTGCTGCTGCACTTGTGTGGGGGCTGCCTGGCGGTGGCTGGCGCATGCAGGACTGGCGAGATGCAGGCGGGTTTTGTGGTGCACTGGCTGCGGTGGCTGCTTGGTCGGTTGGCAGGGTGGATGCAAGGTGGGTGGGTGGCTGCTGAAGGCTTGGTGCTGGGAGGTGGGGTTGGCGGGGAGCCGCGGTGTAGCTAGCACACGATGCAGCGGCAGGCGGCGCGTGCGCTTTGTCACCCCCACACTGTAAGGCTTGCTGGTGTGCAAAGGCGACGCAAGACTTCAATTCTGCATGCTATTCGTGGGGACACATCATCATCGTCGTGTGGCAGTCCGCATCTTGTTGGAACGATCTTCACCTCCCCTGCCTTCCGCCTCCCCCTGCTCTGCCCCCTCCCTCCCTGCAGTACACCAAGGAGCAGGTGATGCCCGGCCTCATGGACAGCGCCAAACCCCTGGGCTGCGCCGAGAACTGACCGCGCAACGCCTGGCAAACAACACTCACAATTGTTGTTCCCACACAAAAACAACAGCATGGACAGACGGACGGCGGACAGGCTGGCTGGCAAGCCACTGCTGCCGCCGCCGTCCCCTGAGCAGAGGACGCGGTGCTGGTTGCCCGCAACTGCAAACAAAACTGACAAACGCACCACAATCCTGCCTGACTAGAACACATCCTCCTGCATTGTTTGATACGCTTTGAAAGGCGCATGCGCAGGCCCTGCAGCGGCCGGGCGGTGCGCACTTGTTTGCACTTTTGTTGCAGTCTGGTTACCTGTTATAGACCAGCACTGCAGAAAGGCACCGGGGAAAGCGAGAAGTGAAGCAAGATCAGAGGAGGCCTGCTCACAACGTGGGGGCGTTGGAAGGTGACAGCATCCTACCCACATTTACGAAAGGGGTGATATCACTGGGAACAGATCCCATCACATGCAAAAGGCCTCCCATCGCCTCTTGATCCATCGCTCCAACACCTGCCTGGCGGGTTGCCATCCCTCTCCAGCTTGCCACGGTCATAGTTACAGAGATGGCAAGACATGATTGAAAGATTGCTAGCAGACGAAGCAAGCGAAGGGGTTTGGTTTTATTGAGTGGGATCACAGGATCACGACCACTCTCTCACACTGAACTGGCGGACGCGCCTGGCTGCCTGCCGACGGTCACGCTGCTTCCTACCTGCCGCGCTGGGGGCCGACCCCATTTGAATATTTCTATGCACACATGCTGTGCGCCGCCTGTCCCATCTCAAAGATTCCACGCTGGCGCTGCGCTGACCTGGCATCTGCTGCCCACAGGCTGTACACATCCCTCGTGTCTATTGGCAGCACAGCACCACTGTGGGACAAGAGATGCCATGCTGCCACCTGGGCCTGCCCAGGGGCCTGCATCCAACCCCCACGCAGCACAACAAGTGCGCCGCAGGGGCTGCCTGGGGTGCCTCAGTCCCACAGCACTACGGGCGCTCCTTCGGGGCTGCCTCCCTCCTCTTCATGCCGGGCCTCCAGCTCCCGCAGGAGCTCTGCCAGCCACTTGGTGCTGCTCTGCTTCCACACACCCAGCATCTTCCTGCACCGCAGCGCAGCACGCACAGCACGCATCGGCATCTTAGAGGTGGGGTCGAATGAGGTGTGCGTGCGGCAGTGTGGGGTCAGAGCATGGCAGGGAGGGCGACACCTGGTCGGCAGGGCTAAGTCCGGCTGGCAAGCTGCGTGATGCACGCGTTGCCCAGCCACCTCCGACCAGCTTTCCACACACACACACAGCACTGCGTGCTCTCATCTTTGGACTGCCTGGCTCCCCAGACCACCATCCCTCTACTTCCTCCCAGCCCCTCCCCCCTCTGCCCCTCCTCCCTGCCCACCTGAGGTCCAGCCTGCGCAGGCTGCTCATCCCCCCCTCCTCCACCAGCGGCTTCAGGCTCATGGCTGCCTCCATGTAGATGTTGAAGCTCAGGTCGGCCTTCTCCAGGGCAGGCAGGTCACCCAGAACCTGCACAGGCCAACGTTGCAGGGAGTTGTGGAGCGGGACGGGTAAGAACGGTGAGCAAGGCGTGCAGTAAGAGGAGTGTGTGGGTGAATGGAAGGCGTGCAAGTAGGTGGGTCGGGGTTGGCACACTCTAGAGGGGGCGGCAAGGGGTGGTCCTGGAGGCAGCACACCCAAAGAATGTAGGAGAGGCCAATCTACTCGGGAAGCGGCGGGCATGCATCGTTCAACAGCAGCTGCGTGGGGTCAGGCGTGCACGCTTCAGCTTGGCTGCTCACCGCTGGGAGTGGGGCATGGGGGCAGACGAGCATGGCAGGCGGGTGGCGCAGCTCACAAGGCAAGTGTCGCATCAAAGGCTACATGCAGACCTCTGGCTGCTGTGCCACCACTGCCAGCCTATAGGGTTTCGGGTTTTAGGGTTTCGGGTTTCGGGTTTTAGGTTTAATCTCTGAGCAAGCACCCCAGCTTCCTACTGTCAGTCCCGCTCGTGCCGCCCCGCCACCCACCTGCGGGATGCGGGGGAAGCAGCACCCTTCCGCCGACAGCTCGCGCAGCGCGGTCAGCGTGCTCAGCGTGGGGGGCAGCTCCACCAGCTGGTTGCGTGACAGGTCCAAATGAGTCAGCTGGCTCAGCAGGCACAGGTCGGCGGGTGCCGAGGGAAGCTGGCAGCAGCGCAGCACCAGGCGCTGCAGGGTGGCTCGAGGGGTGGGCACAGATGTGTGATGGGAGCGTGCACGTTGCACAGCAGCAGGATCTCAGCTGCTCCGGCACCGTTCCTTCACGGCCACATGCTGGTGTCAACAGCTCTGCCAAGACACTGCAGCCGCTCTACATATCACCTCAACACTTGACCTGCCGCTAGGGCATCCTGTCCAGCGCACCCCACCCACCCAGCACAACCAGGCTGATGGTGGTGGAATGGCCGTGCCTGCCACCCAACTGCAACTGCAACCCACCCCTCTACCCTCATCTGCAGCGTGGCCATGTGGGCAGCCCACCCAGCCCACCCACCCCCCTGCATCCGCAACTAATGCTTGCACCCACCTGCAACCCGCAGCACAACAGCCCCATCCCCAGCCGACAGCCTGGCTTCCGGATTTAGGGTACGGTTTCCCGCACTAAACTGCCCCAAACCCTACCCTATCAGCTGCAAGTTGCCTGCCCCACCCCACCTGCAGCTTGGGCAGCGTGGCCAGCGCCTGCAGGCTGTCTGGCACCCCCGACAGCGCCTCAAAGGGGTTGTCGCTCAGGTCCAGGCTGGTGAGGGAGGACAGCCCAGGCAGCACCGGCGGCAGGCTCAGCGCCTTGGTGTCGCTGCATAGCGGGAGGCAGCGGGCAGAGGCAGCAACGCGCAGGCGGTTGGGCAGAGAGTTGGGTTAGGCACGGGGGCTGAGATGGGAGCAGGCGTGCGGGTTCAAGAGCCAGGAAGAAGCGTGGGGGGCTGCAGTGCGCTGGGCGCAATGTGCTTATGCGCCCCAACACACGCTATGCTGCCCCAGATAGAATTCCGGTTCGGCCAGCATGCCAGAGAGCCCGATGCTGCACTGCGCGCCTCCCCTGCTCCCCTTCCCTCTGCTGCCCAGGTGTGCACCGACCACTGCTGCCGCTCACCGCAGCTCCACAGACTCCAGTGCCGGCAGCTTGCCCAGCGGCTCCCATGTGTGCATGAGCCCCACCTGCACGGCAATCCAACCGGGGCGGCTGGCTGGCTCGCATGAGCGCTGATGGTGACGGGGCAGAGGCAGGCCAGGGCAGTGGCAGGCGTTGAAGCATGGCCTACACCCCGCCATACTCCCACCCTCACAAGTTCAGGCCCACTTTACCAAGCCACCCTGCCAGCGCACCATGAGGTTTGTGCCGTTAAGGCGCAAGTGGCGCAGCGCCGACAGCTTCCACAGCTGGCTGGGCAGGAAGGAGAGCGGGCACCCGCTGACATCCAGGGCTGCCAGCGCCTTGAGCTTGGTGATGCCAGCGGGCAGGTTGGTCACGCCTGCAGGCAGGGGCAGGCGCTGTGGTCGGAAATGCTGCAGCACCACCATCTGGCAAAATGCAACGTGGTGGGCCCACGCCTGGCTCCTCAGAAGCTGCACAGTTGCTGCCTCCTGTTGCTCCTGTGCCCCCCCCCCCACAGGTCCGCACAGGCGCAGCGTCCGCACACACACACAATAGTTGACGTTGCACGCCCTGCGTCCATCCCCGTCCCTGCTCCATTGCTGTCACCCCGTCAGCAGTGGTGGTGTTGGTGGCTCACCCAGGGAACAGATGGCTAGGGAGGTGAGCCCCTTGAGCTTGAGCAGCATGTCGGGGAAGCCCGCCAGGCAGTGCTCCCCGCCCTCCTCCGCCTGCAGTGGCAGGTGAATGAGCAACCGGACGAAAAAATAAGCTTTGACTGTGCCAAAGAACCCTAATACAGTCTTCAAGCGGACTGTAAGCCCATCCAAGCAGGCAAGCGCCTGGCAGCTGGGCTGGTGCCGACGGCGATGGCGGCGGCAGCGGACCATTTCAATCAGCAAACTATTCCAAGCAACCGGAGCAAAGCGTCGGCAAGCAGAGGGCCGGTGGGTGCAGGTCCCGGTGGGTGGACGTCCCGCAAAGATCCCCGGGTCTGTAAGTAATTGAATTTCCCACGGTATGTAAAGTCGTTTTCGTAAGATTCTTAATAGTATCTACAATAGTTGCTAGAAGAGTTCTATGTATTGTGTGCTCACCTGCCGGCTGGCTGACAGCGTGAGCGCCTTGAGCTTGCGCAGCTGCTCCAAGGGTGCCAGGTCAGCAGAGGTCACACGCCCCACCTGGAACGTCACCGCCAGCTTCTCCAGGTTCTGTGGCACGACGGGGTCGGGAAGCAGGCACAGCGTGTGTGGGAAACGCAGAGGTGTTAAGAGGGAATGCAAGATGGGTGCGGGTGCGGGATGATGCGATGGGCTGGAGGGGCAGCAGGCCAGGCGTAGTGGTGCTGCCAGCTCCGCCGCTGTGGCGGATGCAACCGCCAGCTGCCGCACGGAGGCGCAACCGCCAGCACCCACTTGCATGCCCGCAAGCAAACCACCTGGCCCACCCATGCTCTTCCTTTCCGTTCAGTTCGAACCCCTGGCAACCCACTTCCCTCCCTCCTCCCTTCCGCACCTGCAGCAGCGCCACCTCAGCAAATGACTTGGCGTGGAAGATGCTCTTGTACCCCTTTCCGTTCAGTTCGAACCCCTGGCAACCCACTTCCCTCCCTCCTCCCTTCCGCACCTGCAGCAGCGTCACCTCAGCAAATGACTTGGCGTGGAAGATGTCTGAGCAGTGCGCGATGCACAGCTCCTGCAGCGTGGGCGCCAGCAGGCGGAACACCCGCCGCAGCCCCGCGCCGGTCTTGGGGAAGCTGTGCGTCTGGTCGCGCGCCGAGAAGCTGCACGGGGGAAGTTGAAGAGGGAAGGGGCGGTGTGGGTTGGCGGGCAGGTGGGTGAATTCATTGCTCAGCGAGGCCGGGCTCATGTTGTGTGCGCCGTGTGCAGCGGCAGCTCTGAATGCAGCAGCAGGCGGCTTCTCTAAGCCCCTAATGTCCCACATGCCTGCTCCCCTCCTGCCGCACCGCCGCTGCCCAAAAGTGACGCACACAACCGTTCCAAACCAAACAAACCGAACAGCAAGGGGCGGGCGCAGCGGCACTCACGAAAGCACCAGCCGCTTGATGGCTGCCGCGCGCGGCTTCACCCATCGCTCTACCGCAGAGTGCAGCAGCCGGCGGTTGCTGCCGTCTCCCGCCACCTCAGCGTCATCGCCAGCACCCCATTCCTGACCCTTTTGAATGAAGTCTATGTGCAGAGACTGCAGGCATAATTCAGGGTGGCAGCAAAAGGGCAGATGTCAGCTGTCGGGAAGCATCTGGCCGCTGTACGGGGCAGGCACAAAGCACAGCAGGGGTGCGTGCACTCAGGCAGCCGAGCAGGCACACAGGCAGGGTGGGGCAGCGCAGCGTGCAGGGCGGCTCACCTCCCACACCGCGCTGGGCTCTTGCAGCACATCGCGGAAGCGCTTGCACACCAGCGGCAGGATTTCTCTACAGGTGAGCACAGGGAAAGGGAGCACGCATGTGGGTGCAAGGGTGCAGCACCCACCTGCCACGGCCCATTTTGAACATGCACGCCTGCCGCCTCGCCGCCCCACTCACCTGCAGTAACTCTGCTGCTCGTTGCGGCTCAAATGCAGGAATACTTCCTGCAGAGCCTCGGCCGTGAGCGCTGCGATGGTCTCTTCAGAGCCAGAAGCTGCGCCGCCGCCGCCGGCAGCCGCAGGTGCGCCCCGGCGGCGACGCTTTGCAGCTGCCGGCACCTGTTGTTGCCGCTGCTGCCGCCCGGCCCCGCTGCTGCCGCCCTGCTGCTCCTCCTCGTCTTCTGATTGCTGCTCGTCCTCCGTGCCGCTGCTCTCGCCCTCCTCGCTCTCCGGCTGCTCGTGCGCCAGCTCTCGCTGCTCGGCCGCGCTGCTCCGCAGGTTGCTGCGCAGCGTCACCCTTCTGGCGATGACAGCGCCGGTCTTCTTCCCCTTGGCTCCCAGCTTGGTGGTGGCCGTCTTGCGCACGCCCCCCGACTTTGCCCCTCTCCGCTTCATGGTGCAGCACTGTTTTGAATAAGAGCTTGATCAGATGGACTCGCAATTTAAAGGGCGGAGCAAGAGGTGGACGGTGGTGAGGGTTTGAGTGCACGCGGCGGCCACAGCGTGGCAGCGCAAGATGCTGACAGACGATAGCGGGGCATTGCATTGAGGCTAATTGCAAACGACCACACGCTAGCTCACCTTTGCCCTCTTGTCACAGCACAGGAGGCTGCATCGGGGGCAAGGCTACTCTACCTACACCTGTTCATTGCACGTCTTGCCTGCATGACCCCCCAAGTCACGTCTGGCTGTCCTCTGGCATTTCAAGCGGTTTGTGTCACAACAGGGATGGCCGCTTGCTAGGGGGCCATCATTGGGTGCATCATGGAACGCTCAAATACCTGGCAGCACCGGAATCCGGATTAGAATTGACAGAAAGCAGGCAAGGAGAAACGAGGGGGAAAAGGGACTTGTAAGTCCAGCGGGAGCAATCGCAACGGGTGCCTGGGGAGAGTTGCCGCGCAAGTAAGGAACAAACAGAGGGTAGGGAAGGGAGGGATGCGGATGAATCAGTTGCGCGAACCTGCCGCGGCAACAAGCGGGAGCTGTGGGAAAAGGGGCGGTGCTGGAGGTGATGTAGCTTTAAGAGGTGAGGCGCTGAGTGAAGCGGGCCTGGGGTCGAGATGTTGCTGAGGTCGAAAGAGGGCTGGAAAAATGCGCTGCAGGCAGCAGGTCGCGCGCAGGCGAGCAAGGCGGGTCAGGCGCGCCAGCCCAGCAGGAGGAGAGGTGGGGCCGGGTTGAAAGTACAGCATCTAACACTTGCATCGAACACTTCGTTGCATTTGAAAAGGGGACACTTGGTGGGTAAAGTAGGAGCTTGGTGGGCAAAGGAGACGCGTGTGTTGGGAGATGGGTTGGGTGTGGCGTGGGCAGGCCTTGCGCCCTGGGGCAGGGCCGAAAATGAATACCGGGCGCTCATGTGTTGGGGGATGCTTGGAAGAGTGGAGGCAAACTTGTGTGTGTGCGGGGGGGTGAAGAAACCGCAGGCAGGGGACACATCAAGGCAGCACCCACAAGCGGTGCAGGTACAGAAGAAATAGAACAAACAGGTGGCGGGCGAGCACTGACAGCTTGCACAGCTGGCACGCCAGGTAGCATGCAGGTCAGCACGCCAGGTCAGCACCCAAGAAACTGGCGGCCATGCCAGCACAGCAAGTCTGCCAGCTCAGCGGGAGGGCTCGCAGCGAGGGGAGCCAGAGGCCTCGGAGGCGGTACTGGTACCGGCAGCGGCACCAAAGTACCACGACCCCCCGCCCTGCCCCTCGAGCATCTCTTGCTTGTGCAGGATCTGCGGTGCGGGTCATGGGGGCAGGGGGCAGGCGGGTGATGTGGTGGGAGGGCACAACAAGATGCAAGGGGAGGTTGCGGGGCGCATAGAGGAGGTGTGCCTGGAATCCAGGCTGCGCTGATGCCAAGCAAGCAAGGCAGGCTCCGTTTGGTGGCCCCAAAGCGGGGGCCACCTGCTTGGCACACGCCCCGCATCTGCTGACCGCGCCCCATGAGCCTCAACACACCCACACACACAGCGCAACGGAGACACGTACTACGCACTGTTTTTGCCTGCAATGCTGTCTCAGCCCGCCGTGAGGAGTGGGTGGCTGCGGGCCCCAACATACACACAGCAGTGCAACACACTAGCGAAATTGCACACCCTTGCTTGCTTGCATCCCTGTCACCAGCCCACCTTGATGAGTGAGAGGCTGCGGGCGCGCAGGCGCGGGTCGGGGATGTGCTGCCCAAACTCCATCAGCCGGCGGCGCGCCTGGCAGTGCGCCATGGAGCTCCTCACGCGGGCATTGCCAGCGATGCAGCTGAGCACGGTGAGCACCACTGCGGGGCGGGCGAGTGGGGGGCGGGGTGGGGCAGGAGAGACGTGAGGGGTGCTGCCTTGACTGTAGCAGGGCCCAATTGGCACACTGTTGGGCAGGCGGTGGTGGGGATACGGGGCGGGAGGCGGGTGGGGTGGGTCAGGCGGCAGGTATGCGTGACAGGCGCTGTCCCCACCGATGGTCAGCGGGTGGAGCCGGGGATAAGGGGCTGGCAGTGGCGTGCCAATGGGGCAGCGCCGGCTAAACCATGGGAGCGCAGGCAGGCGAGCGCAGCCGCCCCAGGCAGGCCGGCGAGCAGGCCAGCCGGACAGCCTGCAAGTCACACGCACCTTGGCACTGGCCGGGGGCGTTGGTTTTGCGCAGCTCATCCAGCAGGCGGGACACGTGCTTCAGGCGCTGAGCTGGCGCCAGGCGGATGTCGCCCAGCACCACCGCCATCAGGTTGCCCAGCGCATACTGAGCAGCATCCTGCAGAGGTAAAGAGGGGGTGATCATAAAGCACTGAGCGATCAATAAAGAACACAATAATGCCTTGGAGAGACACACACGGACAGCACGTGTGCTGAAAGCGCATGCAAAGCAGCGTCCCGCACGACAGAAAACGGCACACACGATGCAGGATGACGCAGGGGCCACACAGCTGAGGCACGCAGGTCGAACCGTGCTGGGGAAGGCACAACTCATGCGCCCATCATGAGGAATGCTGATAAAACCATGCTGGGAAAGGCATGGTTGGGGAAGGCATGGTTCATGCTTATGGGTGCATGCGGGTGGATCCAAGAAGCTGCTGGCAGCACACAAAAGTTGGCACTGGCAGCGGTGCTTGCCTGCAAGTGGTGCTTGTGAGCCGCAATCTCGTCGACCAACCGCTGGGCGCACACTGCAGCATGTGGGAAAGCGGCGGGCGAGAGCACGGGTTGCAGTGTTGCCGGTGGTGGGAGAGATGTGGCCAGGGTCGAAGCCAGGCGGCGACTCCAGCATGAGCAGGCGCATCTGCACTCCCCTTTGCAGCACAGCTGCAGTTTGCACCAAGCCAGGGCGGCCAGCGCGGCCCCACAGCAAGCAAGCAAGCTCGGCGCGCTGCATCACAGCTTGGCAGTACACCCAGCAGTGCAGCATGGCGCAGCACAAGGAATACAGCGCAGCACGGCAGACAGCCTGACAAGACAACCACTTTCCCATCCCCGCAAAACAGGCCAGCCGCCTTACGCTGCATCTGCTCGGGGCTCATGTCTGGTGCGTCGTGCCGTCCCAAGCAGTGGTAGAGGAGGTGCAGGATGTGGGAGGCGATGCATGCGTTGCTCGTGCCTTCCAGCACCGACTGCAGCGCAAGGATGTCCTCTGCAGGCGGGCAGGCAGGCACATAGAGGGCAGACAGGAGGCCTTGTGAGAGGGGCGAGGGGGGATGACGGGCCAGTGGAAAAACTGACTGCAGCACCAAGATGTCCTCTGCGGGCAGGCAGACAGGCACACAAAGATCAGACAGGAGGCCTAATGCTGGGAGGGAGGATGCATGGCAGGCGAGTAGCAGTGTGGCAATTATGCCAGGATGTCCTGTGCAGGCAGGCAGCCAAAGCACCCAGGCAAAGGGCAGCTACACAAGGGAGGTGGGAGGTGAGGACAGCGGTTGTACGGCCCCAGCACTGCCTGCAGCGCCATAATGCGCTACCGCACGCTTTGGACAGCGCAGGGGCAGCAGGCACAGCACAGCACTGCACAGCAGGGCGCACCTGGGTCAAAGTGGCACTCCTTGTTGAGCGCCTCCAGGTCCCACAGCAGCTGCACGCAGTTCTCCCGCAGCTCAATGTCTTGGGTGGCGCGCATCGCCTCGCACAGCATCGCCTGGCCCTGCACCGTGGGGAAATGGAGCAAACAAACACATACAATTGTAAAAGAAAAGTACATGGAGCTGGGAGGCATCGCCTAGCACAGCATTGCCTAGCACAGCATCGCTTGGCGGCAGGCGAAACCAAGGGCAGGCTTGAGTGGCCATTGGGGGCAGCATCAATTCAACCCAGCAATGATGTGTAAAGAGAACGGGCCGGGGTGGAAGCGCTTGCTTGCGCGCACAGAGCTGCTCAGGTTGCCGGGCAGAGGTGGCACGTGGAAGGACACCAGGCAGAGGCAGTAGTGCTCATGTGGCCATGGGGTGCAGTGCAGCGTGGAACGACACGATGATGCACAGAATAGAAAGGGTGGCAGCACTTGCTTGCGTGCACGGGGTACCAGGCAGTCGCGGCGCTCACGTGGAAGGAGACGATGATGCCCCGGTTGGGCGAGTTGGTGACCAGGAGGGAGAGGGTGTGCAGGCCGGAGCGCAGGGCCGAGTCGTTATGCTTGTTGTCCCGCAGGTAGCGCAGCAGCGGGCCAATGGCGCCAGAGCAGCTGCAGCGAGGATTCAGGGGGGGAAGGGGGAGGGACAGGGGTGGGTGGATGGTGAGGGGAGGTGCGTAGAATAGTGCATGTGTTCACACAGGCTGCGAGCGCAGGGGCGGGATGGCGCAGGGAGGTGCAGCGAAGGGTAGGGCAAGAGTAGGCCCAACCACTTGGCCAGTTGGCTGGCTGGCGCCAGCACACACCCCGCTTCGGCAATAAAACCATCCTTACCCTCTGCCAAGCCTTCATGCATGCCCCTTGCCAGCCCAACAAGATAGGTAAGGAAAACCAAGTTGGAGCGCCCTCAGCATGCTCCCGCCTTGATTGCGCCCATCCACCGGCCGTCCCTCCCCCCCACGGCAGCCCCCCCGGCCCCCCCCCACCCAAACCGGCGGACCCCCCAGGGCCCAGGCCCCCGGCCTCCTCACCTGGACTCCACCACCGCCGCCTCCTGCGCCGTGGCCGTGTGCACCGCCGCCGCCAGCACCCGCTTGGCCTCTGCAATGTAGCCCCCCCGGCTGGCCGACGCCGACTCCTGGCGCTCCATTTTCTTGCGAGCCAGGGCGCACTGCCGCAAGAAGGGCAGGCTGGGGATGGAATACTGCAGGGGTGGAGAGGGGAGGGGAGGGGTGAGGGGAGGTAAGTAAGGAGGCAAGGGGGTGAGGTGCGAGGGGAGTTGAGGGGTGGGCTGGGAGCAGAGTTCAGGCAGGAGCGGCGCGCAAAAGGTGGGAGCTTGCGAGTGCAGGGCTTGCTAGTACCCTGCCGAGACAGCGGCTGGCCTCGGCTGTGCGGCACAGGCACAGGCATGCAGGGCTGGCCTGTGCAGGACAGGCTTGCAGTACGGGCGTGCCTGCGGGTCGTGGACGGTGATCGAGTGCTGGCCCGGCACGTTTGTTGGATCCAGCATCATCGCATTGCCAATGGGAGAGAAGTCGGACACAGAGCTGACAGCTGGCAGGGGCGACTTGTGCGGCTGGTACACCGTTGGGTGGTGCAGCGGCGGCTTGCCACCGGTGCCGCCGTTGGTGGCCGCCGCAGCCGCTGCCGCAGCGGGCGTCGGCGGGTCGGTGGGAGAGGCGTTCAGAGGAGAGGCGCCGACACTGCGCGGCAGCGGCGGCCGCCGCGGCACCGCCATTGGCTGCCGCCAGCCGTCGGTCACCATGCTCACAGGCGTGGCTGCACTGCTGCTGCCGCCGCCGGTGGCGCGGCTGAGCAGGGCAATCGCGTCGCCTACGGGGCCACGGCTGCCGCCGTTGGGCGAGAGGCGGGGGCGGGGACGCACGGTGGGCATGCCGTTGGAGGGGTGTGCCCCAAAGGTGTCGTGCAGGTCGGGGTCCAGCATGGACTCCTGTGAGGGGGACAGAGGGCATATGAAGAGGAGGGAAGGCATGAGTGGGAGGGGATGAGAGAGCTGGAGGCAGGGCATGATCGGGGATGTGGAGGGAGGGGAGGGCATGAGCGGGAGGAAGGGCATGGTCAGAAATGGGGGGAAGGTGAAGGGGAGGGAGGAGGAGGGCATGAGGAGATGTGGTGGGGGGCAGGTTGAGAGCAAGGGCATGCTGAGCGATGGTGGGGGCCGGCAGGGGCGGGGGGCCACAGTGAGAGATGGTGGGAGGCAGAGGCGGAGGACGTGCATGTGTTATCCAACTTGAAGGTGGGACAGTGAGGGCATCGCAGGCCAGACCCAACGGGGACAAAGGCAGGTGAGGGCAGGGAGGGCAGGGCAATGAGCGCGCCATCTGCACACAGCCAAGCTGCACACAGCCAGGGTGCTCGGGGGCACGCCCGATGCGCTCGCCTCACGCACCCTCTCTCGCACAAACACACACACAGGCGCACACAGGCTGTTCCCACGGCGCCGCTTGCACTGTCCCGACAGCCTGACCAGGATCCTGCATCTGTACTACCCCAGCCACAGCCCCAGCACGGCCTGCCCTTGCTCACCTCTGGCGTGCCCACTCGTGCCGCCTCAAAGGTGCCTGCCACGGGCTGCGCCGCCGGATCCACCATGCTGCTGGCATGGGCGGACACCGAAGTGCGTGAGGTTTGGGCAGCCGGGCCCACCGGCAGCGCCCCCGCCACCACGGTGACCGTGCTGTTGGCCATGTCGTGCATAGCGCTGCTGCTGACGTGGCCGTAGTAGGAGGCTGCCGCGTCCACAACCCTGTCGCGGCTGCAGGGCAGGGCGGGGCAGCAAGTGCGGAAAAGCGGTGTGAAGCGGAGCACGCGGGCAGGGGCAGCAGCGCGGGGCGCGACAGGGTGGCAGCAGGCAGGGGGAGTGTGATAAACGGGTCTGTAGTGTGTGATCAGACAGGGCCGGCTGGACGCGGCGGCGGCTCAGCGCGTGCACACGGGCAGCCCCCGCAAGCAAACTCGTGCAGCTTGTGTCCGCACCTGCGCCCTCCCGGCAGCGTGCTCAGTGTGCGTGCCACCATGTGGCGGTTTGCCCCCGGCCCCGCGCCCCCGCTGTCCATGCTGTGCCGCACCGTCACCACATGCCGCGTCCTCAAAGAACTGTGCCCACCGGCGTTGCTGTTGCTGTTGCTGTTACTGTTGCTGTGGTGCCCCATTCTCTGCAAGATCTGCGTCACCATTGTGACTGGGGAGCCAGCCTGCAGTGTGAAAGTGGCGGGGACCAAAGGGCGGGTGGGGGCGGAGACAGGCGGGCAGGGCAGGGCAGGTAGTGACAGGCAGGCACAGCGCATGGCGCCAGGCTGCCCTCAAACAAAACAAGAGGATCGACCCAAGGATGGCGGGCGGTTTGCTAGCTTGGCACGAGACGAGACAAACGCGTGTGTTCGAGCCTGCTGACTCACGCTGCCCGGCAAGTGTGGGAGAGCAGCACTTATGAGACGGTGCCGGAGTGCCTGGTTGCCACAATCAACACGCGCACATCCAAGCAGTACATCAGAACCAAAACTCACATTGGCAGACAGGGGGGTGGAGTGCAACAGCTCAGAGAGGGTGTCCAGGCTGTGGCGATGCGTGTGGACGGTGGCAGGCACCGCTGGGTCGAGCAGCAGGTCGATGCTGCTCCTGCAGAGGAGGAGGGCAGGCAGGCAGGCAGGGGAGGTGGGGTTGGGAGGGGCGGGTGAGGCGGGCAGGTGGGTTTATGGGAATGCAATTGGTGCATTGCGGTGCGGGCAGGCAGGGGACAAAGGCAGGGGGGAGGGGGCAAGCGGTGGGGGGAGCAGAAGCGCTTATGGGCGCAGAGGGGAAGAGCAGGACGCCGTTGCGACTTGCGGGCGCAGCCTGCCTGGCACAGAGGCCAGGGCCGGGGCAGGGCGGCACGCAGGAGGGGGCACGGCTTTCTGCCTGCTCAGCCCCAGCCAGCCAGCAGGCGGCACAACAAGGCACGCTGCCCAACAACACGCGCTTGTACTGGAGAGGGGGGCGACGTGCCTGGAGGTGAGGCTGGGTGATGCTTCAGGGGAAGGGTTTGCGGGGTCGACGGGCGGCACCAGGTGGCAGCCATACACGCCTGCGTGGGTGCAGGCAAAACAGCTCAAGTCAGCAGCCGGCTATTGGATGGCCACCAGGGCGGCCTGCCTGCTGCCTGCCCTGCCCAGCCGCCTAGCCACTATTGCTTCATGCGCCTGCCCTGCCCAGACGCCTAGCGATACTCTAGTAGTAGTAGTTGCGTGCCGCACCCACATCTAGTAAGCGCGCCACCTCGCCCCTGTGAACACGCCCCAGCTGCCCGCACCCCACACACCTTGGATGGAGGAGAATGGCGAGACGGCTTCGCTCATTTCCATGGGAGTTGGGCTGGAGAAGCGCGGCTGGCAGGCTGGATCCAGGCCCTGCAGCGTGGAGGCTGCGGTGGGGGAGGGGTGGCACAGCTGTCCGCCGCCGCCGCCGCCGCTGCCGCCGCGCAGCATCTCCGCCGCACTCCCAAACCCGGCGGGGCGGCCGCCGCTGTTGCGCACCGGCTCCTGCACCGCTGTCTGGCCCCGGTCCCTGGGCAGGTGCAGGGCCTGCTGGCGCAGCTGCGCGGCCGCGTTGCGGCCGCCGGGGCTGCTACCAGAATGCTGCTGCTGCTGGAGCAGCAGCTGCTGTGCCAGCAGGGCAACCTGGGAGCTCAGCAGGGGCTCAGCGTGCCCCCCACCCACGGGCGCAGCAGACGCCGACCGACGAGGCATCGAGCCCCGGGTTGCTGCCGTGGCGCGTGGCTGCGCGCCGTGCGTGCCGCCTGCCAGCCCACTGGCAGCGTCAACC
>JTEE01000013.1:335875-375582 GCA_002896455.3 Chlorella sp. ArM0029B | reverse complement strand
CGTTGCCGGCGGCGGCGCTGTTTGCGTTGCTGCCGACGTGGCCGCCGTTGCCGGATTTTGACCGGCCGGCAGCTGCCAGCAGCAGCTCTGCCAGCTCATCAATCGCTCCGGGTGGCGCTGTGCTGCCGTGCTCCAGGTTTGCTGGGTGCTTGCCCGTGCTGCGGCGTTGTGTGCGGTGGGCTCCCCCGGGGGACAGGCCACCCAGCTGCAGGGACAGCCGCTCCTGCTGCTGCTGCTGCTGCTGCTGCGTGCCGTGAGGCGTGTGCAGCTGGTGCAGCTGTGGGAAAGGCTCCAGGGCCTGGCCAAAGGGGGAGGGCTCCGGCTCTGGCGCCCGAGGGCGCACCACCAGCCGAGGCTGCTGCTGCCCAGCTGCCTGCTCGTCCGGTGCATGCAGCAGCGACGTCTGATGGTAATCCCATTGCTGCTGCGCTGGTGGCGGCTGCGAAGGCTGCTGCGGCGCGGCCTCCTCGGCGGCAGCGCATTGCGTCACAGCGGCGCAGGGGCGGCGGGGCAAAGGTACGTCTGCGGCTGCCGGCTGCGCGGCTGGTTTGCCCTCCTGCTCAAAGCTTCCCCGCTCGCTCCGGCTGGGATCAGACATGGCCCCATCCGAGACGGAATCAAAGCTGGAGCGGCAGCTGGGGGCTGAGCTCGGGCGACCGCCGCTGGGCAGCGGGTGCAGGGTCGAGTCGCTGCTCTGCCGCGGCGGCAGGCCGCCCATCCGTTCGCGCGTGTCCAAATCGCCCTTCTGCAGGTGACGAGGCAGGGAAGCGAGTGCTCAGGTTATGGCGCGCAGCGCCCGAGCAGCGGGCAACAGGGACCCGGCCGACAACACCGCTGGCGCCCCTTCCGGCCGGTCGCACCTTCACGCGTTGCGTGTCGAGGCGGGCCAGCGCATCGCTCAGCGGGTCCGTAGAAGCGCTGGCATCGCCTGGGCGCTGCAGCATACACGCCCGGCCTTCTGCAGTGCCAGCAGCGCCCTGCGTTTGCGCCACCTGGTGCTGATTGCGTTGGCAGGGAGTCTGGCTGCTGTCGTGGGCAAGACAGGAGTGCAGAGTGCGCTTGGGTGAACCAGCGGAGAGCACAGAATAGCGTGCACCCTGCGTAGAGTGGCTTCAGTAGCAACGTAGACGTCGGGGCGCAGTGCGGCGTGGGGAGTGGTGCTGTGCTGCTGCCACCGCGACCGCCGTCGTGCACGCTGTGGGCGGGTGTGTGCGGGAACTCACAGACCAATGTGGGAACAGTCATGCATCGAAGGGGTATCATTGTGTGAAGCCTGGGGAACCTTCATGGAATGAGGGTCAAGCAGGCAAGCAATGAAGGAAGCGCGGAAGACGGCAGGGCGTGCCAAACCTTGGCTTGAGGGCGTGCCCGAGCCTTCCCTTATGGGCGGGGGTCATGGATCCTCACCCTTCGAGGATCCTCACCCATTTGAGGATCAACAAGTCAGTCTCATCCAGCTTGTGAGCCCCCTTCTCAATCCATCGAGCTGCTTGTCTTTCCACTGAAACCCTCATCCGTGGCACCAAGACTTTGCTCCAGCATCAGCCTTGTGCTCGTGATGCCGCTGGTGCTCCTGACGCCACTGCTGACGGCGCGCAAGGCGCCAGTCTCCGGAGTTGCACCGATTGCGTTGGCTGCCTCGCCTCCCTGGGCGCTCGCCGGGCCGCGCACTGCCAGCATGGCAGCAAGCTGTTTGCTGTGTGGCAGCGCTTCTGCCGCTGCTTCCAGGCGGGCCACTTCATCGTCGTGACCTGCGGGTGCCGCACAGACCATGGCACAATTGGCAGCACAAATGAACGTTTCCGGCACCCCAGTGCAGCTGCTACATGCAGTTGTGCACAAGCTGGGCAACAACAAGTTGTGGACGGAAAGTGGGTAACGCTGTAGATAAGGATTGTGACGTGGCATGCACACTGACGGGCGATGGCCAAGCAGTCCGCCACACACACCAGTCACGAGGGAAAGAGCAGCCACCTTGCCCAGCCTCACGCCACCCGGCCAACCTGCAGGGCCCATCCTCACGCCGCCCACCCAACCTTCCCCCACCCCACCTGAGACCAGCAGATGCGACACGGCGCAGCGCAACAGCTCGCCATGCCCCTGCTGCAGCAACTGGCTTGCCAGGGCAGCTGCCTCGCTGGCGCTTCCGGCACGGACAGCTGTCAGCATGGCCGCTGCCGCCGCCTTTGACACAGCGGGGTCGGAGCCGGACGCCTGTGCCAGCCCTCCTGCCAATTCAGCTGCCTCCCTGGTCGCCCCAGCTCGCACCGCCGCAGCCAGCACAGTGGCCACCATATCTGCCTCCCCTTGCTGCAGCGCCAGCCACCAGACTTGTGCAGCTGGGCCCGCCCGCCCCGCATGAGCCAGAGCAACCGACACATCACGAAGCAGCGGCACCTGGCCTCGCCTCCACAGCAGCACCTGCGCAGCCGCCACAGTCGCCACGCCGCTGCCGCCGCTGTCCAAGGCCCCGCCCAACGCTGCAGCTGCCACCCTGGCTGCCTGCTGCGGGTGGCCGGCAGCATACAGGCCCTCCAGAGCAGCCGCCGCTGCCCCAGCACTGCCTACAAGCAGCATTTGGCAGGTGGTTGCCACCACAAGCTGCTCCCTGCAGGCGGGGCATGCAGGGGAAGGTGCCCTGGCCACGATCAACCAACACCAAAACTTGCTCTTGTGTGCCGACAGAGCAGCAGTTGTAGAATGTGTGGGCTTCAATGTTTGTGGACACAGCAAACCAGCTGTCCTAGATAGCTAGCCTGCAACCATGCCCCCGCCCCTTGACTTTGCCACTGAGGCAGCCCTGCCCTGCCTCACCTGCCAGTGGCCATGGCATGCCAGCTCAGCTCGCCAGCGCACTCGCGGCCACCTGGCTGCTGAGCTGTCAGTGCTGACGTGGCACCTGCCAGCACCTCCAGCTGCCCTTCCTCGAAGAGCAGCCAGCACACCGACACCATGTCTGAGGCAGGGCAGATGGGGTAAATGGGGCTTCAATGCCGTCAGGATGAGGAAGGCATGTGGGGTGAAGAAGGCATGGGAAGAGGTCATGCAGGGCAGATGCTGTTTGGGCAGCACGGGGTGGCAGGGTGAGGTTCTGGCAAGGCATCCCGCCAGCCGGGCACCCACCTGACACCCTGCCGGCCTCCACCGCCTGAGCAACGGCCGCCGCCAGCACTTGAGCCACCTGCGCGCGGGCAGGTGAGCTGACAAGATGGCTCACAGGGGAAAGCCTGGCGGCCCGCCATGGCACCCATTCAATTTTGAGAGAGGCACCAGCAAGAGTGCTGGATTGTTTGCCCCATGAAACAGCATGCAAAGCCTCGGCAACTGACTTGGAACTAGTGTGTTCACAATGCAAGGTCAGTGTGCATGCATCCACACCTGCTGCCAGCGCCCACCTGCCCAGAAGCTCCCGGCAGGAGGCTCAGCTGCTGCGCCAGTGCTGCTGCGGTGCGGTGGTGGCGGTCCACTGCCAGCAGGGCCAGCAGGTCGCCAGCGGCCACTGCAGGGCACGTGTGCAATTCATCGATCCATCAATCAGTCATCGTGTTGAGACCCACACTGTTGAAAAGTGCACGAAGTACAAGAAGGAGGGCTGGGGCATGGATGGGTGCACTCTTGTAGATCTAAGGGTAAAGGAAGGACCAGGTCAACTGCCAGCAAGGCCAACAAGGCATCAGCAGCCATGGCAGGGCATATGTGGCGTGCGGGTGTGCTGGTGGGGTGAGTGCACGAGGGCAGGTTTGCTTTCAAGGCAACTGCAAGTAACGCTCGGGGTGAGGCGGCGTGGAAGGTCGAATTGTCGGTTGGCAAGCAAGTGGGCAGGTGGGCGGCTGCACTCGTGCTTACAAGGATTGCACATGAGTTGTAAGCCAAGCTTTTGCTGAGGCTAGGCTCCTGCTGGGGTGACCAAGACACACCGCAGGCCACAGCAGGAGCTGCCGTCTGGACAGCAAGGCATTGCTGCCAGTATGGTCAGAAGGGGTCTGTGGTCTGACGTGGCAGGTAGGGCAGGGCTGGCTTCAGGCGGCAGCCAGGCCCTGCCCGCTCAGTAGCGGTTGACTTCAGGTTGCATCCTGCCTGGGCGCCCTCAGGCGTCAGTCAGGCAACACTTGCCTGTGCCCCCGGCCTGCTGCATGGCGTGCCAGGTGGCAGCAGCAGCGGCATCAGTCCGCTCCAGGCTGCCAGACATGGCTTCTAGCAGCCAAACGAGCAGCGGCTGCATGCGCGCGTTGAAGAGCAGCTGAACCATGCTGCCCGCCTCTGCCACCCGCCCGGCATCCACAGCAGCAACCAGGGGCGGGGCCAGCAGGGAGGCGGTCTGGGCGGGCTGCCACCCAGTGGCGCCTGCAACGTGCCAGCATGCCTCTGCAGGACAGAGCCAGGAGTGTGGCTTGTGTCAGCTTGATGCTCAGCATTGCTGGCTGCATCAGTGGGGGCAGGCAGGGCAGGTCTGACTGCGCAGGTCCACACAACGCACCTGCCACAGCCGCCGCCGCAGCCGTGCGCCCGGCACTCAGCAGCTCGAGGCACAGCTGCTGCACGACTGCTGCCGCCCCTTGCTGGGCAGCGGTTATGCACACTGCACCCACCGCCGCCGCCTGACCGTGCACCACCATGTGAACAACAGCATCACTGAGCAAAGCCTGCAGGCCCAGTGCTGCTAGCAGGCGGGCCGCCTGCGCCGCCAGGCCCGGCCAGCCGCGATGTACAAGTGCAGCGCCTGCGCTGGCCGCCAGTGCCGCCAGCGCGGCCCGAGCTGCGCCTGCCCAGCTGTCGTCCTGCTGAAGCTGCTTGTGGGAGGCCGTGGCAGACGGGAAAGGTGAGCGGCTGCGGCGGCTGCGGCTCTTGGAGGCCGAGGCCGTCCATGCCCAGCGAGTTTTGGGGGCACGCCCTGAGCCCCTCGTGGCGTGCTCAACAGACGTCTCCATGGCTGGTGGGGAAGTTGGCTTCATCGCAAGACCGCATCAAATGATCAAAGCCTTGGACCAGCCTTGGACCAGACGGAAGCCGCTTGCTCACGAGCCAGCAGCCGTCCTTGTCACAGGGTCTTCCAGACAGCCCTCATCGGTTCGTGCCATTTGCAGGAAAGATACCAGAGGGTCCGACTGTTTGAAAGCTGTGCAACATGCAGTCCTCATCCCAGCCTCCAACAGCCAAGCGCCTTAAGCTGCACCTCCCTCCTGGGACCAGCACCACCGCTGACCGAGGCGGTGGACCCGCCGGCGGCGGCGACCCCTTCTTTGCAGGCATCAAGGTGCGGCGTCGCAGCAGGCCACTCACCGCAGGGCCCTAAGCACTGTAGGAATGCTAACAGAGGCGGCCGGGCAGCTGCATCAACCTGTGCCTCCCATTCAGTTGGCTTGTCTGAGCAGAGACCCACATGAGCCTTTCGCACCCACCCGACCCCCTGCTCCCAACGCATGCAGCTGTTTGTGCCCTCCACCGGCATTCCGTTTGGGGCCACCAAGGCCAAGCTGTGGCGGGCAAGCGTGCAGCGGCAGGGAGGCAGCCTCACCCAGGTGCTGTGCTGTGCTGTGCTGTGCTGTGCTGCGCTGCGCTGCGCTGTGCAGGGTTGCCAGGGAGATAGTGAGAACAGCACGGAAGCTTTGTGATTAGAGTGAGCACACCAAGCGGTCTCCACACCGCGTTCCTTTGCAGAATACAGCGATTGTTGGGGTGATGGGTGCACATGCCTGACATGAGTTTCAACTGCCACCACCCCGTCCTGCACTTTCACAGGAAGCCCAGGGGGCACATGATGCAACACATGTGGTGGTGGGAGACGGCGGCATCGCTTTGCTGCCGCCCCAGCTGCAGCCTGGCGGCACCAAGCCTGTCGGACACTCAACTGGGGCCCAGCAGACCGCTGGTGGACCCGGCAGCACGCGAAAAAGCGGGGGCGGCAGCGGCGCCGACGGCACAGCCAGCGGCAGCAGCGATGGCCGGCAGAGGGTGTATGTGGGGTATCAGTGGGTGGAGCAGAGCCTGGCAAAGGGGCACCTGCTGCCGCCAGCAGAGTTCCCTCCGCCTGCACCGGAAGCTGAGGTGCCCACCCCCACAGCCACAGGTGAGCCTGGGCAGGGCCTCCCTGCTCAGCTGGCTGGCCTCCCGCCTGCTCCACTAGCGGCTGGCACCTTTGCCGGACCCAAATTTGGCTCCCACCTAGCGCAGACATGCTGCACCTGTAACAGTGTGGCGCAGTGTGCAAGGCTTCATGACAGGCACCCGCATTTCTTTGCTTGAACAAGAGCTGTGTTGTTGTTATTGCCACGGGAAGGGAAGCTGGCACCTCCACGTGCCCGCGCTCCACTGCTGCAAAATGCCCCCGCCTGCAGGCCGCACAAGTGAGAGCTGTGGGCGCCGGGACGGCAGCCGCTCTTGCAGCAGTGCTCTGGTGGACAGTGAGGGGCAGCACTTGAGGCGCTGGCTGGGGCCGGAACTCTGGCATCCCGGCTGTGCTGGCATGGGGCTGAATGAACTGGCGCTGCAGGTGAGGCAATGTGTGAGTTGAGGTGATGGCGCTTGCTCTCCGGCTGCCTCGCTGGTCACCGGGCTCTATTTTTTGGCTGTGCTGGTTTGGGAGGATGGGTGCTGCAGCAGGTGCAGGAGCCGATGATGTTGTCAGAACCAGGGAGGCACTTTAGTGAGAGGCCGCCTGCGTGCTGTGCTGGCCGCTGGCACACATCAAGGAGGTGTGATGAACTTGTGTTGTGCCATCACCCTGGTGTGCCATGCTGTGCCATGCTGTACCATGCTGTGCCGTGCTATGCCATGCTGTGCCACCCCAGCAGGCAGTGTATGACGAGGAGCGCTCGCGAGCGATTGGCAACGAGCCTCTGGTGCAGGCGCTCCGGTGGGTGGCAGTGTGCAGCAGAGGCAGCGTGCGCAGCGGGGCAGTTGGCGGGCTGGCTTTCTGGCTGGCTCACAAAACGGACTGTGAACACGTGCCGCCTGTGTTTGCACCTCACTGAGGCACAAAGTGCAGGAGGTGGGCGTGTGTCTGCTCTACAATATTCGCCTTGCCCGGCTGACCCGGCCATGGCTCGTACTGGACACGGAAGCTGAGCAGGCACCTCACTATGAGCAAGTTGTGCTTGTGCAGGGAGCTGTGCCGGTATGAGCGGGCGCTGCATGAGGATTACTTTGAGGATGCCAGGTCACCAGGCGGGGTGGCGGTCAACCACCGGGTGAGCGAGCTGAGCTGGCAGCAGGCTCAGCTGCTGAGCTGGCGCTGACTGGGCTTCTGATTGCATGATGGGGCAAAGCCAGGTGCCGTGTGGGCAGCTGGGCTGGCAGCTCCTTTTCTGGCTGAGCTGGCATGGCCAAGCTGACACAGATTCTGAGAACATCACCCTGCGCGGAAGCTGCTCTTGCAACCGCCTTACCCACCCACCTGCCTGCCAGCCTGCTGCTACCGATACCCCCTCTCCCTTTGGGCTCCAGGCGCTGCGCTACAGCCGTGCTGCCTCCGTAGTGCGTGCATGCGCCTATCGGCTGCGGCCGGGCCTGCGAGCCGGGGAGCTGCCCTTTGTTGGAGAGGCCACAGGTGGGTGGGTGCGTGTGTGTGGGGGAGGAGCGAGGGCAGCTGCAGGAGCTCGCAAGCATGGGTGGGCAGGTGGGCAGGTGAAAGAGTCTGGATTTGAGGGCAGAAGCACGGGTGGTGTGGAGTGCAAGGTGGACAGGGGAGATGGGAGGGTGGCGGGCTGAGCTCCAGCAGGCATGGCGGCGGGGCATGTGTTGCCATCTCCCTGCACATGGGGGCCTCTGGACAAACCACGCGTGCATGCCACATTCACTGTGCCATCCAGCTACAGAGGGAGACCGAGAGACAGAGAGATAGGGAGACAGCGAGAGAAGGCCCCGGGGGAGAGGGGAGGGAGAGACAGAGAGACAGAGAGATAGCGAGAGAAGGGGAGAGGCGGGAGGAAAGGAGCCCCCACCTGACCTGTCACCTGTCCCCTGCTCCCTCTTGGCTGTGTGCCTGCAGCCCAGCAGATCAGCGACATTCTGGAGACGGGCACCTGCCAGGCCTTGGACTGCTTCAGGTGAGCCAAAGCGCGCAACTGCTGTGAGGGTTGACACCTTGGCAGGAACTGGCGCAGGCTGCTGACTTTCTATCTGTGCCCGTGCCGTTCGCCGGTGCTTTGCGCCTAGTGGTGCCACTAGCTAGGTGGCAGCAGCCTGTCATAAGCACTCTGACCACAGCCCGATTGAGCGCCTGATTATGTAAGTATGTATGTACCTTCCTTGCATGTTGCACTGAGCCCCTGCAGGGTAGACGCCGCTGTGACTGATTCTAAGGGGCGGCAGCGGGCGGACAGCGTGGGTGGCGCCACGCGTGCACGCTTCCATGCGCTGCCGGGTGTGGGCCAGGTGGCGGCCAAGCGCTGGTGGGACCTGGGGTGCAGGTGGGTGCTGAACCCAATGTTGGACAAACGCTCCCTGCCTTCCTCCTGCCCCACTCACCCCAACTCAAGTGGCAGCTTACAAGCTGGGGAGGCTGACACGTAAGGTGTGGGTGAGGGGCTGCACGAAAGCCGCCTCTCCCTGGCGGCAGAGCCCTCCAGTCCTTGTCAGAACCTGAACCAGCCTCCCGCATGGTGTGCACCCTGCACCTGCACCCTGCATCCCGCCAACCCTCTGAGTTGCTTTACGGTTTAGGGTGTCAGGACATGTGCCCATGCCGGCAGGGCCGGCTCACTCTGAGGCGCCACCATCCCCCCCTGACATGCAACTGCCTGCCCTGTGGCTCACAACCCTTCCCTCTCCGCCTGTCTATCCAGGAGCTACGAGGATGTTCTCACCGCAGCACAGCCAGGCGGCACGCTGGGCCCAGGCGGCCCCTGGGCTCTGTCCCAGGAGCAGCGCTTCTCATTGGAGCATCATGAGGAGCTGCTGGAGGGAACCGGTGAGCTGCCGATAAAAAAAAAGCAGATGGAAGGGAGTGGGGATAGGGGAAACGCAAAGGTGGCCGTTCACAAAGTGGGCGCTTGTGGGCTGCTTGGCGGAGCAGCGGGAGTTTGCACCGGAAGGAGGGAGCAAACAGACCTGGCGAGGAGGGACGGCGGATTGGCAGGTTGACCAGCGGATTGGCAGGTTGACCAGCGTTGCAGCAGCGCTTGAAAACGACGTTCATGTGCAGAAAGAGGTTGGGTGGGGCACGGGAGTGATAACCACTTCTACTTCTGGGCATTGGCTTGGCCGGGCCTTCCGTGCAGCACCTGAAGAGGTTGAGGAGATGCATGCGGCTGTCGTGGGAGTGCTGGAGGAGGCCAGCGGGCACGGCGGCTGGCGGGTGGAGCTGGTGGGCGGAGGCCGGCGCTCGGCGGCTGCTCACGATGCGGGTGAGCATAACAGCCTGAGAGGGAGTGGGGTTTGGAAGAGGAGCTGTGTGTGAGCCGGTGGTTTCGGGATGTGATTTTGGGAGACAGCTGCAGGCAGGGCTCCTGGGCGTCTGCTAGAGTGTGCGAGCTAAGCTTGAGGGTGTTGGGTCCTGCATCAAGGCGTGAGGCCAAAAGAATGTGCTTTATGAGGCCCGGCCCAAATGCGGCGCTCCTGCCCCCCTCAACCCGCCCCGCTCACACACCCATCCCACGACCTGATCTGCAGATTTTCTGGTGACGCACCCCGACAAATCAATTGAGGGGGCAGTGCTGCGGCTGAGGGATCACTTGCTGGCGGCAGGACGTCTGGTCCCACCAAGCGAGGGCATGTGCAGGCAAGAGGGGGTTCAGGCAGGAGTGCTTCGAATCTGTGTTGATGTGGGGGGAGGGGGCACTTATCCCCCAGAGGCACACCCCTTCGCCAGACTGGGGGACCACACCTTCCTGCCTGCCCGCCTGCCCGCCCGACCAGTCGTTACAGCTTTCCACATCGTTGAAAGAGGATTCAACTTTACGAGCAATTATTTTTTGAGAGGTTGACGAGGCATGCTCCACAAGGCCGCCGGGCCACCCGCATGCCCGGCCATCTGCCTCCCCTGGACCATGCAAGCCTGCCTCCCTGCTGACCTCTCGCGCACCCTGCCTGCCCGCCTGCCCGCCTGCCTGCCTGCCCTGCTTCAGGGTGCAGGCAGGGCTGCTGCCGGGACACCTGGACAGGCTGAGGGAGGAACACTTGAAGGAAGCCTCGGCAGGACCTTCCATCCAAACCATGGACAAGTGAGGCGGTGGGCTGCTGCCGGCACCAACAAGCGCTATATTGCCATTGCCTCGATGATGGGCTAGGCTAGACTGCGTGCACTCTTCTGCTGGGCCCGCAGCCGGCACGGGGTGTCGGCGGCACCGGTCTGCTTGCCTTGCCCTGCTCCTTTGGGCTCAGGTTGCATTGCACCGATGCTGCGAGCGCCCTCACATCTTGCCCCCGGCTCTCCCTCCCTGCCCCCGCCTGCCCACGTGTCGACAGGTTTGATCATGTGTACTGCATGTTCAACACTGCGGCAGGCAGGGTGCGGCGGATGGATGTCATCATTGCACCAGCAGATGAATTTGCCTTTGGACTAGTGGGTGAGAAGGTGGTTGGGCGTAGTTTTCAAAACTCAATTACTTCGAGTCCACGGTCTTATGGGAGAGGGTGGGGTGGGAGAGAATGTATCATAATGAAGTTTGCAAGCCTTGCACTGCTCCGTTCTGCCAGAAGCACGCACAAGTGGGAGCTTGCAGTTTGGTTTTGTTTGGCGGGCAGGTCAGCGCAGGGGCACCCGCTTGAGTGCTCACAAGACCTGTGTTGAGTTCCCAGCGGCAGGCCGCTTGATAGGTGGGCGGCTGACTGAGCCACTGTTCTCGAGGTGGTGTAAGAAAGGACCGGCAGTGGGTGGTCCAGGGAAAGGGTGGTGGGTCCCTAGCCAGAGGAATGCGAGGTGCAGAAGGGAGCAAAGTCACACAGAGTCGGGTAGTATTGGAGCGCAGTCTGTGGCGAGTGAACCTGCCGCACTCCCCCTGGCTGCACCCCTCCCATGCCAGGCTGGATCGGCAGCCGGCAGTACCTGCGCTTCATGCGGCAACACGTCAAGGACTGTGGCATGTTCCTCAACTCACACAGGTGCGCATCACACACAGCGGGGAGGCTAGTGCTGCCTCTGCCAGCTAGGCGAAGGTTCGTGTGCACGTTACCCAGATGTGCACAGCGATGCCCTGCCCAGGGCTGTCCCGAGAGCAGCGGTTGAAGGGTGCGCAGCAGGGCTCGGCTGGTGCCCGCCTCTCTCTACTGCGAAGCTTAAGCTTCACTCAAGTAGCCCCACTGCTGTTTCAAAAGCCTGCGGCCTGAAAGCTTCATGCCCACACCCTGCCCAATGCAGGTTGCTGCGCAAGGTCGACAATCGATCCCTCCTCGTCCCAGACGAGTGCGCCCCAGTGGAACCCAGCGGGCAGGAGCGGTGGCCGCCAGGCTGGCAGCCGGGGCGGCGGGTGGACACAGAGCATGATGTCTTTGAGCTGCTGGGCATCCCATACAGGCCGCCGCACCAGCGCAATGCACCGTGAGAAGGCGTGGGCGACAGAGCAAGTAATGTAACATGCCAGAAACGGCGCCCACACCGACTCACCTGCCTGCATGGTCATCCCGGGTGCCCACCATGACCCCTGTAGTTGCTTTGCAAATTGGCAGTACCACAACGTTACAGTGTGGTGCTGTGCTGTGCACAACAGTAGAGCGGGGGGGAGGGGAATGCGAGGGGATAGACAGGCGAGGGGGTGCAGCGCGGCATGAAATGTTGCAACGCCGGTGCGGTGGTTCAAATTTAGATGGGAGCGAGCGGGCAGAAGAAGAGGGGAGGGCAAATTGGAACCAATAGGGGAGCCTCGGCACGGGCAGGCGGGCACCGGCGCACCGGTCGGACGCGAGGCATATGGGGGAGAGATGATTGTGGGATGTGCTGATTGGGGAGCAATCGTGGTGGTGAAAGGATGAAAAGGAATAGTGATTGCAGGGTTGAGTCAAAAGTAGACCATGCGAGCAGGCGAGGGGAAGCTGCGGCAAGCGAGAGCCACAGGTCCTGGCGCAGAGCAGTGTCCAACACTAGCCACACACAGTCAGAGCAGAGAGGGTCTCAGTCAGTCGGTAAATTGAGGGGTGTGAAAACCGGATGTACAATTGCAGGCAGTGGCGCTGCAGAGCGGCCGCCACCAGACCCTGCCAACGGAGTGCAGGCTGGCGTCAACAGCCGAGCCAGCTGCGCGCCTTGCAGCAAGCAGCGCTGCCAGGCTGCTCAGCCAGAGCACACAAGGTGGGGGCTACTGTGCTGCCACCCGTGTGCTGCGCGCGCTGCGTGAGCTGCTGCCCGCCTCCTCTTGCAGCAGCAGCGCCTTGAGCACGGGCTTGCGGTTGCGGCGCAGCGTGCGGTCGGGGTGGATGATGGTGAAGCCCTTGAGCAGCTTGGGAGCCCACCGGTTGCGGTCGTCGCCCAGGCCCAGCTGCCTGCAGGGTGGAAAGAGGGGAGCAGAGCAGAGCGACCTTGAGCACCAAACGCCACATGAACCAAAAAGGGAACTCAGGCACTCATCTGCCGAGTTGAGCAAACAGCAACGGCAGGTGCATGCGCACCCATGTAGCGAGTTGGCCGAAAGGGACAAGCACAGCTCACTGCACAACCAAGCTGCCCTCCTGCACGGCCAGCCCGAGAAGGCAAGAAGCGCTCACCCGCAGTCACCGCGGCCCCACACGTAGAGCCGACCGTCCTTGCAGATGGCGGCATTGTGCCAGTCGCCCACCGACACGCACACCACTTGCTTGCCCTGCAACATGAAAATGCGGGTGCAGCAACGTTAGTTAGTTGGGTGCACCCAAGCATGGCAAGCACGGAGGTCGCATCACCTGAAGAAGGAAGCCATGGCAGGAGCTGAGGGAAGCAGGCAGGCACTGGCAGCGCAGCAGCCAGGGAGGTGTCCATGGCAGCTACATCAACTTGAGTCAACCTCCCCGCCCATTCAGCCACCCACCTTGAGCGCGGGGATGGGGTGAAAGCGGTGGCGCTCCACGCGGTCGTTCAGGCCCAGCTCTCCGTAGCCGTTGCCGCCCACGGAGCGCACCTGGTGCTGGCCCTGCACCTGCACCAGCGCCAGCGTGTGCTGCGCGCCGCACTGCACCTGCATCGCCCGCACCAGCAGCCCCACCTCGCTCTCCAGAGCCAGCGGCACCTCAGTGGGCATCAGCCGGTCCAGCATGTCGCCGGTGCCCAGCTGCAGAGGGGCGTGGGAGGGAGGAGGGGAGACAGATGTGGGTGGGTGCGCAGGGCAGGAAAGCAGGGGCGGCGGCAAAGGCTCTTGATGCATGTTAAGCACGCTTCCAGGTAGGTAGGCAGGCTGATGCAGTCCAGCAGCCCAACAGGCACGCAAGCACCCGACCTCAGCGCCCTACTTGCCTGCCCGTGCTTGTTGCAGCCAAAGGCTAGGAGGGAGCCCGCCACGGTGACGGCCATGGTGTGGTCGCCGCCAGCAGCAATAGCGGTGACGCGCGCCGGCGGCTTCAGCCGTGCCGGCTCCAGGCTCTGGATGGCCTGGGGGAAGGGGATGGACACCGGCTGCGGGTTGGGCCCCTGCATCATCGCCGCCAGGTTGGCGTGCCCCAGCTGCCCGCGGGACGCGTCCCCCCAGGTGAAGATCTTGCCGTCTGCCGCCAGCGCCACGCTGTGCGCGCGCCCTGCCGCTACCGACACGATGCGCTCATGCCGGATGGTCTCCACTAGCTGCAGAAGCCCCTCATCATGGAAGTGGCCATGGCCTAGCTGAAGCAGGAGTAAAGAGGGAGCACAGCAGGAGTGAGTTGGGGTGGCAAGTTGGGGTGGGAGGCAGGCGCAGAAGACAGCACACACAAGCTCTGTCGAGCACTTTGTAGCTCTGCTTTGCCATCAGACAGACCAAGCTCTGCAACGGCCCAGCTGCAGGCTTCCCTCATCCCCCAGCCCTGTTACCAGCCCTGTCCCAGCAGCACAGACAACAAGCCAGCAGTGGTGCCCACCTGCCCGTGCCGGCCGCGCCCGCAGGACCAAAGCTGCCCCTGCTCCGAGATGGCCAGTGTGTGGTTGGCCCCGCAGGCCACCGACACGATGCGGGTGCGCTGCAGCGAGGTGATCATGCGCGGCACGTTGACCTCGATGGGCGTCCAGCCGCCGTGGCCCAGCTCCCCGCTGCTGGCCAGGCCCCAGGTGTAGAGCTCACCCCTGCAGCATGGGAAAGCAGGGCAGTAGGAAGTGTGCAGAGTGAGTGGGCCAGCTTAAGACCGAGTCCGCCCACTTCAGAACAGTGGCCTTGGATGCGAGCAGTGAATGAGAGCTGATCAACATGTTCCGGCAGTGCAGCAGCACCGCACAGCACATGAGGCCACCCGGGCCTCCTTTGCCAGTTGCACACGCGACACCCTGCTGCCACCTGCCCCAGCACACCTGCGCGAGATGCTTGCTGAGTGGCTGCTGCCGGCGCTGACCACCGCCAGGTGGATGTCTTCCGGGGTGCCCTGGTACAGCGGCACCTTGGCATCGCGCTCCACAGCGCACACCTGTGGACAAGAGGGGGTCACAAGAGGGTATGGCAGGGTAAGCGGCTGTGAGCTTTGAAAGAGCACCGCACAAGTGCAGGATTGCACTGGACAAGCCCTGGCTGGCAGGCTGACAGGGCAGAGGGAGCCTCAGCCAGGCTGCATGGCATGCCTGGCAACACCATGCACGACACCCCTGCCCACCTCCCAGACCCCACAAAGCAGCTCAGCACCCACCCGCTGCGGCGCCTGCTGGTTGTCAAAGTGCTCCAGCCCCAGCTGGCCGTGGAAGCCGCGGCCACAGCTGTACATCGCATACTCAGAGGCTGCCTCGTTGTCGGGCTGGCACATCAGCGCCACCGTGTGGTAGGTGCCTAATGCAATGGCGGTGCCTTGTGCCGCCGCGCTGGACTGCCCCTGCACAAAGTTCAGCAGCGTCACATACGACTCGCCCTTGCTGCAGCACAGCACAGCAGGGGGGGAAGAGCGGAGTCAGCAGGTGGCAAAGCGGCGGCAGCTGGGGGGCCAATGTCGTAGGGCGACAGCATGCGCTGACGCTGCTCAGCGCACGAGGGCTCCGGACAGAAGACTGCAAAGCCAAGCTGAACACCCACATGCACCCGCGGGCCCCTTGGACCAGCACCCACATGCCCCTTGGACCAGCACCCACATGCCCCTTGGACCAGCACCCACCTGATCTCCGGCTTGAGCCCCTTGGCGCGGGGGATGTCCCGCAGGTGGTGCTTGGCGATGCGGTCCGTCAGCCCGCTCTTGATAAAGTAAGAGCAGGTGGCCTCCAGCGCGCCAAGCTCCCGAGCACCGCAGTACCCCAGCACCTGCTGCAGCAGCTGCAGACACGGGCGGGCGGGGGCAGTAGGGAGGCGGAGGGGCAAGAGAAGCAGTCAGGCGGGCAGCCGGGGCGTTTGGCTGGGAAGGCAGCTGCAGCAGCTTGTCCCCGCATTGCCAAGCACATTGCAGCACCCCGATGGTGCACAGGCAGCAGCGGGCCGCCCAAGGCAGGTGCACTGACTCGGCAATCTACAGCAGGCGGCAGGTGCGGTTGCTCCGCGGCGCGGGCGCCGGGCAGTTTCCCTGCTGCCAGCCGCGATCGCTGCTGCCCCGGAGCCCATCCCGTCGCCAATGCACCCATTCACCTCCTCGGGCAGCACGCCCAGGTGGCCGGTGAGCTGGGGCGCGGCGGAGGGCGCCACACCACCTCGCTTGCGAATGTGGCGCAGAGTAGGGGCCGCCGCAGTGCGGGCCTGCTTCCGTGCTGGCTCGAAGAAATCGGAGAGCAGCGGGGAGAGCGGGGCACCCGGCCCCGAGGCCCGCTTGCGCGAGGCGCTGCGCGTTAGGCGGCCCGTTGTTGACGGCGGCACTCCCTCCATAGCTGCTTCAGGCTAGGGGACAGGCTGGGCAGGGCCGGACCGAGTCGCGCGCAACCCACGGGCGGTTGTGCCACGGCGTGGGGTCAGAGGCACGGGAAAGCGGCCTGCTGGAGCTGCAATGAGTCACCAAGTGTGTGTGGAAGTGGAGATGGTGGGAGAGAGCAACGAGCTAGCCCTTCCTTCCTGCCAGCGCACCCCCGCCAGCTCAGCAAGGTGCCGCAGCATGCCGGCATGCCGACGGCGTTGCCGTGCTGCTGCTGCATGCCATGCTACCTTCCAAATGGGTTCACTCCGCATTCCTTGAAGCCAACAGTGTTTTGGAATTCTGGAGGGCTGCCACACCCTGCTTTGGCGGGTCGCTCGTAGATGGCAACACCCAACCGCTTTCCATCAGAAGTACTAGACTCCCCCCGTCTGAGTGTTGCCCACCACACAACCGTTGTTGAAACCCTGGCAGGCGTTTGGACCCACAACTGGGTTGCCCTCTTTCCAGAGTCGCCCCGGGATGGCCTACCTGCGCATCAAGCCACATGCAAGAGTGCCTAGGGCGTTTGCTACTGGTTGTGTTTGGTTTGATTCTGCTTCCAATAACTATTAAACAGCATGTACAGCACTTTCATACCATCCATTTGCTTCTGGTGCAAAGATGCCCTAACTTCAGATGCCATTGCGAACGTTGTCATAAACAGTGCCAGCAGCAGCTCGAAGCGGCGCCTCCCGCCCGCCCCAGGCATGCAATGCCCCTCCACCCGTCGCGGGACACTTACTTGATACTGTCCGGAATTAGAAGGGAGGGTTCATCCTACTGAGCCCCTGCTGTCCCGCCACCCCTCACGCTGCTGTGATGTCAGCATCACACCCTTCACGCCACACCCCTCCTCCGCCCCTCCGACACTGCAATCTATCCCGTGTGTCGATGTGATCGCTTCTTGTTACAGCAGAAAGCCCAACTGGCCTCGGCCTCGATGTTTCGAGCTTTGCGGCCGGGCTCCCCGCTAGCGGCGGGACCCGGCTCTCCGCGGTCTCCGATGAAGCTTGGCGAAGACATGCGCCTGCAGAAAGGCAAGTCTGCGTTTTGGACGCAGAACTCGGGGAGCCAAAGAACCCTTGCCACCCGCCAAGTGCCCCGCACGGCCTCATTTCTTGACGAGCATTCGCGGCACGCAAGCCCCTGAGCCTGCCCCAGCGCGGCGTCCTCGCCCCGCTGTGCCAGCACCGGCGCCGCCGTGCAAGCGCCGCCCGCGCTGTGCCTTCCGTTGCACCCTGCAGCTGCGCCTCTGCCAAGCATCCCCTCTCTTTGTCTCCCTGCTGCAGACATTTCAGAACTGGATTTGCCCGACAATGTGCGCATCTGCTTCCCGCACGGCGCCGACCACCTCTCCATCTTTGAGGTGGCGCTCACGCCAGGTGTGCGCTTTTGCATTCCAGCGCTCAGTGCCATGCTAGCCTGCCTTGCTGCGATGCACTGCAACGCACCCCAACGATAATTTGCGCGCTCTATGTTATCACGCAGACGAGGGCTGCTACGCCGGCGGCACTTTCCTTTTTGAGTTCCGGGTGCCACAAGCCTACCCATCCGACCCGCCCGCGGTCAAGGCACTCACACAGGTGGGGGGGACAAGCGGGCGGCGGCATGACGGGGGATGTGGCGGGGCACGGTGGGAGAGTGCACATGCATGGAGGTGCATAGTAGGCCTGGCGTGGGGTGGTTGAGAGATGAGGTGCTGAGAAGAAGTACTTGCTTTACCTCAGCACCCACGTGGCGCTTCCCCTCCTCAGATGCCAGCCCCCATCCGTGCCCGCTGTGCATGCTGTGCCTTCCGCCCGCCTTCTTCAGGTGTTCCACCCCGCAATTGACACCGAGGGGCATGTGGACATGAGCTTGCTGGATGCAGACTGGCGGCCCGGCATGTGAGCACAAATAGTGGCGTCGAGAGGCGGGAGGGGGGCAGGAAGCATGCTGCACACCTGTTGCTTTCCTTACACTGCTGCAAGCAGACTGGCGGCCCAGCATGCGAGCCGTGAGTGTGGTGGAGGCAGTGAGGTATGTGCACCTTCCTCGTCCTACATCCTCAATTCTGGAGGCCATCCTTCGGGTGCCGCCCTCGCTGTGCCCTGACCCCCCTCTACGCCCCATCCTGCCTCTCCTCACGCCCCCCCGTTGCCCTCCTGCCTCCGCCTTGTCGTGCTCCATGCCCCGCCTCTTTCTTCTGCCCTCCCAGGCGCCGGTGCGCCGCTGATCCTGTCCCTTCATCCACCACCCTTCTACCAACACCGTTTTGGTTTCAGTCATGTGCTTGTGTGTACTGTATAAAACACAATGTGATGTGTGTGAACACCACCACCTTCCCTGCAGGTCCATCAAGACGGTCATCATGGGGCTGCACCGCCTCTTCCTCATGCCGGACACAGGTGAGCAAGCACCCACCCACCTGCCCCTTCCACCCATTCAATCATGCATATAATCATTCAATCACCTAATCATTTTACAGCGCCGCAGCAACACAACAGTGTGCCGCAGATGTGCCACCTGCCCCTTCCACCCGGCCCTGTCACACCCAGGAAGGGGAGGGGGCACAGGAGGCACACACCTGACCTGCCGCCTGGGCCTTCCCGCCTGGCAGTGTTGCTGCCTGGGTTGCCGCGTGTGGCCTTGGGAGTGCACAGGCTGCTTCTTGAGACCCCGCGGGGCGCTGCCGCACCACCACAAGCCCCATGGAGCGCACCACCACCAACCCCATGGGCGCTGCCGCACCAGCACGAACGCCATGCAGTTTGCACACACCGCCAGCGGCTCCCTGCTCCCCGTGGCACACACACTCCCTGCCTGCCCTTCCGTGCAGCTCTGCTTTGCAAGTGCGTGCAGACGACTTCTCGCTGAATGCAGCGGGAACATGTGCCCCTGCCCGCCCTGCCCTGCAGCTGTCATTTCCATGCAAACGACGGGGACTTGGTCATCAACCCATATACGCGCCCCTGTCTGCCCTGCCTTGCAACTTTGTTGCTCATGCAGACGACTCGCTCAACTCAGCGGCGGGCAGCCTCATGCACTCGGACCGACCCGAGTTTGAGCGGGCGGTGTCCGCCAGCGTGCATTCTGGGGCCACAATTGAKGGTGGGTCGGCGGGTGGGTGGTGGTGGGGGGTGGGATAGCTGACTGCTGCCTTGGCTCGATTTCCTGTGGGTTCCTTCAACCCCACGCCCTTGGGCGGTAATCTTCTTCTTCTTCTTCGGGCTGTGGGGGGGGCTTCAGGCTGCATAGGTGGTAGTGGGCATGTTGAAGCCAACCTTTTTGAAGTCGCAGCCAGCAAATCGCAATGGAACAATTACTTCTCTATCAGCAGCTAGACCACTCATACATCCCCCGGTGTTGCACCCACACTTTCGTTGATTCACACAGCCAGTTTGTTTTTTAGACCCTGTTTTCATGTTTCCATGTTTTCAGGGCCTTGTGGTGCATGCCTCGTCAACCTCTCAGGATTTGGTTCGTCCTGAAGTTGAATCCCCTTTCAGGGGATGTGAAAAGCTGTAACGACTAGACTAGACTAGCATGTTGAATGCTGCCTGGCTGCCTGCTGCCCAGCCAGAGCGCCAGCACAGTGGGTGGCGGTGGCGTGCCGAGTGCTGCCCGACTGCCCTGATATCCAGCCAGACTAATTGACAGCATGCTGTGCTCTTGCCTCCCAGAACAGAGCGTGTTATCTCGTCCCTGCTGCCCCACCTGACCTGCAGGCCACCACTACCCAGCGGCGACAGGGGAGCGCAACGTGCACAGCCATGCCGACGACTGACGTCCCCGCCAGCTGGCAGTGCCCCCGGCAGCCGCCTTGAGTCAAGCTCAATGCTATGCTGCGGGCATTCTGCCTTCCCGCAGCAGCCTCTAGCCAGGCCGCCGACTTCTCCTAGGTTCGAAGCGCACAGCAGCGCAGCACAGCACAGCGCGGCACAGCGCAGCGCAGCCCACTCGTGCTGCCACCGTGCAGGGCAGGCACGTCTGCGCTACGTTGCCGCGAGCGCCCTCATTGCACATATCACCCGTGTTGCAGTTTTTGCGTATGTACATGCAGCACCACGCTCATCTTCTGGTTCGACCATCACCCCCCACGCCAGCCCTCAATCAACAGTGAGGGGCATGTCAAAAGGACCTGCCCTCCCGGTGGTCCTTCTGACGCATGCAACCTTGTACCTCACAGATCCAACCTCGTCATCATATCCCATAGGCAGCTCCCCTGCTTAGCCACTGAGCCCTCACACATCACCTGCAGTTCTTTCAGCCTGACACCTCCCTGCCACTGCCTGCCCCTCGGCATCCTCTCGCTGCCCGCTGCAACACCCAGCTTTGCCCACCAACTGCCCCGCCCTACCCTGCCTCTGCCTGTTGCCGCTGCAACTGTGGGACGTGCATGCATTTCGCACTGATTTCGTAAGACAAGACCACAGTTGGAGGCGAGGGTCTGCAGAGCACCCGCAGCCCACAGTGAGCCTGCCAGCCAGCGACACGTGTGTGTGTGTGTGTGTGCCATGCCTGTGTTATGATGCGTCATATGATTGCATCCATCCCCTGTCCAACTGCTTTTTTGCATGGGCTCTAAGAGAGGGATGGATGTCCGTCTCCTTGCAGCGAACTTGACTGGCATCCCAGCATTGCTCTGCCCATCACCGGAGGTGTAGGTGCCTGCTGATGGTGTGTACGTAGGGGCGGGGGGTGGTAATGTTACAACTGCCATGTTTGACAGATTCTGTTGGTGAGTGAGGCCTGCAACATGGGGTGTGGGTGCTGGGGGTGCCCGGGGGCAAAGCTGGGTGCCGTTCCGGGCAACAATAAAGACAGGAAGCGTTGTTGAATGGTGAGGCATGTAGCATATTAAGGAACTGCATGTCATGGGCTGAGGGTGGATAATATTATGATGCGGGGAGGGAGGGAAGGGGTGAGGTGGAATAAATGGAAGGGAGGGATCCTGACAACTCCCGCCAACGAGAGGAAGGGAAGCTGTGGACAGGGATGAGAGGAGAGCAGGCTTGAAGGAGAAATAATAACAAGAAGCGTTATGCACCATCGAGGCTCGCATCTCGACAACAGGCCATGGCAGCCGAGTTTGTTTTTCGAGTTTTACTTTTTTGGCAGCCGAGGAGGATGCCAGCCACAGGCTTCCAGACCATGCCCCTTCGTCTCCCGCACACCTGACAGCGTGAGGTGGGGGGATCCAGGGAGCGAAGAGTGATTTGGGAGTGGTGGTGCCCGCAGGATAGAAGGCAGGGGAGCAGCGCTAGCCAGCCAAGTCACAAGTCACGACCGCCTAGCCCGTCGCTGCCTCGTCTTGCAAACACCAGGGGGCAGCGCTACCCAGTCAAGTCGCGCCCGCCTGGGCCGCTCATGCCCCTGAGCGCCCCCTCAAACGCTTGGCTCACAGCCTCGGTTTCTTCCTCAAAAGACTGGCTGCTGTCAGCTGTGGTCCCAGGCTGGCCCGGGCCCACGCCTGGCAAGACACCAGGCGCTGCCGCTGCTGCCCCCTGCTGCAGCGCAGAGGGCACGCCTGCGGCGGCTGCAGCCGGTGCCTCCGCGGCGTTAGCAGCTGCTGCTGCGGGCGCAGGTGGGGAGGGGGCTGTGGCGGGAGCGGGCGGCTGGGTTGTGGGGTGGGGAGAGGTGTTGGCAGAGGCGTCCTTGCTGACCGGCAGGGTGCTGCCTGCCTGCCGCATCTCTGCAGGGGAGTAGCAGGCGGGAGAAAGGGGGGGCGCCCAACCAGGGAACGGGGTTCAGAAACCTAAAATCGGATGAGGGACGTGAGCCCAGGGGGCACTAGAGGGCTGCTGCCAACCTGCCGCACCTGTGTACCTGGGCAGGGGGCCGGGGAGGGGAGCAGGCACGGGAGACAGCGGGGGCGCAGGGCTGCACCTCTTGCCACCTGGGCACGGGCTGCGGGACATCTAGCACGTGCTGACGCCTGGCACACAGGCAGCACACCACATAGCGCGGGAGTGCAGCCCCCGACAAAACATGCACCCACAAAGCGCCGCCGCAATGGCACCCACCTGTCTGGGTGATGACCCGCAGCCGCTCTGCCACGTCAGCAAAAGTGGGGCGCTGAGCTGGCTCGCGCTCCCAGCATGCCTGCCGTGCGGAGGAAGGGCAACAGGCACGCAATTGTGAGAAGATGGTGAGATTGGGAGCACACCTGAGGAGGTCAGAAGCACCCCCTGTTCAGTTTGCCCTGTGCTTCCCGGTGCATGCAGTTGGGAGCTGTGGAGCTCGGTGCGCCCACAAGAGTGCATCAGCAGAGCTGTGTGCATGGAATGCAATAGCCTGATTTGAAAGCACCAGGTGTTCACGAAAAAGCTTCCAGGCTGCCACAGCTTGCGTGTGTGCGCACCAACTGCTTCCCTCTGTCTTGCCACGTATACCGCCCTCCCTCCGCACCACCACACGCTGCCTGTACCTGCATGAGCGTCACGAACTCATCGTACTGCGACAGCTTGCCAGCTGGCAGGCCCTCCGCTGGCGGTACCTTCAGGCCGGAGCCGCAGGGCGCCTCCAGTACCATCCCAATGATCTGCACGCGTGGGGCGGGCAGGAGGAGACCACCAGTGTGTGTGAGAACAGCAGGAGCGAGAGGGGCCAGGTGCATGTCACTGCATGACACTGCACGACACCAACCCGACGTGCAATCGGTGCCTGGTCTGTCTGGAGGGATGGCATGTCCCGGCAGCCCAGCCCTGCAGCCAGCAGCCCTGAGCTGCAAAGGCTGCTGGCTGGCCCCTGGCGGGCGCGCCGCACCTGAAACGGGTTTACGCCCTCAAAGGGCACCCGCCACGTCATGCACTCGTAAAGCACGGTGCCGAAAGCGTACACGTCTGCGTGGATGTAGGGAGCAGAAAAGGAAGATCAAGGGACGGCCGGGAGGGCAAGGCTGAGAGCAGGACGGTGGGAGGCGAGGGAGGGCGGCTGGGGGGCAGATATTGGCGGCAGTGCGGCGCAAGCTGCTGCAGGCAAGCGGCAAGCGGGCAAGCGGCGCCAACCCTGCAGGCAAGCCGGGCTGATCTTTGCCGCAGCCCCGCTTGTGCCCGGCGATCCACACCAGCAGGCAGCCCGCCGGCACGACTGCACAGCCTAGCCCAGCAGCATGGGCACGACAGCACWGCACAGCGCAGCATGGGCATGGCAGCACAGCGCAGCAAGGCACACCAGGCAGCCCGCCGGTATGGCCCAAGAGCACTGCACAGCCCAGCCCAGCAGCATGGGCACGACAGCACTGCACAGCGCAGCATGGGCATGGCAGCACAGCGCAGCGCAGCACGGCACACACCTGCAGGCAGCCCGCCAGTGTGGCCCAAGAGCACCTCGGGTGCCAGCCAACTGAACGGCATGTGGCAAGGGGTGAGCATACTTGGATTTAAGATTGGCAAATGTGGATGGAATCGGCAGATGTGTGACGGGCAGATGTGGCAAGATTGAGCATGGGTGCTTGGCATCAACAGCAACAGCACTCTGCGGCAAGCACGCCGCAGTGTGCCAGAAACATGCCTGGCAGGCCTAAAAGGGGCGGCGTGGCGCCAGTGCGGGACGTGCACTGCACGGTGCCCTGCTGAGAGCATTTTGTTTTGGAAAGGAATACAAGACGCATACTACAGACCTCACACTGGCCGTGCGGACGTGCCCGTACATCGTGCTGACGTGCCCCTGTGGAGTAGACTGCCTGCATCTCAAATGACGTGCCCGTATACCGTGCAAGAGTACGCAGTGCAAGGTCACGCCAGCCAAGCGCAGCGCCTGCCTGCCAAGGACCGACTTGCTCACCGCGGGTTCTGGATGCACTGCGTGCTCATGAAGTCGGATGCCCCCAGCAGCTTGCTCAGGTTGAAGTCGCAGACCTGCGCAGGGGGCAGACGCACAGGGCAGGGGGAGGGGGTGTGGGCGCTAAGTCACGGGCGAGGGGGCCTGGCGGGGATGCAGCAAGAAAGGGCGGCCAGGACAGGATCAGGGGCGCAGCAAGGAAGGAGGTGTGGACCACGAACATGCACTGGGCAGCAGCTACGGGCAGGCGATGGCAGGGGCAATCTGCGAGCAGGGGCGCCCGCTGTGTTGCAGCGAGATCTGTGCTGCAACAAGAGGCCTGCACTGCAACAAGAGGCCTGTCTATGGTGCAAACGGCCTGCACTGCATACGGCCTGCACTGCACTGCACTGCACTGCAGCAGGTAGGCCTTCCAGGGGGGTGCGCACCTTGGCTTGCCAGGCGGCGTTGACCAGCAGGTTGGCGCTCTTGAGATCTCGATGGTACACTGGCGGCTGGCGTGTGTGCAGGTACAGCATGCCGCGCGCCGCGCCCGCCAGGATGCTCAGCAGGCGGGGCCAGCGCAGGTGGCGGGAGCACTGCGGGGCGCAGCGGGGGGAAGCGGGAGGGGTGGGGTGGGTTCAGGGGTGCTATGCCACTTGCGGGCCCTCCTGGGCACATCCTACCGCGCACCTTGCTGGCGTGCAGAGCCACTCCATCCAAAAGTTCAAGTTCAAGATTTATTGAACTGGTGAACATAAAATGGCGAAGTGCCAAGGTCTTTCCAGCGCCTCGAGAGAAACGTAACCGAACCGATTATGTTAATAACCATCCCGAGCACAGCAAGGTGGAACGCACAACCCAGGCATGCCCTGCTGGCGCCTCGTGCACCAGGCACCTCTGAGAGCCACGCACGCACACCCCCCGCGCTGGGCTAGTGGGGTGTTTGGTGGTAGGAAGCTCTGGAGGCACACGCGCGTGATCGGCGTGGGGAGGCAGGATTCAGGTGGATGGCTAGCTCCACAAACACACCTGCCCTACAAACACACCTGCCCTACAAACACACCTGCCCTACAAACACACCTGCCCTACAGACACACCTGCCCTACAACACACCTGCCCTATAGACACACCTGCCCTACAACACACCTGCCCTACAGACACACCTGCCCTACAGACACACCTGCCCTATAGACACACCTGCCCTACAGACACACCTGCCCTACAACACACCTGCTCTACAACACACCTGCTCTACAGACACACCTCTCCAAAAGCACACCTGCGCTACAAACACACCTGGGGGTCGCGCAGCCCATGTGAGAGCAGGAGGTCGAGTGAGCCTCGGGAGCAGTGCTCCATGACCAGGCATGGGGGAGACAGGCAGGCACCCATGTACAGGCACACTGCAGCGGAGCACGAGGGGGAAGCGGGAAGGAAAAGGTGGGGGAAAGCAGAGGTGAAGAAGCGAGCATGTGCGGGAAGGTGGCGGGACATGCAGCGCGTAAAGTCAGCCGCTGCTGCCAGGGCCAGCCGTGGCCACCTCCCGCGCCCACGACCCCCTGCGGCACCAGAACTCAATCGCAGCTTTGACCCACTCCCTGGCCAGCAGCAGCCGCCGTGCTGCCCAGACAGCAGATCGGCAGGGCTAGAGTCTCATTGCCCAGCACCGCTGCCATCCAGTACCTAGAGTACCACTCCCCAAAGCAACCGGCTGCGGTACCGTAACGCACCGTTGGTGTGGCGCAGCTTGGACATGACTGCCACCTCCTTGCCCAGCTCGCGCACGGTGGAGCGGTGGTGCAGGCTGTCGGTGGCGCCGGGTGCCTTGTCGCCTCCCAGCATCTTCACCGCAACTGCATGAGGTTTGGGGTGGGGGCCATGTGCATTTCGATTTGTATTTAGACAGGTGCATCAACATGCAAGCGTGCTTTGTAGTTTGTCCCTGCCAGCATCTCTTCACCACAACTGCATGTGCGAGTTGGTGGGGGGTTGCAACTTGGGTTGGTAAGAGGCATGGGCCATGAAGCCATCAAGTGATCAGCTGTTCCAATGCCTGCGCCGAATCCTCGACCGCTCTTCCATGCATTCCCTTCCCTGCTTCAGTGACCCCGCTGCTGAATATGCTGAGATTGCCACCCGCACTCTCACCGGTGGTCTGGCAGTAGCGTGCCAATACCACTGTGCCAAAGGAGCCCTTCCCCAGCGTGCCAGCCAGCTCCAGCTCTTCAATCTCCACTGCAGTGCGGGAGGCGGAAAGAGGTTGAACATGGTGCAGATGCTTTGTGGACGCAGATGTCTCAATGAAGAGAACGTCCATTGCAAGGTGGGCAAGGGAGCCGAGAGGTTTGGAGCGACAGGCCAATTTGCCACCTCAACACAGTGAAGCTGTGAGAGGGTAACTGGGGGGAGTCGGGGCCTCCTTGCCATCCTGAGAGACGGGCGAGCTGTGACGACAGGCGACCGTGCCCTGCCGACCCGACCCACCAAGGTGTCAAGACTGCCTGCCAAACCCGCCTGACCTGCCCTCCCACACCCCTGACGCCCCGGCCCACCCACCCATGTTCCAGTCTGCTGGCAGCTGGTTTGGGTCAGTTTCAGGGGCCAGGGAGCCTCCCGCCGAGCTGTACGCGTGTGCCGCAAAAGGAGAGGAGGAGGCCAGGCTGTCGCCGAGGCGGCTTGAAGGGGCCAGGCTGGAGCTGCCGTGTGTGCTGCGCCCCTGGGTCATGCTTTCCCCCAAAGATCCCTTGCCCTCTTCAAGCTCGCTGGAGCCCTTGCCGGGGGTGCGGGCGGCTGCGCCCACGGCTGTCGCCGTGCGCCGCCGCCGTCGCACCAGCACAAAGCATGCGGCTGCCAGCACGGCTGCTGCTGCCAGGCTGCCCACCACAATGCCGGCAATGGCGCCTCCTGACAGGCCTCCGCTGTCGGTAGGCGGTCGGGTGGGCAGTATCAGGAACGGGTTCCCTGGCCGGGCGGTGCACAGGAAGTTTGGGGCGAAAACAGATTTGCCACCGCCGGGCCAGGGTTCGGCGGGGCCTGCGAGGCGGGGGAGGGGGAGGGGCAGGTGGAAGAGCGGCCTATGAAACCAGGATAGCGATGTAAAGCGACGCCAAGAGTTGCAGGGGGCAGGGCGGGGAATGTGAGTCAAGGGCCTGTGCAAAAGAAAGAACGAGGGCATGCAGGCGTACGGTCGCAGGCAAGGGGCCAGGGCGGGCTCGAGGGCACGCCAGGCTCGCCAGGCATGCAGGGCAGCGGCAGGGGGCAAACAGCTCTTGCCTGCGACTGACCAGCTGCTGCGAGATCTGACAGACGGCCTGGCCAAGCCTGTGCGCCGCGGCTGTGGCGGTGGCAAAGCAGCGCAATACCGCACACACAGCGGCCACCCATACCTGCCGGCCCGCCAGGCATGCGTGCTTGCCTGGATCCGCCTGCCGATCCCTGCCTTGAACACATGCCCAGTAAAGCACGGTGCGCAAAATACTGGGCTACACCCGGCTAGCCAGGCGCACCCCAGCCCCCTCCCTCCTCCTCGCCCGGTTTGCATTTGAGCTGCGCGAGTGGATGCTTCAACAATCTGCCTGCCTGCCAGCCAACCTGGCACACTTGCCTGAGATGTTGTTTCCTTCCAGCATCAAGCGGGCCAGGCTCGGCAAGCCAGATGGGAATGCTGCCTCATGGCCCTCCCTGGGCAGGCCCCACTGGAGAGGAAGCGTGCCTGCAGAACACGACAGGGCAGCACAGAAAGGGGGGCTCGGCGCAGTTTGACGAGTCTGGCGGTGTCAGGTGTCCCGGGCGGCATGCGCCGGAGCAGCTTTGTAGGAGGCGGGGCAGTGACAGGCGTGACAGTGTCAAACTACTAGACGGGGATTGGGGGCATGTCCGGGCAGGGCACCTCCGGCACTCCACCTCTAGACTGTGCACGTCAAAGTGAGGGTCGTTCAGGCTGGCAACTGCGTTCAACCATGATTATCGCGCGCCGCATTCTCACAGGCATTCTCACAAGGCGCTTCAAAGCACACGCAGCTGACGAGCCCGGTGCGCGTGCCCCCAACAACTTGGCAGTAGCATTTGGCAGCAGCAGAGTTAGCTCAACTTGCCGAGTAAGAAGAGCTTTCTCTCACTTTGCCTCAGATTCAGATCAAGCAGCTCAGCATCAATGGGCAAGAAGTTGGCGGAGCGCACCCAAAATACCATTGAAGCTCAAGTCCAGGAGCTGGAGAGTGCTGGAGTACCACTCCCCCGGGATGGTGCCCCGATTGAAATGGTTGTGGGAGATGTTGAGGGCGAGGGAGGCGATGAAGCCGCCCACCTTTGGAGTGAAATCATCCAGAGCACCCGTCAGGTTGTTGCGGGCTGCGGGAGGGCAGGCAGGTGGGGGGCGGGGAATGCAGAGGTGTGAGCCAAGGGGGGCAGATGGGGGTGCGAGGCGCAGCCGTGTGCACTGCGTGGGGATTACGGCAGCAGGCGGGGCCTGGGAGGAGGGCCGGCGGCGGCGGCGGCACGGCAGCAGGCAAGCCGTGCAGGGGAAACGCACAGAGGGCTGGCGCAGTGTGCTCGGGAGGGAGATGGAGTGAGGGATGCAACCGTGTGGTGGGAAGGGAGGTGGCATGCAAGACGCATGTGCGTGCCGGGAGGGAGATGACACACCCACTGATGCATGCGCATGTCGGGATGATGATGACGCACACTGATGCATGTGCGAGCCGGGAGGGAGATTGACATACAGAGATGCGTGTGCATGGCGGGAGCGTACCCAGCTGGAGATTAGCCAGGGATCCAAAGGCACCAATGTTTGTGAACTCTTCCGGTATCCCGCCCGTCAGCTCGTTCCACGAGAGGTCCAGAGTGGCCAGCCTGGGCAGGGAGGCCAGGGCGGCTGGAAGCGTGCCGCGCAGGCCGCACTGGGAGAGGTCCCTACACCGGCATGCGTGGGCGGGGAGATCCCTGGTCAGTCCCTGGCGCATGTTCCTGGCGTAAGTTGCTCTGCTTTGGATGTTGTGAGGCTGAAGCTGGGCGAGTGAAGTCGGGAGATGGCGGATCTGCTGAGCAGCAATCACTAAAAAAAAAAAAAAAATCACCGCACCCCAGTGCCATGCTCACAGTGTGATTTGGCCGGCCTTGCACGTGACGCCCTGCCAGGGCGGCATGGGCGAGCCGCCGATGCTGCCGCACGGCGGAGAAGAGAGGCTCCAAGCCGCCCCCGCTGTGCCGCACCCAGGTCTACCCATTGCAGCATCCCAATTGGTCCATGACTGACTCACGCTCAACAGCAGCTCGACTGCACAGGCAAAGCCAAGGGGACAGGGTAGGTCAGCGCCGAGGGGAAAGGGAGTGGAGACACCGCCGCGGCGCGCCGTCACCGCCGCTTCCGTAAAATATTGGCTGCTGCGCCGCGGGCATGCCATTTCGAGGGCACATGGCCGTTCAATCAAGCACCGCGGCCTGTGGAGCAGCGGCCCTTTGGCAGCTCTCACCCTCTTTGGCGGGTAGCTCTTCGGCGTGTCCCGCCAGCACCAACGCCAGAAACACAGCATATAGGAGACACATCCCTGTGATGGCCTTCACTTGCAACGGTGCTGCGGGCCCGGCCCGCAGCTAGCTTTCCGCCCAGCAGGGTTTTGCGAATGGCCGCCCTCTATGTCGTTAAGAGCTGGCAGCGTGGAGCGATTGGGGACGCTTGGTGGGGTGGCGAGCGCCTCGTACCCGAACCCGCCCCGCACTTGGGTTCGTGAAAAAGTGTCTTGCCAAATGAGTGACATGTACATGTCACTCATTCTTCCTTTGCACGATAGCAACGGAAAAGGCACACCAACCTGTGCAGGCAACCCCGCCACCGCGGTGCAAGCCACTCTGCGCCAGCTTCCTCGGCAGCCGCCGGTAAGCGGCACCATGCAGATACTACCCAAAACCGAGGGCAGGGCAATGTCAGCAGCGGGCCGAGGCCAACGTCTCTCCAAATCCCACGGCCCTGGACACAAGGCTAGGGAGCGCAACTGTGCAAGCGTCCCAAGCGGCAAGCGCATGGGAGGCCTGAGGAGGCCTGCTGATTGTACTGGCAGATGTGACCCATCGGAGATCTCTCTGGTCTACCATAGGATCAGGTGCATTATTTTTTGTTGTGAACCTGGATGACACATGTGTTGTTTGACACGTGTGCCATGTTATGCGGGTGGGACGGGGCATGGGAAATGGCCACGGTGCAGTGACCGGCGACAGTTACACGTGTTTGCGCCACTATGTACTGGAAGGAGCTGCCCGAGGCCAATGTGCACTGCGTGCGGCACCCGACCACGGCAGCAATGCATATGAGCCTCGGCACAACAAATTAAAACCTGAGGATTGCAACCCATCCAAGGCGCAACAACCTCAGGAGGAGCCTGTGTAAGCAGTGGTTTCCATGCACACCGCCCAGTTTGTGATGAAAGATAACAAAAGAAAGATCGGGTGGCCGGCAACAGTGAACAGAGGGCAGCTTGAGCAGCCGCCTGCGCCCCGGCAGCTTCGGCCCCTACAGCTGGCGCCACGGCAGGCGCAGGGGCAGGCCCCTCCTCCAAAACCACCTCGTGCCCCGCGAAGCGGGCTTCTGCTCAGCAGCCTCAGCAGCCGCGCTGCACGTCTTCAGGGCCGCGCCTTCACCCGCCATGCCCAGCACTGCTTGCCGCAGGGAAGGGACCTGGCAGTGCGTGGAGCCTTGGTGGCGGTCCAGCAGCAAAGCCACATGGGCGGGCGCCACCGCCTGGCAGCGCTGCAGCATGCACAGCAACTGCTCCTGCGCCTGCGCGCTGGGCCTGTCCTGCAGGCGCGGGCACTGCCTCGTCCCTGCTGCAGCCAGCCAGCCGGCGGCCGCAAGGGCAGCCGTCAGCACGGCCCTCCCAGCTGGCGTGCTGACAGGGCTGCCAGCTGGCATGGTGACTGTGTTGGCGCCGCTGGCCTCTGCGCCCGCTTCTTCCAGCATGCCGGCTGCGCTCAGCGCCACCTGTGCATACGCAGCCCTCGAGCTGGCGGGGCTGCTCAGGCTGGCGCAGGCCGGGCAGCTTCTGTCGAGCACCGCTGCCGCCACCTCCTGCACCAATGCTTCGCCCGGGGCGGCCGTCAGGGCTGTGCTGAGCTGCGCTGCCAAGCTGGCAGCTGCCCCCTCCCCCTCTGCCGCCAACTTGTCCACGTCTGTTGCGGTGCACGCCAGGTGGCGGGCGTAGAGTGACCACAGCAGGGGCAGCAGGGGCGCGGGCACCGGCAGGCCCAGTTCCCAGGGAGAGGGCAAGGCTAGGGCCGGGCCGCTCAGCAGGTGGAGGAGCAGGCGGGTGGAGGGGCCGGCACTGCCAGGCTGCGGTGCTGCCTGCTGCTCGGCCGCTGCACCCTCCAGCAACGCTCGCAGCCGCCCGGCCAGGCAGTCGGGAAGCACGCCCACGCCCCCTTCATCTCCTGCCGGCAGCCTGCAGTTGGGAATGGCCACGGAAGGAGGCAACGGCGATGCAGGGGTGAGGGGTGGCGGCGCCGGCAGTAGGTAGTGGAGCACGTGCTTCTGGTACCTCCGAGGTCAGCAGGGCCCAGCAGGCTGCAGGGGCCAGGCAGGTCGCCGCCGCCGCCGCAGCAGCAGCAGCACATGCGGTTGCATGTCAGCAGGGTGCAGGAGAGCTGCCGCAGGCCAGGCAGCAAGAGCAGAATAGGAAGCGGTGCAGGCGGGCGGGGGTCACCTGCGCAGCAGCCACACAACCACCTCCCAGCCCGGGGCGGGGGCACGGATGGCCAGGTCAAACAGGCCTTCCACCATGCAGGCAAAAGCGCCGCCGGCATGAGTGCCTCCCTCTTTGAGCGTGGCAACGCAGCTGCGGAGGCTGGGCGCCCAGGCGGCCACATCTTGCCCCTCCTCAGCGGCCCTGCATGCAGGTGGGTGGCAATGGGGCGGACGCATGTTGGATGAATACCGATTCCCTGCCTCTGCACGGGGCCCAAGGTGCCCTGCCCGCACGTGCCCCAGCCTCTGCAGGTGCCTCTTTCGCAAGGGCGCCCTCCCCCTGCCCGCGCCCTGTCTCTTCTCTTCCTGAATCCTTTGCCACAAAGATGCGGCGCATCTCTGTCTCATCTCTTCCTTCCTCCCAAGCCCTCACCTCTGCACCATGCCCAGCACAAGGCGTGCCCACCAGCGGGCCGCTTCCTGGGGCAGTCGGTGCAACTCGGAGCAAGGCGCCCGCATCACCGTCATGGCAACCTGCACACGTGGGACACGGCAAGCGGGGCAGCCAGCAGGTGTACAGAAGCCGGCAGGGGAGGGCAAGCGGGGCAGCAATCAGGCTCAATTGATCGTAAGAGAAGAGGCTGGGAGGCACTGCCATTGAAGTGGCGGGCAGCTCGTACCCTGGTTGTCCCCAACAGGCACGAGTTCCAGGAATGGCCTCGTCCAACACTTGCCAAGTTTACAGTTGAGCTTGACTCAGGGGTCTCATCTCACACACGCCTCAGGTGTTGCTTTCCCCGCAAGAGCAGCAAATACGCCTCCCAAAGAGCTGCCACCTGCGGCAGTCCCCACAGGCATTTCACGGCGTCCCCACAGCGCTCCCACAGCGCTCCCACAACCAAGGCAGCCTGCGCGCACCTCGATGCCCCGCACAAAGTTCTCAGAACCAGGACAGCCCTGTCCTCGCATTCCTCCACAATAACGGCACCGGAGCATATGGGGCACATCTCGACACCGCTCCCACAACGTGCCCACAACCAAGACAGCCCTGCATGCACCGCCCACGCCTCCACTGGTGTCCTCAACCTCACCCAAGGAAGCATCCCTTACTCTTCTCCCCGCCCACACCTCGCTCCCCCACAGCAACAGCAGCGCCCCCCTCGCTGAAGGCAGCCACCTGAGGCACGTCCCCACAGCCCTCCTATAGTTAGTTAGTTAGTCGCGTTCCCACAACCAGAGCAGCCATGCACGCACCTCAGTGTTGCCCACGCCGACGGCGGCCGCCTTCTCCCAGAAGGCAGCCACCTGGGGCACGTCCAGCAGCTCACAGGTGGCCCCCAGCAGGCCCACAAGCATGGAAGTGGACAGGTCGGGGCGCCGCATCTCGCCATATGCCAGCTCCAGAGCCTGTAAGGGGGGCGGGGAGGGGATGCCATTAGTGGGGGGCTGGGGCAAGTGGGTTGACTCAACGGGCGGCCCACCAGGATGTGCAGGAGAAGAGGGCCTGTGTGTGTGGACCATGCTTGTTGCTCACTGCAGCGCGGGGTGGGTGGGTGAACTCATCGGAGCGGGCGCAGGCGCCGGGCGTTGCGGCCAGCCGACTATCAGGGGCTGCTGACAATGTAACCGGCCTCTGCTACAAACAACGCTCACGGGGTGCTGCACCGCTGAGGGAACGCAGCAATGCCCCTACCCCGCAAAACTGCTGCAGAATCTGTCGCCTCTTCTCCCCCTCCCCTCCCTCTCACCTTGGTCGTGCCCCTCTCCATCAGCATGCTTCCTCTCAAGTGTTCCAGGTCACTCGTGCCCCTCTCCATCAGCTGATGCTGATGCTGATGGAGAGGGGCACTCCCCAAGGTGAGGGACAGGGGGATAGGGACTGGGAGGGCATAAGGCTCTCAAGCGGATGTGGGGAGGGCAGGGGGAGGGCCAGTGCTTCAGCCCGTCGGCGGTTTTGGGTGAGGGAGTGGGAAAGGTGGAAGGGCAGGGCAGTTGCCACACAGCGGGCGAGGGGAGGGTGGAGGGGCAAGCGGGGCACTCGAACGGGTAGGGGAGGGCAAGGGGCACTGCTGGGTCACTCAGCAAGTGTGAGTGAGGGGAGGCCTCCGGAGGGCCAAAACGAAAAAAGCATGTGCCACGCCCTCTGGCCCTCTTCTCCCGCACCTTGCTCTGACGGGAAGCCCACCCGCCCTTCCCGCCCTTCCCTCCCCTCCGGCCCCCCCACAGGCCCTGGAGCTGGCCTACGGCGAGATGCGGCGCCCCGACCTGTCCACCTCCATGCTTGTGGGCCTGCTGAGGGCCACCTGTGAGCTGCTGGACGTGCCCCAGGTGGCGCCCTTCTGGGAGGAGGCGGCCGCCATAGGCGTGGGGAACACCGAGGTGCGTGCATGCCCGTCTTGGCTGTGCAGTTCCAGCACTGCCGGGACCGGCCCTGGGAGCGGCACCGCTGTTGTTTGACAGGGCAGGGCCGCCGCTGTTGGGGAGAAGGTGTGAAGACCCAAGTCAGAGACTGAAGTGCGTGTGGGGTGGAAGGCGCTTTGGGTTTTGGGTTTTGGGTTTTGGGTTTTGCCCATGTTAGGGAAGTGCACCAGCCAGCTGCCGTGTAGGCTTCTGTAAACAAGCTGGCTGCCCCGCTTTCCCTGCCCCACGGGTGCAGGTTGCCACGACGGTGATGCGGGCGCCCTGCTCCGAGGTGCACCGGCTGCCCCAGGATGTGGCCCGCTGGTGGGCACGCCTGGTGCTGGGCATGGTGCAGAGGTGAGGGCTTGGGAGGGAGGAGGAGTTGAGACAGAGGTGCGCCCCATATTCCTGTCTGTGGCAAAGGGTGCACAAACGCGTGCTGTTTTTCTGTGGCAAAGAATGTGGAACAGAAGAGACATGGCGTGGGCAGGGCGAGGGCACCCTTCGAAACAGGCACCTGCAGAGGCGGGGGCATGTGCGGGCGGGGCACCTTGGGGCCCCTGCAGAGGCCGGGAATCGACATTATCAGCCAACATGCGTCCCGCCCCATTGCCACACACATGCATGCAGGGCCGCTGAGGAGGGGTAAGATGTGGCCGCCTGGGCTCCCAGCCTCAACAGCTGCGTTGCCGTGGCGGCCACGCTCAAAGATGGAGGCGCTCATGCCGGCGGCGCTTTTGTCTGCATGGTGGAAGGCCTGTTTGACCTGGCCATCCGTGCCCCCGCCCCGGGCTGGGAGGTGGCCGTGTGGCTGCTGCGCAGGTGACCCCCGCCCGCTGAACAACCAATGATGCTCTTGCTGTTGCTTTCTGGCCTGCCGCACCTGGACCCTGCTGAGATGCTAGCACATTTGCTGCTGCAGCTGCTGCTGCTGCTGCTGCTGCTGCTGCTGCTTTGCTGCTGCTGCGGTGGCTGCCGCTGCCGCTGCTGTTGATGTCAGCCTGTTGCGGCAGGCCTGCCTGGCCCCTGCAGCCTGCTGGGCCCTGCTGATCTCGGAGGTGCCAGAAGCGGGTGCTCCACCTCCTTTTGCCACCGCCGGCACCCCTCACCCCTGCATAGCCATCCTTGCCTCCTTTCACGGCCACTCACGACTCCAGGCTGCCGACCAGAGATGAGGGGGGCAAGGGCGTGCATTCTGGCTGCCTGGCCGGGCGGCTGCGAGCGTTGCTGGAGGGTGCAGCGGCCGAGCAGCAGGCAGCACCGCAGCCTGGCAGTGCCGGCCCCTCCACCCGCCTGCTCCTCCACCTGCTGAGCGGCCCGGCCCCAGCCTTGCCCTCTCCCTGGGAACTGGGCCTGCCGATGGCCGCGCCCCTGCTGTGGTCACTCTACGCCCGCCACCTGGCGTGCGCCGCAACAGACGTGGACAAGCTGGCGGCAGAGGGGGAGGGGGCAGCTGCCAGCCTGGCAGCGCAGCTCAGCGCGGCCCTGGCAGCCGCCCCGGGCGAAGCTTTGGTGCAGGAGGTGGCGGCAGCGGTGCTCGACAGAAGCTGCCCGGCCTGCGCCAGCCTGAGCAGCCCCGCCAGCTCGAGGGCTGCGTATGCACAGGTGGCGCTGACCGCCGCCGGCATGCTGGAAGAAGCGGGCGCAGAGGCCAGCGGCGCCAGCACTGTCAGCACGCCAGCTGGCAGCCCTGTCAGCACGCCAGCTGGGAGGGCCGTGCTGACGGCGGCCCTTGCGGCCGCCGGCTGGCTGGCTGCAGCAGGGGCGAGGCAGTGCCCGCGCCTGCAGGACGGGCCCAACGTGCACGCTCAGGAGCAGCTGCTGTGCATGCTGCGGCGCTGCCAGGCGGTGGCGCCCGCCCATGTGGCTTTGCTGCTGGACCGCCACCAGGGCTCCGCCCACTGCCAAGTCCCTTCCCTGCGGCAAGCCATGCTGGGCATGGCGGGTGAAGGCGCGGCCCTGAAGACGTGCAGCACGGCTGCTGAGGCTGCTGAGCAGAAGCCCGCTTCGCGGGGCACGAGGTGGTTTTGGAGGAGGGGCCTGCCCCTGCGCCTGCCGTGGCGCCAGCTGTAGGGGCCGAAGCTGCCGGGGCGCAGGCGGCTGCTCAGGCCTGGCGCTCTATTCACTGTTGCCAGCCACCCGATCTTTCTTTTGTTATCTCTTGAGATCAGTGGGTGCTGCGGTGTGCACGGAAACCTTTGCTTACATAGGCCCCTCCAGAGGCTGTTGGGCCTTGGACGGTTACAATCCTCAGTGTTTCATTTGTTGTGCAGAGGTTCACATGCATTGCTGACGTGGTCGGGTGCCCATTGGCCTCGGGCAGCTCCTGTGCTGTACATACATAAGAGCGCAAACACTTGCAAGTGTCGCCTGCCCCCTGGCCACCCCCCATGCCCCGTCCCACCCACACCATCGGCACAAGCGCTGCACTGCATGCTCACGCATCGTTGTCGATGATATCTAGCAGTCTCTGCCATGCTATCTAGCAGTCGAGTTGTCTCTGCCATGCGCCGCCGCTAAAACGAAGCTGTGTGCCCACACCTCACTCTGTGACCCCCATCGAGGCCTTGGTGTTCCGAGCTCTGAACTGCCGTTCAAGCAGGCCCTTTCTGACAAACTGCCAGGCCCACACACTGCCGGGCACATCTGTCGCCATGCTGCCAGCCTGGAGGGTACTGCCGCCATGCTGCCCGCCTGGAGGGTACTGCCATGGGTACTGCTGGCGCAGATGTGCCCGGCAGGTGGTGTGTCCCTGGCATGTTGTCAGAAAGCGCTTGAATGGCAGGCCTGAGTTCAGACACCCAAATCTTTGATCACTACAGAGTGATGTATGGACACACAGCCTTGCTTCACTGCTGCGCATGGCAGAGACAAGTCGACTGCTGGATGCGTGAGCGTGCAGTGTAAGGATTACAGGTTCTTAACGTTGTTTGTTGTTAGGGACCCCATAGTTTAAAATACGCGATATGGTACACACAGCGCCCCCGCTGACTTGGCTGGCTGCACAGTGCGATGCTGCGCTGCGCAGGCCCCGTCATTTGCCGCCAGCATATGCCGGTTGCTACTGGCGGTGGTGCCGTCTGCGCCTCCTGCAGAAATGAGAGGAGCCTGCCTGCCATACTGCTAATGTGTCCTGCCCCTCACCTGCCCCTGCACAGCTGCTGCCGTGTCACCTGCTGGCGTGGCCGTCTGCCGAGGTTGGCGCCACAATGGCACGGCACAGGCCCGGGTGCACCTCCAGGAATACTGTGGCAAAGGGAACCTCCTCCCCATCCACCACCACCCAGGTGCCTGCATGCGGGGCAAGGCGAGGGGCATTTCAAGTGGGCAGCACAACATGGCCACAGAAGAAGCAATGCACGTGTGCAGCGCAGCTTGGCACAGCAGGCACAGCACAGCACTGGTGCCATCCTGACACCAGCCCCTGCGCTGCGACCTGTGCTGCGCGGCTCCAAAGCCAGTGCCGCCATCCCCTGCTGCCCCTCCGGGTGCTCTAGAAATGCAGGTGCACAGCATAGCAACAGCATATCGCTCGACACGTGTGCAGCACAGCAGGCACAGCACATCACTGGCTCCATCCTGACACCAGCTCCGCACCTGTGCAGCTTGGCACAGCTGAGCACAGCAGGCACAGCACAGCATTGGTGCCAACCTGACACCAGCCCCGCACCTGTGCTGCGCGGCTCCAAAGCCAGTGCCGCCACCCGCCGCTGCTGAACCAGGTGCATGTGCTGCCCCTGCTCGCTGGCCAGCATCACTTTCAGCTCGTGCACGCGGGTGGTGGGGGCGTTGTAGAGAAGGTTGAAGTGCCCTGCGGGGAGGGAAGGCAGAAAGGAGCGGGTGGGGCTGAGGGCGGAGCAGGTGCAGGAGGCCGGGGACCTGATTGCCTTGCCGCTGGTGGTGAGAAAGAAGGGCCCGGGAGGTTGGCGAGGGTGCTGTGCAGCAGGCAAAGCGGCATGAATCGGGGCAGTAGTCTCGTCCTGCCCCACCGGAAAGTGGCTTATGGTGTGCAAGGTTGCAACGGGGAGGCCAGAAAGCAACATGGGCACAGGCCGGGGCATGGGAGGTTAGTGGGGTTGCTGTGCAGCAGGTGAAGCGGCATGACGCGGGGGCGCAGGCTCGCCCTGCCTTCTAGCGTTTTACCCTCTCTGCCTCCTGCCTGCCTGCCTGCCTCCGCACCCTCCCCTCCCTTGGCCCGCGCAGCAGCCCTCCCTTACCGCTGTCCAGTCTCGCGTCTGGGGCCAGGTGGAAGTTCTGCACGGGGGCAGGGGCATGAATCAGCAGGCATTGAGAGGCACGTGACAGCAGGCAGGCCAGCACAGAATGCCCTCAAGTGGTCCCTCCGCAGTCCAGACAGATGTACCAGTGGCCCCATCCCCGGCATGCCCTTCCCAACCGCACCCAGCCCTGCTCTCATTGCCCTGGCCCGCTCGCCCACCCCACCGCCAACCCACCATGTCCAGCCGGGGCAGGTTGCAGGCGGAGAAGAGGGTGACATCTGATTCGGGCAGCTGCTGCCAGCCAGCGGGCAGTTGCTGGGCTGCAGAGGTCGAACGCGGGCGGGCAGGCAGGAGTTTGCAAGTTTTGTGAAATGCAGAATGAGAGGAAGAATTTGATTGGGGCAGGTATTGCAGGGAGGGCAGAGCGGGGTGTGCGGACAGCGAGGCGCCGGCTGAATGCCTTTGCTGGGCTGCTGTGCTGGCAGTCGCTGTTCAGGCAGAAGGCACAGTCCGGGCAGCCACCCTGCTACAGATGCCTGAGCACCTTGGAAGCTGGCGGCCACAGTGCAGGCAGCTATTGTCCAGACAGCCCCCTGGCTCTACAGAGGATGCTGTCCCCACCTACCCCCACCCCACCCCACCCACCTGCAAACTGCTGGAAGGCCGCCAGGTGCTGCACAGGCGGCCCCTCAAACGCCGCCGCCGCCGCCAGCCCTGCCGCCCGCTCATCCTGCTGCTGCTGCTGCTCAGCCGACGGTGGCATGCCTCCCGCTGATGCCGCCGCTGATGCCGCTGCTGCTGCTGCTGCTGCTGCTGCCTCTGGCTCCAGGAGTGCCACCCGCACTGTGTGCTTCTTCTGCAGCATGATGTGGTGCAGCGCCCCCAGCACAAACCGGGTGTCTCCCAGGTATCTTCAGCAGGAGGTAGACAGGGTGTTATGTCAGATGCAACAATCACAAAGAAGGCACACGGCAAGCGGGGCCTGTGGATGCAACTAAAAGGGCCCTGCAGTGCCGCTGCAGCGCAGAGTCAAATGCAGGTGGGAGCGCGCTCACCCTCCGGCACAGCACTGCTGACAAAACGCAGGCACCGCAGCAGCCGGCAGCAGCGCGGCTGCGCGCTTTGACACACAGACAACCTTACGCTGCACTCTTTGGCAGCGCAGGCCGGCAGGGTGCGTGACATTTCAGGTGTGAGTTCCAATGTCATTTCCGGGTGGCCCGTGTGTGGACCCTGTCATTTTGGTGGCCCTCACCTCAGGTGTTCTGTGCCGACATCCAGGCTGCAGCCAGGGGCGGGGCGTACAGGTAAAGGTAAAGGTAAAGGCAGCGAGGATTCGCCTAGGCTATCCCCTGTTTCATCCCTCACTTCCCTATTCGACATGCGAGGCCGCACCCGGGCGCTGGGTCAGCTGAAGCCCCAGAAAGGGAAGCAGATTATACAGAATATAAGGGCGAAGCGCACAGGGTGGGTTCATTTCAGTGCTTCTTCACAGGGAGGCAATGTGGTGGGGGGAAGCGATTGTGCGGGGAGCTGTGGCGATGCAGGGAGGTGAGGGGCTCGCGGCATGTGTACACCAAAGCCTGGTGTTGTAAGCCCGTGGCTTCCACACACCAACAGAATGCTGCGCCTGTGAACCTGGGCCCCCCACGGGCACACCAGTCACGCCAGCAGAGCAGGCCACTGCGAGCACGCCATGCAACCAGGCAGCTCCCTTTGGTGACGAGAGCTGTGGCTGACATTTATGAACACACACACCTGTGTGCTTCTCAAAGGCATGCTCTCCA
>JTEE01000013.1:276103-295089 GCA_002896455.3 Chlorella sp. ArM0029B | reverse complement strand
GGGGGAGGGGGGCGCTTGGGCGGAGGCGGAGGCGCGCAGCTGCAAGCAGGCAGGCAGGCAGGCAGGCAGGACAGCAGGCAGGGGGAGGTTGTGAGGTTATGTGACGTGGCCAACCCGTTGCACGTTTGCCAAGTGGGGACTCCGCCATCCTGATGCACACCAGCGCTTGGCACCCACACCCGCCCTGCCCTGCTCAGTCAGCCAGCGCCCGCATGGCACGCTTACCCTCTTCTTTGCTGCACACTCCATTCCGATACACACTCTCCCCCACCCTGTCCCATGACACCATTGCTGGCTCCCCGTGCACTTGAAAGAGTGATTGATTCATTGCTTGCTGCCCTCTTGGGGCTGCCCCCCCGCTCACGTCTTCTTGGCTGTGATGAATGTAGATGACTTGCTGGCGCCGCCCTCCCCAGCGTCGTTCCTAGCATAGGCCTGGAACTTGTACCTGGGGGCGGGGAAGGCGCAGGCGTACTCCCCCGCCCTGCCAGCCGTGCCTGCCTTGAAGGTGAAGCGCTTCTGCAGTCGGTGGGTGGGTGGGATGGAGTGGGCAGGCGGTGGGCGGACAGTCTTGGGTTGCCACATATTTTATAAATACACGTTACTCTGCGGCTCTCAGGGGCTCAAGTTGTTGAATCCCAGACTGCGGGTGTGGATGTTAATGTGGGGGTGGGTGACAGTATGGGTGACGCAATCCCAGGTGGGAGCACAGCAGGCAGAGCAGCGGGTGCATGCAGGGCGCACACCTGGCCGCTGGCGAGGTTGACGGCAGGCCCAGAGACAATCTTCCGGGCCCCTCCGGATGCCAGGCCCTCCACACGGAATGAATCCTCAACTGCAAGACGGCAAGCAGGCAGGCAGGCGGGTGGGTGGGCAGGGCAGTTGAGTGGGCAGGCGTGTGTGTGTGTGCACATAGCAGGACAGCTTCCCCCCCAACGCCACAGGGCAAAGCAGGGAAGGGGCACCCCCCCAGGCTTGTTGAGGTGCACGCGCATCGCAATGTGTCATTCAGGCACACGCGTGTTTGATTGTAGCATTCAATAAGCACAGGTTTGTGGTGAGATGACGTGTAGCCCACCCTCAGGCAGCCAATACGGGGCTGGGCTGCAACCCCACCCCCAAGCTCTGTGTTCACACAGGTACGCGCGCATGCTCTCCAACCTGCCAGGCACTCTGCTGCTCAAATCAAGAGGGAGCAGGCACCAGCCGGCCTACGCTGTCCGCCTTGGCAAGGGCAGGCCCACCTCCACAACCCAGCAGGAAGAGTGCAAGAGAGGCGGGGCGGCAAGCAGGTGCTGACCTGCGCAGGCACTCTTGGCGGCAGAAGGGGCCACTTCAATGATGATGTTGTCACCAGACAGGTAGGCCCGGGCAATCGTGGGGGCGCAGGGCCTGGTGCTGCAGGCAGGCAGTGGGCAGCGGGCCAGGGGCGGCAGGTGAGGATTGAGGGGAAAAGGGAGAGGCATGTGAGCCAGCTGGGCTGGCAGGAGGCATGCAAGGTCAGGATGTTAGTGCACACAGGCTGGCAAGCGAGAGCAGGTGTCCTGTTAAGGGCACCTGCATGGGCTGCCCCCCCTGCACACCAGAGCCCTGTGCTCATACCCCCATGGATAGGGCAGAGCAAACCTGCCAGCAACCGAGCTTCTGCTGCAACGGGGTGCAAGCATGGGAGCCCGCAGCAGCATTTGCGGGTCCACAGCCCTGCAGGTGGTGCAGCGTCACACGCCAACAACACAGGGTTCCACCACCCTGGGCAGAGCCCTGTAGTTGTGCTTTGTTAGCACACCTTTCAGGGGTACGGATCCTGGCGGTTGCCCTGCTGGGCAGGCTCTCGCCTCTGTTGTTCCTGGCGTACGCCTGGAAGGTGTAGGCCACGCCGGGCCTGCAGTACAGGTGGGGCGCCAGGCAGTACATGTGAGCAGGGACCTGCCGCAAATGGTGGGCTCGAGTAAGGCTGAAGGGCTGCTTGAGCCAGCATGCCGAGCCAGCTTGTAGCTGCTCTGGCCATGAACGGGCCAGCACATGCAGCACGTTGGCAATTGCTGCACCTCATGCCCCTGCCCCTGCCCCTGCCCCTGCCTCCTGCCCCGCCCTCCTGCCCCTAACCCAGGCCCTGTGCCACGGCCTCTTGACCCCTGCCCCTGCCCCTGCCTCCTGCCTCCTGCCTCCTGCCCCCCGCCCACCTCCTACCCCCTGCCCAGCACACCCCCTGCCCCTGACCCAGGGCCAGTACCACTGCCTCTTGCCCACTGCCCTGCCCTGCTCCCACAAGCATCCGCTCACTTGTACTTGCCCGCCTGCATGGGCTTGCCAGCCACGCCCGGCAGGAAGGTGGCCCTTGTCCTGCCGGCGGTGAGGGTGAGAGTGATGGGGCCAGTGGCGGCGTGGGGGGCCTGCGGGGAGCCCACGATGCGGTACGACTGGATGGCTGCAGGGCAGGGCAGGGGGCCATGTGGGCATGTGAGTTGAACGGACACTGTGCCGAGAGATGCATGTGTGTTGGGCTGGGGGCGGCTGGTCGGCTGTTGTGCACGGACAGCGGGGACGGGAAGCCTTCTCAAGCTCTTGCTCCGCACAGTGGCCGTGCACAGAACGCTTTTTTTGGGGGGGGGGGGGGGGGGGGGGGCCTATATGGCAGCCGGTATGGGGCACCGCTGACGCCGTATTGGATGGAGAACTCGGACGTGTCGACGTGCACAGAACGCTGGCAACCAGCACAGCGAGGGAAAAGGCAAGTGCAGCGCAAATTGCTGCGGGATAAATCACGACTGCCGCGCTTTTCAGGGTGCAAGCAGGCAGGGTGTGAGAGCAGGCAGGGTGTGAGAGCAGGCGGGGGGGCGCACCAGCGCCGCCGTTGCTCCTTGGCGGGGTGACCGTCACGGTGACAGTGACCCGGGAGATGGCGGCAGCGAGTGTTGGGGCGCCTGGGCGCGTGCTGCAAGCAGGCAGGCGGTGCAGGGGCCGGGTGGCATCAGATCTGGGAGTAAGGGCAGAGCGCAGTCATAGGAAGTGGCGGCAAGTCAAGTGTGGCGTCGGCAGGGCCCGGCAGCAACAGCAGCCGGCGCCACTCACACAGCTGCTGCGGCTGTGACGCCTGCTGCGCCTGTTGCCACCGCTGCAGCATCCTGTGAGGAAACGCCTGCACCACAAGCAGCAGCAGCAAGGACAGGGTTTCATGTGAATGCTTCATCAGCAGGAGACGAGGCTGAGAGGCTCCTCTCCGGATGGCGGCGGCGGGCCAGGTGGGCCGCCCCCGCTGGCCCTCTAAACAGTCACAAGGGCGCTGCATGCCCATGATCGCCAGCTTGTTCTGTTGATACATATGCGTGACCTGGGGAGCACCCGCTGCTGTTGAGAGTGGCAGAGCGAGGCGGTCTCGCAACGCTAGTACGCCCGTGTGAGCGCCACTCGCGAAGGCGCGATGCAAAGCAAGTGCATGCAACTGCGCACCTTGCAACCCGAGCCACGCTAAGAGGGCGAGCGTGGCGCAAGTGCGACACGCTGAAGCGCGCATCGTCTGCCACTGCTCCTGCTAACCGCGCCCTTTGCAGGATACGTCAGGCAGGAGGGTGCTCGGAGCCCGCACCTGGGATAATTGCCGCCAGTCAGGGGCCATTCGTGCATGTGTCCTCCTACCACCTGTGTCCTACCAGGCTCCGGTGGTGGCGATCTCCGGTGGGTAGCTATAGATAGATCTATCTATCGAATAGTGCTGCGTCTTCGGTACCATGCCCAGCGGATGACTGCCGCGATGCTCCGGGGGGGCCAGATGACCAGAGTGGCCGGGCAGCGGCACCGTGCCACGGTGACCATGCCGCACTTTAGGGGTGTCCCCCTGTGGTTCCCCGCCTCTTGTTGCAGTCGCAGCACGGAAGCATACTCACGTGTCCTGTACAATCGGCAAAATTTCAAATGTTGAGCATTCACCAGCTCTTGTTGGCTGACACAATCGCCGCGCTGCAAGCAGGCGCCGTCACTGGTCCCGCCACCCCGCCCCGCACAGGCGCCCCCGGCCGCTTCCCCCTCAGGCCGCCCCATACACCGCCTGTACCGCCCCGCCCGGGGCCACCCCCATCATCGGTGTGCTCGGACCCGCCTGGGCCACACCAGCAGGCACCGCTGCCGGCATTGCCACTCCCCCAGCCATTTTCGAGGCCGCTGCCGCTGGCGGCCCGGCAGTTGCGCCCGCTGGCCCCAGGGACACAGCTGTCACCCTGTGCACGCCCATGGCCGCCTGTCCGCCCGCGTCCGCGCTTGTGGTGGCGCGCATGTGGCGCTCAGGGGCGGCGGAGAACATTTCTGGCCCTGCAGTTTCTCAGCAAGGGGCGGCACGGATTGTAAGAAATGTGAGGCACATCCACATGTGAAGGGGAGGCCCCGCGTTCAAGGCAAGCCACGTGGCACTCTGAGCGAGTGTCGCTCTTTGCTGGCAGGGGCCGTGGGAGAGATGCACGGCAGAAGAGCCAGTGTGCCAGCAGCATCCCACAACCTCGAAGCAGCGTACGAGGTTGGGTACAGGCCATGCATGCACCCAACACAGGCAGAACAGCAGGCACAGGTAGCACCGGGGGCGCTGGCGACACAGGGAGCGCAGGCAGCGCAGGCAGGCACTTCTCACCTGCAGTCATGCGCTGCAGGTTAGTGTTGGTGAGGGAGATGCTGGGTGTGGTGGCGCCCTGCACTCAGCAAGCACGTGTGGTCGAGTGATTGAGTCACATGTGGTCAAATGCTGGGCTGCTGCAGACGCTTGCAAAAAGGCGTGGAGGCGCCCTGCAAGCATGGGCTGACGAGCAGTTGATGAGGGCAGGTCAGCAGAGGCAGCCAGATGGGAGGCCCAGGCGCGTTCGACGTGGTGCTGGTGCTGGTGTGGTGTGGTGTGGGTGCGCGCTGCGGGCACGGGCAGGGCAGGTGGGCAGCGTCGCGCTGGATGGCAGTGTGCGCGGTGAACAGAGGCACATGCATGGGAGGAGGGAGAATGCAACACCCTGCTCCCCAACAGCACGCAATTCAACCCAGAGTGGAGTGGGACCACTCTGCTCACCACCACAAGCTCGGCCAGCTTCTGATACAGAGGCGCCAGGTCAGCAGGGGGAGGCACGATGCCCCTGCAGCGCATGCCAACACCATCAAACGTGGAGGAAGGGGGCTCACTGAGGCTGCGGCCTGAGCAGGGCACAGCTACTAAAGGGAAAGCGAGTCGCAGGGCTGGACAGTACTGGCATATCTGGTGAGGGCTAGGCATGCTGTTGCAGCCTTGCTGTCATTGCAGGCAACTTGCGGCAGCTGAGCTCCTGCTCCCAGAGCAGCAGCAGGAAGAGCAGTGACACGCCAGGCACCGTGCCCGCCTTGCGCTTTCCTTGTCTGCAACCCTCCCTTGATCAGTCAGCCCAAAACTCTTTCCCCCTGCAGTGACCGTTCCCTCATGTTTAAGGCCGCCAACCACCGGCCCCCTCACGGGATCTCCGGGGAGAACGGCCCCCAGCACCGCTCTGTGTGTGTATGGGGCCCCACCCAATCACCCGAATGTTAACACCCCTCATTTGGCTCGGTGTGTAGGTCCAGCCCACGCACGCCCAGCAGGCGGGCTTCACCCCACCCCAGGCTACCCTATCGCCCCACTCACAACACATGTCCACACTCCCCACTGGCACTTGGTGACCTCCTACTTCCGGCTCACTTGGTGACCTCCGCAATGCTCACCCCCTCGCCATACACATGCCGCATCTTGGCGGCATTCACGCTCATGGAGCCGCCTGGGTGGTGGGAGGCAGGGAGGGAGGGAAAGGCAATCAGGCGTCATGTCGATAATTCAGCGCATGGAGATGCCTGGGTGGCTTTGAATGGGCCAAGGAAGGGAGGGGAGGCACCGAGTTGAAGGCACGTCGCGGCGGCATTCAAGCTCACGGTTACTCATCAAGCCGCCTGGGGGAGGATGGAGGCAAGCTTAAGGGGCCAGGAGGGGACAGCGACACGCACTTCAAAGTTCAGAGTCAATGAGCTGCAATCACTTAGAGACTGAATGACACGCAAAATTCCAGGATTGCTGGCGCGATGGCAAGGGCAGGAGAAGTAGGCTGGAAGCCGCGGAAGAGAGCAAGCAGGGGGGGGGGCTGAGACCCGGCCTCCCCGGAGCCAGCGCAACAATGGCCAGCAGGTGCCCAGACTGATCTGGCATCTTCATCCACACCATTGGCCCCTCACGTGCATAGCACCGGCGTCATTGCCTGCCCTTGGCCCTGCCACGTTGCTGGCTGCCGGTACCAGATCGGCCCCGTGCGCCGGCCCCATCCAGCCAGATGAAGAAGAATCACAACAAGACAACCCACAGGCTTGGATTGAAGAAGCTACCGAGAACCTGTGCCAAGGGCACCCGTCAGCTGCCATTCCACCCACCGGCCAGAGAGACGTACAGCACGACGCGCATGACGCCCGCCCCCGCCCCTGTCCCACTCCTACTTTCACACCGTCGCCGCACCAAGGCCAACCCCTGCCGTGCCCTGGCGCTGCCTCCCTAGGAAACTTCCACCCCAAAGCCTCGCCCACCCGTCAGAGAGAAGTCCAGCATTACTCCAGATGAGTGGCTGCAATGGGAAGGCAGGAGGGAGGCGAACATCTCAGAAGTGTGTGCGGGGTGGCAGGTAAGAGCACCGCCAGGCAAGCCTTGCCCCTCACATTCCCTGGGCGTTTTGGTGGGGGCTTTGCCCTAAGAACCCTAAACCCTTAATCTCCCACATTGCGCACCGAGCTAAACCACCACTGTGACAGGCTGGCAAACATGATCAGTCAGGCAGGCAGGCTGACGGCGAATGTCGTGGTGCACTGACACCACAGTGAGTCAGGCGCCAAGTGATCTGGAAGAAATGCAGTGTGTCACGCTGAGCTGGCGCTCACTTGACCCCCGCCAGGTCAACGCTCTTGTTTGAGGCCGCAATGATGTCGCTCTTGTCCTCCACCTGCGGGCGGACGCCGGGTTTAGGGTTTCGGGTTTCGGGTCTTTGGTTTTTACCTCAAACCCTAAACCCCAATGATGTCGCTCTTGTCCTCCACCTGCGGGCAGAAGCCCAGCTAGCTGCTCAAGGATCGAGGCACACTGGGTAAGCAGAGGGCAGGCAGGCAAGCAGACAGGCAGGCAGCTAGGCAGGAAAGCAGGAAGGAGGCATCTGCTGTTGCCTCCGTGCTCTGCGTGCTGTGCCAGCTCACTTCTGATTGAAACATGACCATGCTTTGGTCCACGCCCAGCACTGTGTGGCTGCACGGGAGGGAGGCGAAGAGAACAGGGGAGGGTTTGCAGCTTGTTGTGTGGGCATGCAGGTTGCGTTGGCGTTGGCGTTGGCCATGCCATGCCATGCCCAGTGGGCATCACAGCGCAGGTGCCAAGGGCTGCCGTGCGGTCACGTGTCTTGCCGTCAGATCACACCCACAAGCCTCCCACCCGCCATTGCCTGCCCATGTCCAATGCCTCTTGAGCAGTGTGAGGAGCTGTGAGTCAACTGTGGGCATGAGCAGCCACACACGTGGCTGGCGCACACAGCACTGCCCAGACTGCCTAGGGCCTCAACCTGCATTGCACAGCACCATTCCGCACCGACCCCCTGCTGGGCTCAACTCTGCCTGTACAGCAGCACCCCACATGCGCATCGGCCGGACTTCTTCAAAGCTCACCTCTCCTTTACAGTACTAGTAGCTTCCCGCACTGGCCCGCCTACTTTACATTTAATTTACTGCTCAACTCACCTGCCCGTCTGCAGCTGGTTGATCAGCTTTGGTGTCATGGCCAGCAGGAAGGAGTCAACTTTTTCAAAGCCGGCAATGAAACCCGCATGGCCCATCGTCACCTGCAGGCAGGAGCTGGGGCAGCGATGGGTTATCACCGGCAGGCGCATGCATGGAAGACGTGACCCGATCAAGCCAGGCGTTAAACCTGGCTTCGGCCATGGCTACATGTGCGTCAAGGTAGGCAACAGTTCCAGGCAACAGTCAAGGCACTCGGCAACTTGCAAGTGAGGCAGGGCGGGCAGTGTGAGTTGCAGGCAGGGTGGGGCGTGGAGTTGAGCGCATGTGTTAGTTGGGCACATACCCACGCACGATGCCTGCTTTGCCAGCTTGCTCCCTCGCCGCGCTCACAATCCCACGCACGACCTCCTCCACACTCGCCAGGCACAAGCAGGCATCCTACTTCTCCCACTGCACACAGCACCCTACCTTCATAAACACCGGGGCAGACCAGCGGGGGGGCTCGGTGGCGGTGCCCCCCAACGAGGCGCGGGAGGGCAGGCGCGCCAGCAGGATTCCGTGGCTGGAGCCGTAGCCCAGGCCCAGGCCTGCAAGAGGGGCGTGAGGCTCCCAGTGGCTCAGGGTGTGGTTTGAGGCAGGGTCTGTTGAAGAGCAGGTGGGGGAGGGAAGCTGGGTGTGGTTTACAGCTGAACCCTAAAAGAGGCGGGGGTGAGGTGCAGGGTCGAGTTGTTAGTTACGCGGGCATGGGAGGGATGGGTGGGTATGGTGAGGAGGAGGGAGGGCACTGCTGGCAAACAGAGGGGGGAGGCATGCTGTGAGGTCGACATCGCAGGGCTAAGAGCTAGATGGGGTGAAAGGAAGCAAGCGGGGAGCGGGCGGGCTGAACAGGCTTGGCATGTACCGCCTAGGCATGGGCGCATGCCGGCATATGAGGTGCCGGCAGAGCAGGCACACTTGAGGCTGGCTTGTTTTGAGGTGCGCACCCGCACACCCAGCAGGGTGCCCGCTCACCTTCCCAGCCGTACCCCATCAGCCGTGCACCACCCCTAACTCCAATGCCCCCGTGGGAGCTCCCGCCCCAAGCCTGTTGGACTGAACAGACCATCAAGTCTCACCCATCTTGGTGCCCCTCAGCAGCAGTACGCCCTTGGCCTCCCCGATGTACGACGGGCTGAGCGGCGGGCACTGGTAGCGGGAGCGGCAGACGGTGGACAGGTTGGTGAGGATCTCCACGCCCTCGGTGGCCGCCTGCTGCAGCAAGCGACTGCCCTCGTGAGCGCTCATGCGGGTAGGCAGCGAGTGGGTCGCGGGCTGGGAGGAGAAGGGAGCCGTAAGCCGGGAGATCTGCGCTTCGAGCGTGTCGGGTTCGAAGCCAGGCAGGCCGCCGGCTGTCAGCTGCGTCGTTTGAGTATCGCGATGGCTTGATGAAGCAGACTGCGTAGATCGCAGGGCTTGCTAACACGGTTTGAGGTTGTCCAAGGTGCAGCAGGCGGGCGCTGACGGGGCAAGCGCAGCTGACCATCTGTGCTTGCCATTTAAGCGGTGAGAATACACTAGAAGCGTGATCTACATCAACCATGGTCAACATCATTTGGTAAACACGGGCTTTCTGCACAATGCCATAATACCAAAGTGGGAAAAAGAATCGTCAACACATGCCTTCTGTCTGCGCCTGCCGTCTGTTCAGTGCACCACGCCGCCCTTCCGCCCCTCTGCGCATCCCCGTGCCGCCTGCCACTGCCCGCCGCAGGCTGCTGCCCCAGCCGCTGCTGCTCTTCCGCACCACCCCGCATCCAAGCAGCGCTGTTCATCCACCACACGGTCCAACGTTCAGGCCACGCGGGTGGCAACGGGTGCCGCCGCCGTGCTCATCGGCACAGCAGTGGTTGCCACAGGGACCTGGACAGTGTAAGGCGTGGTGATGGTAGTGGTGTAGGGCTGGGCACCCGTGGCAGCGCCAGCCATGGCGGGTCCAGCGTAGGGAGGGGTGCTTGCATAGGCGGACGAAGAGGTTGGAACCACGGGAGGGTGAGGCACCTGCACCATGCGGGGGCTGCCCATTGCGCCAGTCCCAGGCGTCTCCTCTCCCTGCCTGGCGGCGGTACCGCCGCCAAACAGCCCGCCCAGGAAGCCGCCCTTCTTCTTGACGGGGCCCCTCTTCTTGCCGGCGGCTGCAAGGGGCCGGGGAGAGGGAGGGACGGGCGGATGGGTGAGGGGGAGAGGGAAAGGGAGGGAGGGGGAGTGCGAGGGAGGGCGGGTGAGTAAGTGGGGGAGAAGAGGGGAGCGGAGAGGGAGAGGAAACGGAGGGAGGGAGGCATGGGTGAGGTCCTCAACGGTCATAAGCGGTGCTCAGTGCAGGCAGAGCTACCTCTGAAAGTGTCTCCTGCTGGCCTGCACTTAAGCTTTACACCCTGTACTGCCCTCCTCCCCCGTGCACCACCACAGCTTGCCCCTGAAGAAGAGAGAAAAGGATACAGCCTGAGGACGTGGGGTTGAGGAAACCGACAGGAAATCAAGCCAAAGGCACTGGTCAGCTACATGCCTGCCTCCCCTGCTGTCACCCAAAACCGGTTGTTCGTCAGTCTCGCACCCTCCCTCTTCATAGGTGCCCTCCAGCTGCCCGCCAGCTGCCACTTGCACACCCATGGATGGCCAGCACACTCGCCTTCGTCGTCATTTGTTCCGGCTGCCAGCTGGCATCCCGCTCTCAAACATGCCACACCCTCCACACCCTCATGCAGCACGCTCACCTTCGGTGTCGTCTGGCTTGGCTGTCACGCTCACGTCTTCGTCGTGCCACCCAATGATGGCGATGAGGGCGAAGAATGCGATTGAGGAGATGATGGAGCCGGCAACCAGCACACGGGCGCGGGCGGGGACGGAGCCTGAAGAGGGAAGACCCGTGTGGAGGGAGGAAGGGGTGGGGTGGCGCAGGCAACGAGGGTGAGACAGCACGGCAGGCTTGTGGCCGGCCAAGGGTCGGGCAGACCCAAGGGGAGGACAGGAGGGAGGGTTGCAGGCACGGCATGGCTTGGCATGGGCGGTGCAGGGGCATGGCGGGTGCCCGAGGCATCAGGCCACTCGACGGGCCATGGGTGGCATGTGGAAGCAGACAGTGGGGAGTGCAGCTGGCGCAGGGCGTCGCTGACAGGGCGTGCCATGCGTGCTGACCACCAGCGGTGTCTGGACTGTAGCAGCTAGCCTGGACTGTAGCAGCTTATCCAATCTTAGCTGCAACAGTCCAGACTACGTGTTTCAGGCCAGACACTGCTGGTTGGCCAGCACGCATGTCACGCTTAGCTGCTGATCTCTACCCTGTCTGCCTGACAGTCTGCCTGTCTGCCTGGCTGCTGGATTCTACCCTGTCTGTCTAGCAGCTGCTGAATTAAAAAGCGACAGTGTCTGGCCGGTGGCGTCAGAGAGATTTATTTACTGCCAGGCGGCATTCACATCAAGCATGCAGTGGTTTCGGTTGTGCACGCGAACTGTGCACAGCAATTAAAGGCAACAATGTTATTTTATTCTGGAACGGCTCGGTGAGGTCCCTGCGCCGACCCATGCCACCCAGCATTGCACGCACTGCCCAGGCTGCGTGCCTCCCATCGCCCCTCGTTTGGCGCTGCAAATGTGAGCAAACTGGAGGCCAGGCAGGCAGCTAGTCACACCAGCTAGACAAACAGCAAGCCCTTCGATCCGCCCACCCACCAGGGAGGGCTGGAATGTGGTTGAAGTAGAGGTATGTATTGGCTGCAGAGCAGGCGCAGCAGGCAAAGTGTGTCAACACGTGTTAGCGCACTCTAGTACATTGACGCAGGCAGGTTGTTGATGTGGGCAAGTCCATGCCTCTCTCTCCTTCCGCACGCATGCACACATGCATGCACGGGAGTGCCCCACTGAAGCACCCCTCAACCGTGCCCATCAGCAGCACCAGCAGCGTGGCCAAGCGCCCACAGCCCACCCTGCCCATCTATTGATTCACTTGAGCAGCACAGGTTTGTGCTGGACATGACGAGTAACCCACCCATAGTCAGTCAGTCCCCCCTGCCAACCAACTAGCGCTCCGCACAGGCGCTCCACGCTGGCCCAACGCCAGCGTGGTGCCCGCATTGAGAAGATACCGAATTCACAAAAATCTGCCCCACCAGACACTCTGCGCTGGCCCGGTACCGGCATGCTGCCAGGCTCTTACACAGCAGCACCAGCAATGTGGCGCCCCAGCATACGCAGTACATGACCGCTCAACCTCTTCCCGCCCCAGGCCACCACCCCACCCCTCACCTGTCTCCATGAGCAGCACCAGCAGGGGGCAACTTGGTCCCCCAACATCACAGGGCCGCTCATAACTCTTCCAGCCCTTGGCTTTTGCAGTACATGCTTATGCAGTACATGGCCGCCCACACCTCTTCTTCTAGCCTCATGCCACCACCCCACCCAGCTCTCACCCGTGCCCATCAGCAGCACCAGCAGCGTGGCGCCAGCTTTTAGAACATATCGAATTCAAAAAATCTGCCCCACCCCACACCTCACCGGTGTCCATGAGCAGCACCAGCAGCGTGGCGGATAGCGCCACCATGGTGCCACGCATCGTGCCAATCAGGGTGGTTGCGCCCGCAGCCAGCAGCAGGAGCACCACGAGGAAGAAGGCCACAATCCACCAGGTGTAGCTGCAGGAGGGGGTGGCATTGTGGTTACCGTTCTTGATCAGCACAGGCAGGTAAAGCGGCCAACAGCAAAAGGAGGGAGGGCCACAATCCACCAGGTGTAGCTGCAGGAGTGGGTGGCAACGGGGGGGTGCTGATGAGTCTGCGGAAGATCGCAGGTAGAGCAGGGAGCCAGAGGAAGCCCCTGCTGCGATCCATCCCACCCTGCCCATCTGTTTCCCAGGAATCCCACACCTGACCCTTTGCATGTGCACCCTACTGCCCCTCTGCACCCCTCATCTGCCGGCCACGCGGCCAGCAGTCCCCCCATCCCGGCCCTGCCGTTTCCTTTGTTCTCAATCTGGCACTCCTTGTGTTTTTGTGTCAGTTAAATGTGTCAGTCAAAAGCACACAAAGTGCACACACGCCCCGCCGGCCTCACCTGAAGACCTTGTTGCAGCCAACGGGCGCCAGGTAGCCGGCGAAGCCGACCACTGGGACGCCCTCCAGCGCGTCTGTCTCCAACACAATCTCCCTAAAGCGGGGGATGCTGTCGCAGGCCTGCGGGGAAGATGGTGTGTGGGGGTGTGGGTGGGGATGTGGAGGTGGGGGAGGAGCACATGCGAGGTGGGGGCTGGGGATGCTGTTGCAGGCCTGCGAGGGAGGAACTGTGTGTGGAAGGGTGGGGGGAGAGTGGAGGTGGGGGGGGAGCGCATGAGAGGTGGGGACTGGGGATGCTGGTGTAGGCCTGCGAAATAAAGTGTGTGTGTGCGTGCGGGGTGGGTGTGGGTGTGGGGGACGGGAGCACATGAATTGTGAGGACTGAGGTTGGAGGTTGCAGGCCTGCGGGGGAGAGAGTGTGGGTCAGGGTGGGAGTTGGGGATGGGAGCGCACGAGAGGTGCAATCAGTGGCTGAGCTGCATCCGGGATGAGAGCAAGGGATGCTCACTGGTGCCTGATCGAACACCCTGGCACGGAAACACTGGTGCCAGCAGCGCGCGCAAAAGCACTGGCAGGCACGGGGTGTTCGACAGGTAGGCAGCTGCTGCCTGGTCACCCTGCTGGCGGAGGGCACTGCTGGGAGCATGCGCTGGCCCAGCCGGCAGACCTAAACCGGAAGACGAATGCCGTTGTGGTAGTGTGGCCTGCCCATTGCACCCAACCTCCCACCCAACCTTCTTCCAAAGCTCAAGGCAGTCTCTCTCTCACCTGCTGCAGCGCGGCCACACCCGAAAGCATGAGGACCCAGCCGACAAAGGCGAGCAGGACGAAGAGCCAGGCCAGGCCTCGGTGGACCAACCCGCTGGCGGCTGCCATGGTTGGTAGACTGGCGCTGGGCGAGGGTTGGGTGGTGGTGGAGGTAGGCGCTCGGCTGCGTGGATTGCAGGGGATGACAGGTCCTAACTGCAGCAGTGATTTGGTTGGGTGAGGAAGCTGCACACGAGGACAAGCAACAAAGGGCACGGGCCAGGGAGGCGCAAAGGAGGGGCCAGCTGCCGGGGGCGGGAGGCCCGCTGCTGGCAGGCGGCGGGCGAGGGCGCGGCGGGCGGGCGAGCGGCGACAGCTGATTGAGATTTCAGTGCCCACCTCCCCTCGGATGCCAACCTTGGCCTATCTCCCACGCCTTCACATCAATCTATTCACCAAGCGAGCCGGCTGGTCTTCTCCCAACGTGCTCCGCCCCCAACTACCCCTCTTCTTCCCTGCTCGCCTGCGAGGTTTGTCTGCCAGCCACACGAAGAGTAGCAAGGCGCGAGTTGAGCTCCGACGCTGCACGCAAACTGTGGGTGCCAGTTTCGACTCCTCCCTGAAGCGCCCACAAAGCAGGCAGGCGGCCTTCTCATCAACCCTTGGACACCCTCCCACCGCTCTGCGATCAACCTCCCGAGCAGCGTTTCATCTTTGGCCCGACCTCAACGCACTTGCACCGTGCTGCCAACCTTGCCCGCCCCTCCAAGCCGCTGCCTCGTCGACTCTCGGCTGCTCGCCTTCTCGCTCTCTCTCGTCATGGCCTCGACCACCAGGCCCCAACCCGCTGTGGTTTGGCCGCTGTGGCTGCTGCTCTTGGCGGGCTGGGTGCTGCTGTTGGCGTAAGTCCGCCCTCGCCGCCGCGCGTTGCCGCCGCTCTGCCCCCTCCCAGCCCACCTCCCTGCTTGACATGCCTCTTCCCACATGTGCATCATTCACGCCCTTAACACTTGCCCACGCATGTGCTTGCCTGCAGGGGAGTGGCTGCGCTGCAGCAGGTGCGTGCCCGAGGCAGCTGTGTGCCCGCCTGGCACCCCCGCCCTGCCCGCTCGTCTCCCTTTGCCTGTGCCCGTCCCTTTGTCTGCTTCAAGCTGCGGCAACTTCAACAGTCATGCACCCTTGGCCTGCACAGTAGCGAATACCGTCTTACAGACCTGTGCCAAGTGCGATGTCCTGTAACTCTTCTCCGCTCTGCCTGAACCACGTGCCGCCTGCAGAACTGCAACGCCGGCGGCGCCAACGACATTTTGGCGGCCGGCAGCGCCGCCTACCTCTCCCCCGTGCCTTGCGGAAAGTTTTATCGCTTCACGTGAGAGCCTCGCTGGAAGGGCAGGGCGAGGTGTACAGACGGGGGCGGATGGAGGGGCAGCAACTTGCCAGGAGTGCCAGGAGGCCTGTTGTCTCAGCTGTGACCGCCCTAATTGCTGCAGAGTTGAGCATTGCTTCGCGGGGGTGTGATGCAAGGGGAATGCTGGGGTGAAGCCCTTTCGAGTGGGGTATGACACCTCGGGGAGGCGAGCAACCGATAGGATTAGGGTTAAAGAGCCGGCAGGTCAAAGGCAAAAGGGGGGAACACATATCATAGATGCATACGCACCCATGACTGATGACCTCATGAGCAAGGCATTGCCCGTGCTCCCGCCCTTAATCACCCACCCCCTTGTTGGTGACCGCTCCCCTCCCTGCAGGTGGTGGATCACATGGTGAGGCGGGGCCGGGAAGCTGAGGGGGCACCCCCAAGCTGTGCCGCAAGCAGCACGGCTCCGTGGCAATGGGCAGTGTCTCAAACTCAACTCCAGGCACCCAACGGCTCTTGCTGTCCCATGATGGCAACACCCGCGCAGCCAGCCAGCCAGGCCCTTTCTGATGCCCTGCATGACATTGTGCTGCCCTCTCCCCATCGGCTCAGTGCTCTGTCGAGCGCTGGCACTTCTTGCAGACTGCTTGCCTGCCCTGACCGGCCCTGCCCTCCCTGTGACAGATCCTTACCCTGCTGACTGTCGTGCTGCTTAACCCTCCCAGCCGTGCTTCCCCCCCCCATCCCGCTGACAGCATCGGACTCTTCCGCTCCGCTCACCCTTTCCGCCTTCCCAATCTGCCCACACCCATCTGGGCTTCTTCGCAGGTACCTGTTTGCCATCGTCATCCTCCTGGCTATCTTCGGCGCCAGCCGCGCATTCCACACCTTCAGGCAAGATGCCAGTGTCAGCAGGGCGTGCCGAAGGAGCGGTGCAGGGGGACAAGAAAGCTAGTTGCTTCCGTGCTCGCTCTGAGAGAAGCTTCAAGCGACCTCTTTGCAAGCAAGCTTTCCGCCCACTCCATCGCCAGCGGCCCTGCCTCTGCGCTGCTGCCAGGCGGAAGATCTACTCGTAGCTTTGTGCACCCCCTCATGCACTCCCAGCGCCCCAAACCCGGCCGTTGCGTTCGCCCTCCCCGCCTCCAGCCCTTTGTGGGCTCCCCTTGCTTCCCCCCTTTGGCGGGGCCAGTTGGTTGGGCGTTGTGTGCTGTTGCTTCCAGTGTGCCATGCCCCCTGCATTTCACACCGCACTCTATCCCTCTTATCACTCCACCCTTGCTCCCCTCCTTGTGCAAGGCCGGTCTGCTGGGGCTGTGCAGCCGCCGGCGATGCCCCTTCCGCTCCCCGCCCCCTGCCGCCCATGCCCTGCCCCGCCCCGCCCTCCCCATGTTCCCTGCTCCCGGCTACAGGGCCGGCCTGCTGGGCCTAAGTCGCCGCTGCTAATGCTCCTCCTCTTCCCTGCCCCCTGCCGCCCACCTCGTGCCCAATTTGCTATTATTCATCCCCCCTGGTTTCCACACAGGGCCGGCCTGCTGGGCCTGTGCGCCCCCCTGCTGGTGCTCCTCATGGACAGCTGCAACACGTTTTTCTACTTCAACGGACTTAACCTCACAGGTGGTAAACTGGGTGTGAACAACGCGAACTTCACCCCTCTCCGTATGCACGCTAGGGAGCTGTGCTCTTCTTCCTCTGTGTGTTCTCCTCCCCGCTCCAAACTCCCGACAATTTGTGTCCGATTGGTTGACTGACCGCGGGAGGGTTGCACATCGTATACGCACAAACCTGTACTGCTCATCTGTTTCCCACCCTCCCCCTGTACTGCTCATCTGTGCCCCACCCTCCCTCTGTATTGTTCATCTGTGCCCCCCACCCTCCCCCTGTATTGCTCATCTGTTCCCACCCACCCTCCCCGTCTTGCAGGCACCACCAAGGCCCGTGCCCGCGTGGCCCTGGCTGGCTCCATAATTTCCACCATCGCCCTGGCCCTGCTCACCCTGGCCCTGGGAGTGTTTGACGAGGAGAGTGGCAAGGCGGAGCGCCGGGGCGGCACAGGTGAGAGGAAACGTTGCGGCAGAGTAATGAGGCAGGATGTGTGCCATTCACACTGAATGTGCATGTGTGTTGAGGGGAGAGGGAAGGTTGCATGTTTGTTGATGGGAAGAGTGCATGTGAGTGCCCGGCACCGGCACTGGTGGACAAGGTTGCCAACCTTTGGCCCGCTTCCTTGCGCCCATGCTTCGCGGACAAAACTGACGTCCACTAATGCCGTAATCAAAACGTATTTTCCGTGCTGCAGGCGAGCCTGTGGGCGAGACGTACGGTGGAGTGTACCAGCCTTCGGCGGAGCAGAAGGGCACCGCTGAGGCTGCCTCCTACTCCTACCCCACCAGGGAGTGAGGTGGGGGCAGAGGGGCACACGGTCCGACATGAAGGAAGCAGACTGGGGAGCTGGACTGACTGATGGCAGGTCACCCGTGTTTTCAGCAAACCTGTGCTGCTAGATGATGGGGGAACGGCGCCAGCTGGCGGGAAAGGCGGGACTGGACTGCTTGCTGGGCAGGGCTGCACCCAGCGCTGCCAGTTGGGGGAGTCGATTAGGCACGCTTGTCTACATGCGACACCAGTGGTTGAACATGCGGCACCACTGACTTTTTGGGGCGTGCTTGCTTACGTGGCACAAGTGGGGTCCACACCAGGTGTAAATTTCACAGATCCGACAGGGCACCACTAGTGACTGATGACTGACTGACTGACTGAGAGGGGTTTACACGTCATTTCCAGCACAATCCTGTGCTGCTGAATGAATCATTCAAGCACAGAATAACTGGATGAATGAAACACTGAGATGCGAGCGCAAAGCATCGCAGGACGGGACGAGAGCAGGCTTACCCAAGGCATGCTCAGTAGGGAGACGGGCAGGCACTGCAAAAGAACGGAGAGAAAGCACACTGGGAGGGGGCTGCACCCCACCCCAACGCTGCCGTGAGCTAAAGCCACTGGGGCGTCACGAATGCAGCGAGGAACGAGGGAAAGCCCACCCAGAGGACCCAAAAGTCACGGCCCACCCGAGGGAGAAGCGGCAAGCACTAGCAAACAAAAGCAAGCGCTAAAAGCGGTGCGGGTGCCAGCGCTCGGCGCCGGCATCCCATCACAAGAACGGGTGCCCCGCGGGCACCTCGCTGCGCCAAGCAACTGGCACAGTACCGAATGCACACAGGTCTTGCAGCAGGTCCCAGAAGCGGGCGACAGCATGGCGCTGAGCGCAGGCCACAAGGTGCGCGGGTGAGGGACTGACTGACTGAGAGGGGGTTACACGTCATGTTCAGCACAAGCCTGTGCTGCTCAATGAATCATTCAAGCACAGAATGAATGAATGAACGAAACACTGAGATGCGAGCGCAAAGCATCGCAGGACGGGATGAGAGCATGCTTACCCAAGGCATGCTCAGTTGGGAGACGGGCAGGCACTGCGAAAGAATGGCCGCAAAACACTGGGAGGGGACTGCTCCCCACCCCAACGCTGCCGTGAGCTAAAGCCACTGGGGCGTCACGAATGCAGCGAGGGGCGAGGGAAAGCCCACCCAGAGGGACCCGCGGGTGAGGGGCGAGGTGCTGGCGGGCGGCTGCTGCTGGGCGCTCCTCAGCCTGGCGGGCAGGCAGCGCACGGGCTGTGAGCTGGCGGCGCCCAGCATCCATAGCGCACAGTGCTGCCAGGCAGACTGCATCCCAGACACCGGCATGAATGCCAGCAGGGGTGCGCATCAGCCAGAGCTGCTGCTCTGGCTGACCGATGGAAGGAACTGGTCAAGCAACTGCCGGGCGCACTGCAGCTGAGTGCCTTGCCGCACATCATGTGACAATTTGGTCCCTCGTTCCTGGCGGAATGGGGCCCGTTCCTGGGGCCATTCCTGCGTTCCCAGGAACGGGCCCGTTCCTAGGAACGAGCAACGGTGGCCGGACCCAAACAGCCCCTGGCATTCGATTTAAAGGGGTCTAATGTAATGAATCGCGGCATGATGTTGAAAACAGAACGGGAAAAGGCTGAGCGAGTTTGCCGGCGTGCTTTG
>JTEE01000013.1:191774-241691 GCA_002896455.3 Chlorella sp. ArM0029B | reverse complement strand
GGGTGAAGAGCAGAGGATGGGGGCAGCATTGGGTTGGGTGGGGAGGTGGGCGGAGGGTGGGGCAGTATGTAGGGCGACATGGTGAGGTGGTGTCGGAAAAGAATGCGCGGTGGCTGTGCTTGCGTGGGAGACCCACCCACCACGAGCTGCACTCCTGCACACAGCACACGGCGCTTGGTGCGCATCCCACACATGCACGCACACCGCAAATGTTGCTTTCCCGCCCCCGCCCGCAGCGCCTCCACCCCTGCAACAGCACCCTACACTGCCAGCACACGCCACCCTCGTCCCATCCACCCCCTGCCCAGACACGGCCGCCCAGGAGCGTGTCGAGGTGCAGACACACAGTCCAAAACAGCGCTGCAAGGCGAACTGCCCACCCGCCGCCCAGCCCCCCCCCCCCCAACGATCGCCACGAGCACAGGCCTCCTTCTGGCGGCGCACCTTCAGCATCTGTATGAAGGAGACTGTGAGGTGCAGATACACGAGGTTTCCAAAGTGCAGTGTGAGGGCCATGAAGAGGCCCACGGGCAGGATTTTGGTGGCGTAAAAGTGCCACGTCATCGTCTTCTTGGCATCCACAATTTTCAGCACCTGCACACCACGGGTTGGGTGGGCGGGGAGGCGGGGGGACGCGAGGTCACAAACAGGGCACAAGCATGGCGGCGCAACCGTGCCCGATCAGCATCCACCACTCGTACCACCTATGGTAGGTAGCAGATGACGTCAACACAAGGCAGGCGCACACACGTGCAGCGTGTGCAGCACGAGGGCGGGATCAGAGACCTCTCGAGGTCACTGTGCCAGCGCCCCCCCGGGGTGGCAACCACAGCGCAGCACCCACAGCGCAGCCTTTCCAGCGCCCGCCGTGGCAGCCACAGCGCAGCCAGCCCAGCGCACCCGGCAGCACATGAAGCTTGCGGCGCCGCTGAATCCCATGCCTAGGCCGGACAGGGCCATGGGGTAGTGGAAGCCATGTGAGAGCAGGTCTTTGTTGAGCAGGATGAGGCCGGAGGACACGGCCATCCATGCCCCGCACGCAACCACGGCCATCACAACCTGCGGAGGGGGTGGGCAGGTTGTGGATGAGGGCGATGCAGCCAGGGGAGGGTGGGCGCGCGGTGGAGGGTGGCGGCGGCAGCGGCACCGGTGCTGTGCTTGTGGGACGTAGAGTTGGCTGCGGGGTGGCCGGAAGCCAATGATGGGTGGCAGGCCAGTGGTGGAGAGCATACTACGCAGGAACAGGGGGCAGGCAGCTGCGTGCCTGGACAGTTCTGGGCGCTTCTGGGCATACCCACACTGCCAGTGTGTGCGCAGACCGTCTCGCGGGATACCGCAGGAGCGGTGAGATACAGCACACTGCCTGCATGCCATTTTGGCTCATGACAGCCCAGGCGTCACGTTTTCCACACCCTCCCCAGTGTGTGCGGCAATCAGCACCCACACCGGGGTGTGCTGCCTGCCGAATCAATGGCGCAGCACCCAGCAAGCACCCAGCAGTCGCCCGGCACCCCCGCCTTGCTGGCACCAGCATCCAACACTCAGCCCTGCAGGTTGCGAACGCCTACCATGAGGAAGCAGGTAGGGAAGCTGGGGAAGCAGCATGGGGAAGCAGCTGGGGAAGCAGCTGGGGAAGCAACATGGGAACCAGCACCCACCTTGGACAGCCCAAACATTTTGAACTGGTGGGAGTCTGACGGGGCCTCTCCTCCCGATCCCCCCATGCTCAACCCTTTGCTGCTGCGCCGCGACAGCGTGGGCAAGAAGGGCGGGCGCAGGGGGCGCCGCGAGGATTCCGTGGCGGGCGCCAGGCTATATCAAGGTGCACACTGTCGCGACCTACGCACGGCACATTGCCGGAGGGAGGCGGCATAGGGGCGGGGCCGTGTCGAGCGGGAGGGCGCAAGCTGGCGGCAGGCTGGCCGCCAGTTAGAGGGGCGCCTGCTGCTGAACTTTTGTCCCGTGCGTCGGAGGTATGGCATGCCCGCGTAGGATACAAAGCATCAGCAGAACGCACGGACCAGGCAGGCACGGACCGCGCAGGTAGTGTGTTCCATCGCCGCGCTTGCTACACACTTACAGCGATCGACTTCGCCCTTACAACACCTGGATGACTACCCAGCGGACGGCGAGAGCGGGTCTTCCAGGACGCCGCGAGTTGGACTTCGTTCAAGCTGTGCTCGCTGTTAATTGCGGCAATGGTGCGCCAGGTCATAAGATCGCGGTCGAAGGGCTGCACCGGGGCTCACGACGCATCCCGCGCATGCGCGCAGGGCACCGCAGACGCGGCGTGCGCAGCGTTGCTCAGCCAGCAACAGTCACTTGCTTGCACCTGTCGCCCAAATTGCTCCCCAGCCACACCACCTCGCGCTTCACTGATGCAATATGGTACTTACAGGAAAAGCAGCAGTAAAACGCCACCAAAGTGGCTGCATGAAAAACAACCGGGGTGGGGCCGCAGTGGGCGGGGCCGCTCAGGTGCCCACAATGGAAAAGCTGTGGGATAAATAATAGTCTTCTCTTGGGCGGATGCGGTAGTAAGAACTTGGAAGTGTCAGGGGGCGGGGCACGGCCACTGATGAGAGGCTGACAGGGGATGCTGGGGATGGAATGCGGTGGTAGAAAGAGCCAGCGTTTGGCTGGGAGGAGTGTTATAAGGGCTGGTGGGCCTGGCTGCCATGCGGTGCCATAAAAAAAAGGTGAAGGCAGCACGAGGGGACAGGCAGCGGAAGAGTGAGCGTCGCCTGCAAAGGCCGCGTTCGAATGCTCAGGGGGAATCAAACAGAGGCACCTCTGGCGTATGAACATGCACCACTTAGGGCACACAACGGTGACAACCGCACAGTGCGGGTGGGTTGCAGGGAGGGGAGGAGGCCATGGGAAGGGGGCCACGGGGCAGCGGGAGGGGGGCGCGCCGCTGTGCATCGACAACGTCGGTGGGACGGTAGGACGGAACGGTAGGAGGGAAACCAAGGCTGCGCATTTATGTTTTGGCAGCCAGATTGCGGGCATGCTAAGGAGGCAGCAGCAAGGGTAAATAACGCCAGCCGGCACGAGGAGATGGCGGGCGACGGGGCAATGGTCCGGTCGCACAAAAATATAAAGTCACGTGGCGTCGACGTGAGGGTGCAGGGGTGGTGGGCGGCGTTATGCTCGCAGCAGGAGGTGGGGGTGACGAGGCGGGCAGGCGGGCTAGTACTATATGCAGAGCAGCGCGGAGGCTGGGCTAGTACGTTATGGGCAGCACGGCCGCTGGGGCTAGGCCGAGGTGAGGAGAGGTGTAGAGCAAGAGAGGTGTGTGTGTGTGGGGGGGGGGTCTGGGCGGACAAGTACCGGCGCCAGGGCATGTGTGAAGGTGAGCATCAAAGGGTCCCAAAAAATGCGCTGCTGCCAACTACCAATCTGTCTGGCAGAGCAAACGAAAAAGAAACAAGGGGTCGATGCAGAGGGTGAAAGTGCTGGGAAGAAGGGCATGGGTGGGGCGGCGGGGGGGCGGGCCTTAGTCACGTCGGTCGTCAGCGCGTGCGATGGAAAGTGGGGGGGGAATCGCTCAAAAGGCAGGGTAAACAAAGCAGTATGGTGCTAGTGTGTGCACGTTGCTGTGTGTGGCATGCATGCTGGAGGGGGAGGTCGGAAGCGGGGAGGGGCGCACGAGAGTGGCCCCGTTTTGCAGAAGCTGTATTTAGGAGAGTGCATGGATCAATGGGCTGAACGTGAGGAGGCACTTTGCAGTGCGTTTGGCAAGTCGAGGCCGGAGTGACACGAAGAAGGGCTGGGGTGGAAAAGAGTGTGAAACCAGAGGGTGGGTGTGCATGCTGCACTGATTCTCAACCGGGGCGCAGCAGGGGCCCAGGGGTGCCCAGGCATGAACCCGGGCCAGGGTTGGGCGCCGGGTGNGGGAGGGCGTAGTTAATGAGGGGAGGAGAAGGGGAGTGAGGGGAGGGCAGAATTAGTGAGGGGAGGAGAGGGGAATGAGGGGAGGAAAGAGTTAGTGAGGAGAGGAGAGGGGGACGGGGAAGTAAGGGGAGGGCGGAGTTAGTGAGGGGAGGAGAGGGGGAGGGGAAATGGGCATCGTTTGTTGGGTGCAGGCCCGCTCAACAGGGGGCACAGCGCACTGGGCTTGGGGGGTAAAGCAGCACAGTGCAAAGAGATGTGTGAAAGTGGTGTGAAAGTGGTGGGGAGGAGAGGGGGAGGGGAGTTGGGCATCGTTTGTTGGGTGCAGGCCCGCTCAACAGGGGGCACAGCGCACTGGGCTTGGGTGGGAAAGGACATGCGTTCAAGGCCCAGAGATGGGGCGGCACCTGAGCGCTGCTGGCTGAGTTGGGCAGCTGAGCGCTGCTGGGTGAGGTGCGCAGCCAGCGGGCTGCTTGAGTGATTCGAGGGGGTGCTTGCGAAAGCAGGGAGGATGACAGCACGGCCCCCCAAGGGAAAAGAGGGGGCACGCGGCGACGCAGCGGGTTTGGGATTGGCGTGTGGCCAGGGAAGGCGGGGGGGCACCCAGAGAGGAGGGCGGCAGCAGGGCGGGGCTGCCCTGCAGGACACTCCAAAGATGATGATAGCAGCCTGCCCAGGGTTGGCGGCGGCGTCAAGCCAACAGCACATACAGCTAGAACAGGCATCGGTGTGGTTGGGTTGGTGCGTGGGTGCTAACTTGGGGGTGCGGGAGGCTGGAAGAGGGGCCGCTGTCAGGTTGCTTGCAGCATGAGGGGTTTCGGGCGTTCGTTGGTTTCTGGCACCGCAGCGTGGCCGGGCCGGCGTGCGCCTACTTGTGCCTGCAGCGAGGGTCAGGGCAGGGAACGAGGAGCGGTCAGTGCTGCGTGCAGGTTGAGCGGTGGAGGGGCGGGCATGCAAGGCGCAAGGTCGACAGCCCATTCGGGATGGATGAAGCGAGCCAATCGAGGTCAAGAAGACATGGAGCAAGGCACGCTGCACATGCCAACCAGAACGCAGGCAGGCATGGGCACAGCTGGCCATCGTGGGCCAGAGCGTGCATGACACACACAGCAGGCAGCATTTAGGCATCACAGGTATGTGCTGAACTGACGTGTCACCCTCCCTGAGCAAGACCTGGGCAGCAGGCAGGTGGTAAGGGCATAGGCACACCAGGTGGTAACGGTTGGCTCACCTGGGGATCTTGCTAGGTGTGCTGTGCATGTCGTGGTCGCTGCCTGCGCCAGCCCACGCGCTGTCCTCCTCCGCTGCAGCACGTGCTGGCGCCTGGCTCTTGCGGGTGCGCTTGCGTGGGCTGAGAGCCATTTCAGCCAGAATCCCGGCAGCAGCGCCCGCCCACCGCCCCGGCACGAATGGGGTGAGAGGCGTCGTGGGTGTGGCAGCCAGCAGGGGCGGGGTGCTGGTGCATGCGGTGCTGCCCCGCTGGGCCTCGGGGCACAGCAGGTGCGCAAAGGACAGCTCACGGTGCCAGCTGGTGGCGGCCTGCAGACGCAGCATGGCCAGCCAGAGGTGTGGGGAGAGGGTGAGAACGGCCAAGACAGACCGAGCAATCAGGCTGGCAAGCAAGCAAGCGAGCAAGCAAGAGAGCAAGTTTGCGAAGAGAGACAGTAAGCAAGCACAAGAGTGCAGCAGCGCTGGCCCAGCAGCAGGCAGCCTGGTGTGTCAGGTGTACGGCAAGCCCCAGCGAAGGTATACGGCATATGCTGGGAGTGAGCAGTGCCAGGCTAGCGTTGCCTGAGCACACCTGTCCTGTGGTGCTGCCGCTTGCTGCGGACTCGGACGACATTGATGGGAGGGCGGGGTTGAGGAAGGGGCGCTGAGAGGGCTGGGCCAGAGCCACGATTTGGTTGCCCACCAGACGCACTGCAGGAGCCATGTCGGTTGGGCCAGCGGAAGCACGTGAGGGGGAGGGGTGTGCAACTGGCGGACAAAGAGGAGCCAGTGTAACACTTTGCACAGGCAGCAAAATCCCCGCCTTATACAAGCCACACCAGCAATTCCATCCCTGGCAGGCAGGCAGACATGCGGGATAGGCTGTCTGGCTGGCTGTCACCTTGGCTGGCTGGCTGGCTGGCTGGCTGTGTGGCAAACCGTGTTGCAGGTGCTCTCTCTGGCTGAGCACGCTCTTTGCACATGTACCCGCAAAAACGATTGAGCGCACCTGAGCCGCTGAGCTTGACGCTGCATGGCCGCATGGAAGGCACGGCTTGTGGTGATGGGGTGAGCAGCAACGGCGAGGGTGGCACCACGGGGCCTGTGCAGCGAAGGGCGTAGAAGGCCGCACTGCAAAGGGGCAGGTAGGCAGGCAGGCAGGCAGGCAGGTGGGTGGGTGGGAGGGGCAGCTGAGAGGAGCATGGGGAGTAGAGAGCAGTGGCATGCGGGAAGCAGGGAGGCAAGGAAGCGGGTGCTTTGCAAGGCCGCATAGCAATCAGAATAGAGCAGGGGAACGCAGCTGAAGGTGCGGTTCAACACCCAAACGCGTGGCAGCTTCATGCGCTTACCTGCTCGAGGGGGTGCACACGGGAGAGGCGTGCGGGGTGGGCGCAGCCGGAAGCACGCGAGGTGACACAGGGCTGCTGAGCGGTGTGCCAAAATGGAAGCGCCCCACTCGGGGGGTCATGCACACATCATCCCACGCCTGCTCCTGCTCCCGCTGCTCGCTGGTCTGCCGGAGAGGGGTCGCCAGGGCCAGGGCTGGGGCCAGATTCAGTGACAGCAAAGCCTCTGGCACACACTGCGCCACCCCGTCGCCTGCTCCAAACGGCACTGCCGCTGCGCTGCATGGGCCGTCGGAGTCGCAGCTGTTGGTGGTGCCGCCACTGCTGGTGATGGCATGGGCAGCGGCAAGGCTGCCGCCGCTGCTGCAGCTGCCGCCAGCACTGGCAGCTGCAGCGAGCTGTGGACCCAGCGCCTGCCAGCGAAGGGCGGGAAGCGGCTCGCGCCTGGCAACAGGGGTGGCCACACTCTGACTGGTGCAGGAGCTATGCACCTGAGACCCGTAGGTCATGATGGGCGCGGTAGAGAGAGCGGGCGAGCGGCGACGAGAGGCAGCGGTGGGTAGTTTCTGGGGTTTCCTCTGCAGGGCGGCAAAGGGGCGGGGGCGTTGCAGGCCTCAATTCGGTGCCATCACAGGTTTGCGTCGCCGCTTAGATGATTGGTTCATCACTCATCGGCCTCCTTGTGCACGAAAACACCCTTCCCGCCAAAAACGGGCGGGACACGGCCACCCACTCCTGGCGCCGCCCTTGGCGTCGGGACCATTGCCACCAACCGCCTCACATGTTTCTGAGTGCTTTAGGATTGCGGGAGCAGTGTGCAAGCGTGGGCGAAGAACTTGGCGGTGTGCAGAGCCTCTCAGCGAACCCAGAAACCGCAGGACACCTCTTCACGATGTTGTGTGAGGTGTGTGAGGCCAATTGTGCCGCTCGCCGCGACTACTGACGACCAGATTTGCTGGTCGAGCGCAGCGCAGCACGGTGAGCAGGTGGCCTTTACTCCTCAATTCGGTCTCAGGGCTGCACCCTCCGAACCCGCATCCATTCCAACACCCTCGGAAGCAGCCAGGACAGCCCCGGCGCCCCGACTGCTTCTCAACCCAAAATGCCTGCTGTTGGTCAAGCAGGTGGACAGGGGGGGAAATTGGGGCATGTAGTGGCCATTGCACTGTGATCACACCGGGAGCCGATGGAAACGCGGCTGGGCACCGGCGCTTCAAAATGTTGTACTGGCTCGCCAGGCGCTGTTGCCTCCTCCTGGTACACCAGAGAGGCGCAGAACACATGAATTGGCCGTCAGAAGGCGCGTGCGAGGTTTCGCCGCCCAAGCACCGCCTGCACGGCCGCCGCCAATCCCACGCCCGCGTCGCCTCTCTGCCACCCCGACTCTTCTGCAGCTCCCCCTTTTGCGGGGCAGGCTGTGGTGGACGGCGACTTCAAGAGCGTGTCGCTGGCGGACTACAAGGGCAAATACTTGGTGCTCTTCTTCTGTGCGTTGGGGAGGGCTGCAGCTGACCTGCCTGCCCGGCTTGGTCGGAGGGCGAGGGCGGAGGAGTGGGGCGGCATCGAAAGTCGGATGAAGCAGGGCCACAGACACTAGGTCACCTTTTCTCTTGTCGGCCCCCCACACACAAAACCCGCAGACCCTTTGGACTGGACATTTGTGTGCCCCACAGAGATCATTGCCTTCTCTGATCGCATTGAAGAGTTCAAGGCCATTGGAGTTGAGGTGAGGGAGCAGGTTGGGTCCCTGGCGTCACTCTTACTCCACAACACTCATCCAGCCACAACATCACTCTTGCACACATCCTTTGTGAGTGACGTGATCGTGAGGTGTGGGCTGAGGGGGGCCAAGGCGTGGGCAGGAAGAAAGCCAGCCAGCGCCGCTCCAGCTGCGCCCTGCAAGCCACCCTGCGCCCTGCAATTTACCCGGCAAGCCACCTGCTCTTACCTGATTACTCCAGGCCGCCCCTCGCTGCACAAAGCTGCTTGCCGTGACCAATCATACCTCCTCATGCTGCCCTATGCTGCGCGCTAGGATGCGCCAGGCTATGCCTCACTTCCGTCCACGCCGCACCCCTCCACCTTGCCTGAGTGTCTGCACCACGCCAGCTTGCCAACCTGCGTCCCCCTGCACGGCACGTACGCATGCTCAAGCACGCCTCCTCATGCTGCCCCATGCCTCCACGTGCTGCGCCATGCTGTGCATTGCCCAGTCCACGCCGCATCATATCACCTTCCCCGTCATGCTAACCCGCCTGCCCCCTTGCACTCAACCTCTTCCCCCCTTCCCCCCTTCCCCCCGCCCTTCTGATGCCAGCTCATCGGTGCTAGCGTGGACAGCGTGTTCAGCCACCTGGCGTGGATTCAGACGCCCCGCAACAAGGGCGGCCTGGGCGGCCTCTCCTACCCGCTGCTCTCAGGTGGGCCTGCTCGACAGCAAGCTGGGCGGGGCGGGATGAGGGCACGCCCCTCGTACTGGATGGCTGCAGGGAGGGCACGTAGAGGGGCGTGGTTGATGTCAACTCGGGGTCGAACGACTAGCAGTGCAGCGCCTGCAAGCGTGCATAGCGCATGCTTTTTGGCGTGGCGCCTGCCCGCATGGCGGCGAGAGCGCGGGTGGTCACCATGTGCCGGGCGCTGGCAAGCTCCTCTATGTGAGCCAGGCTACCACTCGGGCGCACCCGTGGTACCCCGGTGATCAGCAGAGCCAGCTCAGCTCGGTCAGGCACACTTCGCCAGGCTCAGTCACAGGCTTGGTAGCCCCTACGCTGTGTCTGCGGCACAGTTGCCCGCTTGACCGCCTGGGTGCCGGCCTGGGGGGTCAACGTTTGGTCGCAGGCAGCGTACCGTCTCTGGGCTCTAAACCCACCCAGCAGTGCTCACACGTGGCAGCTTGTTGCACGTGCCTTCTGTTGCACGTGCTTTATGCCTCAAATATGCATACCTGTTGTGCTCCGTGCACTGCATGGCTGCTGCGCCATTGTACCGCCCCTCTCCTCTGCCCCCTTGTGCAGCCAGCTTACTGGTTCCGTTACGCTCAGACTTCCCTACACTCTGCCGCCCGCCGCCACACACACTCTCCCTGCATCCCGCCTCATTCTGCCAGCTCCCTTAAACTGCTCTTGCGCCTCTGGCACCCACCTTGCCCCCCCACCCAATCGTGCACTGCCGCTTGTCCCCGCCCCACACGCCCCTCTCTGTAGCGCCACATGTACTGCCCACATCCACAAGTCATGTCGTTTCAATCATGGTTTCACCCACGCTTCTACCCTTCCATCCCCTGCAGATATTACGAAATCGATCGCGTCGGACTATGAGGTGGGTGTGGGGCAAGCGGGCTTCAAACTGTGTGGATGTGGGTCGAGCGGCCGGCAGGAGGACTGTGTGGGTGTGGGCGATAGTGGGGGTAGGGGCAATGCTTCAAGCCTGGTGGGTGCGCTAGTCTAGTCTAGTCGTTACAGCTTTTCACATCCCCTGAAAGGGGATTCAWCTTCAGGACGAACCAAATCCTGAGAGGTTGGCGAGGCATGCACCDCAAGGCCCTGAAAACATGAAAACATGAAAACAGGGTCTAAAAAACAAACTGGCTGTGTGAATCAACGAAAGTGTGGGTGCAGCACCGGGGGATGTATGAGTGGTCTAGCTGCTGATAGAGAAGTAATTGTTCCATTGCGATTTGCTGGCTGCGACTTCAAAAAGGTCGGGGCGGTCCTCGCACAGGCGGCGGAGCTCAGAGCGGGGAATCTTGGCAGACACGTCAGCGGCATACATGGATAGGAGGGAGGGGGGCATGCGGCTCTGTGCGGGTGCGGATGAGACAATGTCACCAAAAAACAGCTGCTTTGCCATGCGGCAGTCAGGCATTCTCAGGATGTATCCCACCCAGCAGCCTCGCTGCCGCAGCAGCTGCATCTCAATGCTGGGCTGCGCACAGGTGGCCATGAGCACAGTGTTGGGGATGTGCCGGGGTGGCTCGCTGCCAACGGGTGGCGCCGCGCTGCTGCCCTTCACGATCTGCCTGAGCTGCTTGCGCTGCACCACCTCGAGCCGCTCTAGTGGGTGCGCTGGTGTGAGTGGCCGCTGCCATGCCTGCATCGCAACTGGAAGGGGCAGCAATGTGGCCGCCTGCCTTGCCTGCCCACCCTTCCCTGGTGTCCTGCTGGTCCTGCAGCCCCTGGTGCCCTGTTGTCCTGCTGCTGCTGCTGCTGCTACTCCACACACCTGATGTCCCGTTGTCATTGTTACCGTGCCGCTCGATGTTCTGCTGGCCTTGATGAATCAGCGGAAACGCACGCTCCTCCTCCCGGACGAACATATGTACCTGCCCTGCCCTGCCCTGCCCTTCCGCCCCCCCCCTGCCCCTGTCCCTGGTCCCACAGCAGACAAAGCATCCATGCATGCTGTGACCCATCAAAGCGCTGTGCCCGCCTCAACTCCCTCGCACGCTCCCCTGCAGGTGCTGATTGAGGAGGGGGAGAACGCGGGTGTGGCGCTGCGCGGCCTGTTCATCATTGGACCAGATGGCCGCCTGCGCCAGAAGACCATCAACGACCTCCCAGTGGGGCGCAGCGGTGAGCACACACCTGTACTACACTCAGCGCTTGCCACGAGCTTGCTGTATTTGCCTCGTCTGTCAGCAACCAGCCCGTGGGGTGCAGCGGGTACCACACACCCTCCTGGACTAGTTAAAACCTGACCCTGTATCCGTTGCGCCGGAAAGGTGACCCGCTAGCTAGAGGGCGCAGCGATGCACACGCCTCTTCACTACTTTTCTGGATAGTGTGGGCAGGCGGGGAAGGGGCGGCGTGCTGGCAGCATCTCGGCATGCAACATTGCCAAACCATGGCTCACATAGCAAGGACGCTGCTCTTGCTGGCGCTGCAGTGGATGAGACCTGCGCCGTCTCAAGGTGCATGCCAGCTGGCGGGAGGGCCGGGCCATTTGATGGGCATGCTGCACTTTTTTAACAGTGGATTCTTGCCCTTGCTCCCCTGCAGTGGACGAGACCCTGCGCCTCCTGCAGGCCTTCAAATTCACAGACGAGCACGGGGAGGTGCACACTCATGGGTGGGGATCATGTGTTATCAGTGATGGCCTGCCGGCATGCAGTGTCTCGCCGCTGCCTAGGTGGTGGCAATGCCTCGTTCAAGGCTGTGAGGGCCACTCCACCAACGGCACCTTGGGCAGGTGTTTGCTTGCCGCGTGGGGAGGTTGGGACAGGGGCAGGTGCCTTGTGTAGGGCAGGGAGGGAAGGGATTGGGTGTGCAGAGCTGATCTGCTCAGCCGTCGAGCCGGCGTGCCATGACCCGACGCAACTCCCTCCCCTTCAAGTGGCCTGGCTGTATGTGCATGCCCCGCCCCGCCCCGCAGGTCTGCCCCGCCAACTGGCAGGCAGGCAGTGCCACCATCAAGCCCAACCCCAAGGCAAGTATCCTTTGCGGCAACTGCTCGCTAACTGGCCTGCCCTGGAAAGACACCGCTTGCTTCTCGTTGCAAAAGTGTTTCCACCTGAGCCTGTTGCTGTTGTGCTGTTATCGTAGCAGCAGCCCCCTTCATGCCGCCTCTGCCCGCTGTTCCTATGCGTGGGTGTCTGCCATCCACCCACTCCCCCAGCAAGGCGCGGTCCAACCCATTCATCCAGCGTGTGCGGTCCTGCAACGCACATCAAACCGCCAAAATCCTGTGATTGCTGACCACTTGGTGTGCACCCTCTTGTGACGGCTGAAGGTCGAGTTTGTATGCCCCGCCACTGCCGCCCCTGCATTGCAGGAATCGATGGAGTTCTTCATTAACCAGTAAGCTGCAGCACTACAGAACGCCACAAACGGCAAGACTCATTGGAACAGTAGGCTGCTGTAGAACGGGCAGCCTGAGCCTGAGCAGCACGTGTGGCCGGCCGCGAGACGAGGCCCGGTTGAGAGGACTGCTTCCACTGTGTCGGCACTATGTGTGTGTGCCGGCCTGCTGCTCTCGCACCCGGCCCCGCCCTCGGGTGCTGGCTGCCTCCCGACACTGTAACTGGCAGACAGCAATTTGTGACAATGATGCACAGAGGGGGCACCGGGCACTTTGCGGACGCACAGCAGCTTTGCAAGCTGCAGGCGGCAAGTGCGGCCAGCGTGCACGTGGTTGGCGTGGGAAGAGTTACAGAGTGGCACCATGCCAACCACCCCCATTCCCGTCTGTCCTGCCTGCCTGTAAGTGCCGCCCTGACTGTCTGTCGATGCATTGTAGCCCATTGTGCAGCCTGAACTCGGAGCCATACTGTGGGGCTTCTGAGCAAATGCTTCGCCTTGGCAGGCAACGGCGGTAGGGCATGTGGAGGGTGGGCCCTCTGCTAGAAGCTCATGAGCGGGCGCTTGTGGTGGCCCTGGCTCAGCATCAGGAGGACGCAAAGCCACATAATCAGATGCGTGTCAACTTTCCTGCAAATGCATGCACCAAAGGCGGCGGCGGGTGACCAGACTGGGATCTGGCAGGTGCCTTGCTGCAGACGGGCAGTTGCCGCCTTCAAGCGTGAAGCCGATGTCGCACTGCAGGAGGGAGGCCACAGGTTACCTTTGGTTTGTAAGAGGCTTTGTGGGACCCCTTGCCCCGCCAACACTTGAGAGCAGAAGCACGCCATGGTAGAGCAGGGATGGCAATCAGGGAAGCAACCCGTCACCACACGCCAGGGCCCCTGCTGTGGTCCCCAGCCTCCCTGCGCTGCCCCACATCTACCAGGCCGCTTTTCGGCCCCTGACCTGGCCGTACTGGGCCCTGCTGGGCCCACTGTGCATGGCCCGGCTCACTGGTGATGCTGCGGCCCCGCCGATCTCGGCTCACTTTGCTGCCCTGCGCCTGGCGCTGGCCTCATGCGTGCTGGCGCTGGGCGCCAGCGTGTGGAGGGCCAGCCGGCTGCCAGCCGCCGCCGGGGCGGGCCGTGGCAAAACCAAGGCGGCCTGGTGCTGCTGCAACCTGCCATCAAGTTTCGGTCCAGCTATAGGACACCCACGCATCCGTCACCCCCGACTCCTGCTACACTTCCGCTTCCTCCTTTCACCCTTCATTCACCACACATTGCCCGCCCCGCCCCACCCCACCATACCAAAGCCTGTGTAACAAAGCCCAGGTACTCTCAAGCAGGCACACTCAAGCAAGGAGATGCACTCCTGCGCTCGCCCATCCTTCTGCGTCCAGTGGGACTGGCCGCCCTGCTCAGCCTGTTGTGGCCCCTGCACCTCCCCAGAGGCTCTAGGACACCCGGCCATGTTTACAGGCAACACTGCACGCTCACACTGTCCGGTGCTGTGCGCTGATTTTATAACCACAGGGATTGGCGTTAGTCAACACGATAAAGTGCGGGGAAGGTGGGATGCTGGGGAGCAGAGAATTCCAGGGGGAAGGAGCATGGGCGATGGGACTTCACCCGATGGAGCATGCCTGCCGCTGTCGACTCGCCGGCGCCTACGCGTACTGCCCACTGATGGAGGCAGCAATGGCTCCCTTGGCTGCGGTAAAGCCAGCGGCATAAGCCGAGTTGCGCAGCGCATTGAGCTCCACTGCCACGTCAGCAGTCAGGCGCCGCAGCACATCGCTGTCCACTTCCTGCAGGCCTGTCCCCCCATTCAGTGTGTCCGCTATCTGCAGGTTGGTTGGGCCGAGGGAAGCAGGAGGGCAATGATGAGACATGTACAACACACAGCACAGCACAGCACAGCACAGCATGGCACAGCACAGCACAGCATGGCACAGCACAGTCATCAACTCATCAAACAACACAAGTGTGTGGACACATCACAGCGCAGCACAGCGCAGCACAGCGCAGCACAGCACTGCAGGCACACCTTGGCCACCAGCTCGTCAGTCAGCCGCAGCACATCGTCAGGCCGCTGAGAGGCCGCCGGCAGTGCAGCCGCCGCAGCCGCCCCGCCCTTTTTGCCGCCCGCTGTCGCTGCCTTCTTGCCTCCTACCGCTGTTGCCGACACCACTGCTGCTGGCTTGGTCGCCGCCGCCGCCGCTGCGGGTGCTGCTGCAGGGGCACCTGCTGCAGTACCAGCGTCACTGTCTGCTGCTAGCGGTACCGCTGCATCAGCGTACTGCTTCAGGTCAGGCGGGTTCTCTCGGTCAATGGTGGGCTCTGCCTCAAGATCCACCCAAACTGGCTCCCGCCCAGCAGACCTGCGGCCAGGCAGGCAGGCAGGAAGGCAACACCGGGTAAGAAGGCATGAGGTGCGGCACAGACATGATGTGTGTGCATGCGCCTCCTAACGTCAGAGAGGCACGGGCCGTGAAGTGATCACGTGTGCAGCTCACAGCAGCGCCCAGCTACAAGCAAACAGCTGCAGAACAGCCCCCCACCCATTCACCAACCAGTGGCCCACCCAGCCACAGCACAAACCAACCCACAAACCAGTGACCCGCGGAGCCAGCAGCACCCTACCACACACCCACAATCCCCAGCCAGCACCAAACCAACCACCCTACTGCCCACCCACCCACCGCAGGAATGCCTCCAGCCCCGCTGGGGACAGCACACAGGTAGCAGTGTTGACAAGTGGGTGCACAAAGATGCGTGCCTGCCCCTGCAGCTTCTGGTCCAACAGCAGGGCCACCCCTGCAGCCGAGGGCTGGCAGGCAGCCAGCGGGGTCACGCTGCCCAGAGGCACCTACGCAGGGGGAAGGGCGGCAGAGGGCAGCAGGCAGCAGGTCAAAAGGCGCTCACAAGCAGGCCATGCACCCACGAGCACACTTGGCCGGCAGTGCCTCGTTTGTTAAATAAAAAACAAGCTTTATCTGAAACCATTACATTATATTAAGAAGCTGCGCAGCAGGAGTGCGGGAGCTGAAGGAAGAGCGAGCATGCATGGATGGCGGAAGGGGCCGGCGCACCTCAATGCAGCAATGGGGGGCCAGCTCGGCCTGCGCCCTTTCAAACGACAGCACAGCATGAAGCACAAAGCAATTGAGCACAGGCGCACCTGCAGCACTGAGGTGATGAGCTCATCGGGCGCCAGGCGCACGCCGCCCTTGCCGGTGCCCAGCCGTGCCGACAGCACTGCAGGGTGAACGGGGTATCAGGAGGCGGATCCCGCATGCTTTGAGGAATGATTGCCTCTGAAATCGACGATGTACTTACCGGGATGCGCCAGGGTGGGATGCACAGTGTCAAACAAGCAGGCAAGCAGTTGGGCAGCAGCCAATTGCACTTCTGGGCTGGCTGGCTGGCTGGCTGGCTGGCGTACCCTTGAGGTCCACCTTGGTGTCTGTCTGGGCAGTCACAATGTACAGCCGCCCCTTCTTGTCCTGCAGGAGACGCAGAGACCGACCCAAGCTTAGGCACCAAGCAGGTCGGCACTCGGCGACAGCAGCAGCGGCGGCAGCGGCGGCAGCGGCGGCAGAGGCCACGGCTGGTGAATGCGGCCCCGCCCACCTTGAGGAACAAGTTCTTGGTGCACACACCGTCCACATTGGAGAGCGCCGCAACCTGCAGCCACGGGCAGCAAGTACACTTCTCAGCGGCGGGATGTGCGTCGGGAGGACGCGAATGCCGGCGTTGAGGTGTCGCGTGAACCGGGCATTCGCTCAGCCTACCTGCGCCTCGCAGGTCATCACCGCCTGGTGAGTGTGGGTCTCATGGGCAATGTTGAGGGCCTGCAGCTTGTCAAGCACTGCCTGTTGGTCCATTGTTACGGGAGACGATGCAGATTTTACCGCGCATTCAGCCGATCCGCGCACTTGTCGCTCAGAAGTACAGGTGCAGGACATGTCGCCACCGCTGCCGCTGCCGCGGGAGGGCTATTTTGCTGAAGCAGGTTCAGTATCAATGCATGCCAACCTTTGAAGCATCATATATGCTCGAGTCTCAAGGGCTTTCCCACGGGCACCTCAAAGAAGCTGACAGCTGACGGCAGTGTGCGCAGCACCGGCTTGGCGCCTGGCGAGCCAAGCCTGCAGTTGCTCACCTGCAAAGTACTGCCACACAGTGCATCCCAAGGCTTCTTTCCGTTCGCTCGCCCATTGGCCAACCTCGAATGATTGGGTGTTCTCGCCCTTCCTCAACCTCGGCACAGTCCTGGCGCCCAGCTTTGCATGCCTTTAGTGCAGGCAAGTCGCTGGTCGTGCACCGGGGTGCTGGCCTGACCTAAGCGGTTTGCTTGGTCTGCCGCCGGCAGTGCCGCACATTACAAGAGGCACCTGCAAGCGATCAACAATTTCAGCTGTGCACACAACAACAGGATGTCCGCTCGATGCTACTGAGCATGCCGACCCACTGCATGGCTGCAGGGGCATCTCAAGCGGGGGACCCCACCGCAGAGCGCTTGGCAGCCTTGATGACCACGGGGCTGCCACGGCGGTTGAAAGCCCAGCTGACATACAGAAGCAGGGGCATCTGGAACAGAGCTGCCCCGATCACGGTCGCCAGCAGGATCTCTGACGGCGGGTGGAAGTAGCGGGCTGTGAAGTAGCACTCTGCGCTGACCAGGGCTGCCAGGCTGGCGGCAGCTGCCGAGTAGGCGCGCAGCAGCAGGGTGGCGCCAAAACCTGAAGCGGCAGGCGGGGTGAGGCAGCACGGAGCTTGCTCATGGCAGGGCTTGGATGCCGCAGGGGCAGCCACAGCAGGCAGGCGGTGCAGCATCCCACCGTGGCTGGCGGTTGTAACAGCCATGCCACAAAATGGACCAGTTTCGCTTCCTCGAAAGAAGAGACGCCAAGAAGGATCAACATGGTGCTGCTCAAGCTGTCTTTACCCCTGGCTGAGTCATGATGTCAACACCCCCTGTCTGCTTCACGCCTGCATGCCGCAACTGCTGCACACCCAGGGCCCACCCACCGGCGGACGCCGCGTGGTCCCAGTGCAGCAGCACAAGCGCTGCCTCGCTGGCCAGCCCAGCGTGCGCAGCAGCGCCCAGCAGGATGTGGTCCGACATGACGTGGGGCGGGTGCGACAGGTTGTCCCGGGCGTAGCGCTCGGGAGTCAAGATGAGGCCTGCAGCAGGGGCTGTAACATGTGTGTGTGCGTGAGGTGGTGCGTAGAGAGACATTGCGGGCGGGACCCCAGGGCGGGTGCGGCAGGCTTGAATGACACCTGCTGGGAAAGGTGGTGTGTGGTGTGTGAGCAGAGGGAGCGGGAAAAGTGAGCAGACGGGTGCAGGCTACTTGACCGCTAACAGGAGTACGGTGTTGCTATGAGCCTGCCCACTGCGCCAAGTCCTCGGCAATGGCTCTCTTGCAGCTCACCCTCCCGCCCTCATCAACGCCACTCTCCATGTGTTTCCTCCCCACGCCCCTCCACCCCACCCCAGCTGCCAGCCCCACCCACCTGCCATATGTGCATAGTAGATGACCACTCGCACCGCCGACTGCGCCGCATAGATGGCCGCTGGCTGCCACAGCAGTTCTGTGCGCACGTCAAAGGCGCCGGGCAGCAGGCGCGCGGCGGCGACGCGCAGGGCCCACAGCCCGAACAGCAGCCCGGCGCCAGTGCGCCGGAACAAGACGTCAAACCAGTGCAGGGGCAGGTCTCGAGACTTCACCAACACAGGCTCGCCTGCGGGAGAGGGAGGTTACATAGGAGTGCAAGGGTTTGATCTTAGGGTTTACACACTGCAGGAGGCAGGCACGACACGCGCGTGAGACGGAAGTGGGGTGACAATGCCGAGAATGCAACAGTGGCGGGCTCTCGCCGCCAGCACCCGTCACCCTGCAGCTGCAGCCGCACCTTCATATGCAGCTGTGCCGGTGTAGAGCAGCACGAACCAGGCGGTGTAGCAGAACAGCTGCACAAACCAGGCGCGCTGTACTGCAGCAGCGCTGGCGGGCGGGGGCGAGAGGGCGGCGGCGGCGGAAGGCCGGCGGCGGCGTGACACTGGGGTGTCGGGCATGCCGTCAGGTCCGGCAGGCTCGTTCCCGCCCGCCTCCTGCTTCCCTCGCAATCTGACACGGCTTTCAGCCTGTGGCGGAGGGGACGCGCCTCGCCCACTTCTAGTGTGCACCATCGGCTGCTCGAGAGGCTCCAGGATGTCGGTGTGTCGCTACGGATGCGATGAGGGGCACTGTGAGCACGCCCGAGCGCAAATAATGAGCACCACTCTCGCGTAGCAGGGCGCAGCAGCGCGCGGCCAAAAAGAATTGGCACGCCTCTGGAGCCAGTTCGTTTGCACCACGTTGACATGCGTGGCTAGGGGATCACTTGATTGTCCCGCTTAAAGCCACCAGGCTGTGCACCGCCCCCCACGTTGCTTTCCGCTCTTGGCGCTCCAGGCTATCGCTGACGCGATCCTCGCACTAAGCAGATATGCAGCAGTGATACCGCAAGCCCGGGTATGGAGCGGAGGAGCAGGCAGGCTCGGAGGCCCTCCCAGAGCTACAACCTGTACTGGGACATCGCCAAAGGTCGAGGGGCCGACGAGTCGAGCGAGGAGGACGAGGGGGAGGCGCAGCCTGCGCAAGGCAAGTTTTTGTGCTGCCGCCGCCCGCCCGCCGCCAGCTGCCGCCAGGCACCCTTGCTTAGCCGTCCTTTGCCTGGCCCCTTCTCTGCAACTGCAGTGCAACCAGAGCCCCCCGCTGCAGCGGCTCCTCTTGCTGCCGAAGTTGCTGGAGAGCCTTTGAGCGCAGCTTTACGCCGCCAGAACGGGCGCTCTTCTCTTGAGCCGTCGCTGGAGTCTCCTGTGCAGCACACTCTGCCGGGCGTTGACTACGTGAGCCAGCTGGCCAGGATACACACACTTATGCAGGACAATGACTGCGTGTGTGCATCCTGGATGCTGCAACTGCCGCTTTCGTGCTGGCGTGCACCCACTTGGTGCCCCCTGACCTCCCGCCCCTGCAGGTGCCGGACACGCCAGAGGACGATGGCTTGTTGGGTGCTGCCGGGTCCCATGGTGCCGCAGACACAAGCAGCGGCGGCGAGCTGCTGAGGCAGACGCTGCGCAAGTCTGCCGAGAAAGCCAGGGGTGCGGCAGCAGTGGCAGCGGCAGCGGTGTCGGCAGCGGTGGCAGGTCAGGGCGCATGGCCAGCATCGGCAAAACAAGCGGCAGGCCCCGCCCGAGCCCCCGCCCCCGCCCTCTCTCGCGACCTTGCCAACCAGCAGCTGCCGCTGGTGCTTCCGCCATCTGTGCAACATCGACAGCAGCAGCAGCAGCATGTGGGTGCTGCTCCGGCCCCTCTCGCCCCACAGCAGCAACAGCAGCGCCAGCAGCTGCCAGGCAGCTTCCTGGCGGGGGCAAAGGCGGCGCTGCAAGAGGCGTCGGCTGGGGGCGCACAGCAGCAGGGGCTGGCTCGGCGACCCCCAAGTTGCGGGGGAAATGGGCGGGTGCAGGCGTCTGGCAGGGCGGGGCAGGCGCCGCAGCTGGCGCTGCGTCGCTCGCCACATGAGCCGGGGGTGGCGGCCGGGCCTGCAGGCCCCGCAGCAGCAGCGCTGCCGCTGTTGCCAGCAGCTGGGGCGGCAGAGCGGACGCCGCAGGCGCGGCTGGGACTGCGCACGATGCCAGGCGCTGAGGTGGTGCCGCCCACCTGCCGCACCGATGGCGGTGCCTCCACATTCTCAGGTGCAGAGGGCGGCCCATCCCAAGCTGCCCTGGGCTTCCCAATGGCTGTGCATGCATGCCAGCCAGCCTGCAGTTTTGGCTGCGCACAGCCACTGCACAGATACGTCTATTATACGTGTCTGCTATATGATTGCTGCCACTCCCTGACCCCCTGTGCATGTGCCGCAGATGTGGATGAAGACTTCCTGAGGCAGCTCGAGTCCTTGGAACGCAAGGCCACTAAAGGCGGGAGCACCGCTGCCACTGCTTGCCTGGGAGCTCAGCAGCGGCCAGCGGCTGCCGAACCCGCCGTGCAGCAATACGTGCCCCAGCAGCAACAACCCCAGCAGCAACAACCCCAACAGCAACACCCCCCGCAGCAACAACCCCAGCAGCAACAACCCCAACAGCAACAACCCCAACATCAGCAGCAGCAGCAGCAGCAGCAGCAGCAGCAGCAGCAGCAGAAGCAGCAGCAGGCAGTCCCTGGGCAGCCAGCACCTCAGCGGGCAGGCGTGGGGGCCCCAGCGGCGCCACAGGTGCAGCAGGCAGGGCCGCGGGCACCGCCCAGCGCAGAGGCTCCCAGAAGTGAGCAATGGCGAAGCACGTTGCTCCAGAGACATTGCTTGCTGCCTTTGTGTTTGCCTTGGCATATGCATCGTGTGCTGCTCCCGTCCGACTACTCGGGCTGATCCAATTGCGCTGTCACCTGCATCCCACACTGCAGGTTCAGCCTGGTCAGACACGCCCGACTCAGCCTGCATGGCTGCCTTGGATCACATGGAGCAGCAGGCGGCAGGGCGCATGGGTGCAGGAGCCGGCGGGCCGGCGGAGGAGTCACCGCTCCAAGCCCGCCAGCTGACCTTCACGCCTGCAGGGGCCGGCGTTGGCTCGGGCCCTGCCGCCGTGGGACCCACACCATTGAGCAGCGGTGGGGGGCGGACAGGGCAGCTGCCTACGTCCCGCTTGGGGCGGTCGGCGCTGCAGCTGGCGGTTGCGGCACAGCAGCAGGAGCAGCAGGCGGCAGGGGTGCCTCTGTCCCCAGCTCCTGCTCTGCACTGGGGGGACGCGCCTCTGGCTGCCGACTTTCAGCACCAAGAGGGGGCAGCACAGCCCCCTCCTGCTGCTGCTGACACTGTCCAGCATCAGCGGCAGCAGCCGCAGGAAGAGCAGCTTCAGGGCCCGCAGGCAGGGGCGGCTGCTATGCCTCCCGTGTGGCACCAGCCTCAGGCCACTGGGGTGTCCATAGGTGCTGGGCAGAAACGGTCGCTGGCGGCAGCGCTCGCTCTGGAGCAGGTCATTGCACAGCACTCGCCGGCTGCCAAGCGGCTGCAGCAGGCGCCGCAAGGGCAGGCGGCGGCGCGGGCGCTGCCGCCAGCAGGGCCCGCAGAGGAGCAGCCAGAGCCTTCCAGCAAGCGCCCACGGGGGGCCGAGGCGCCGGCGGCCGAGGCAGCAGCAACGCCGGCAGCCAGTGGCCAGCGGCAGGCGCCTGCTCCAGCCGCCTTTCTCCCTGCGGACCAGCAGGCAGCAGCAGGGGCTGCAGCTGGCGCAATCAAGGTAGCTGACGCCATCAAGGCACCAACTGCCTTTGACTACTGTGAGTGGCTTCCCCCTGCTGCCCCTGCTGGGCCTGCTGTGCGTGCCTGCATGCCTGCCCCGCCACCTGCCTGAGCATGTCCTCGCACTTTGCCGGCACTGGATTGCCAAGCGTGGTACAGTGTTGCTTCCCTCTCCCCTGCTGCATTGTGGCCGGGCATGGCGGCACCACCGCCATGCCCTGCAGTGGTGATGAGGCAATCTACGCCGGACAAAGAAAGACTGTATTGTTGTGTTATGTTTGCTTGTTTCCACGCTTTTCACCCACTCTGTCCCGCAGTATATAGTGATGGTGAGGAGAGCGAGGATGAGGAGGCAGAGCGCAACCTGCCTCTGCTCTCACAGTACCTGCAGTCGGGTGGCAAGTCGCCGCAGCAGCAGCGGCGCCAGCGAGGCACCAGCCGAACCCCGACGGGCAATGCTGGCGGCGGCGGCAGCGGCGAACACTCACCCGAAACTGTGCGGCGGGCTCTGCGACCCGAGGAGGCAGGGCAGGGCGACGCCGAGGAAGGAGCAGAGGACGGGCAACCGGCGGGGGCTGGGCAGGGCGAGGCAAGCCCAATGCAGTCTGCCGACCCAGCCATGCTAGGTGCGAGCTAGTGCCACTCAGGTGCCGTGTTAGGAAGCCATCAACCCAGGATGTAGTGCCTGGTGGCTTGTGCAGGCTGTGAAAAGCCGCCTGCGCTGCTGCGCTTTGCCCGGTGCTGCTATCAGTGAAACCTGCCGTGTCCCTCTTGCTTCCACCTGCTGCTGTCATGTTGCTCTCTTGCAGAGTCGTACCTGTCTGAGGATCTGTCGGCGGCTTTCCGCAAGGCCACTGGCATCACTGGCGGCCTGTACGAGTGGCAAGCCGAGTGCCTGATGGCGCCCGGCGTGCTCATTGTGAGCGGCAGCTTGGCAGCGCTCAGGCTGGGCAAGGGGCCGTGGTTGTGGGAGCAAGCTGCTTGAGTCCCGCTGCACATTCCGCATGCTGCTGCCCACCTGTCCGCACCACCTGCCTTGCACTCTACCACACGAGTGCCTGCCTACCTGCTTGCCATCTCTATCTTTGTATTTTCACCGGCTGAGCCGCAGCCTGGCGTGCGCCGCTAGCGGCGGAATGAGCCGAATGGCTGACATGCTCATGGCTCTCCCTCCCCTCCCGCTCTCCCCTTCTTCGGTGTTTATGTACAGTATTATTATGTGTTTGCTCCCCTTGGCTGCAGGGTCGCAACCAGGTTCACTGCGGACGTGGGAAGGGCCGGATGGCTGACCTGCACGTGGTTTCCACTTCCCCTCCCCCTCTGTGTTTTCCAATTGCTCCCGTTGGCTGCAGGGGCGCAACCTGGTGTACTGCGCTCCCACCAGCGGCGGCAAGAGCCTGGTTGCCGAGGTGCTGATGCTGCGACGCATCCTGACCACCAACCGCCCCGCCATGCTCGTCCTGCCCTTTGTGTCCATCTGCTCTGAGAAAAGCGAGCACCTGAGGTGCGGGTTTGGTGCTGGGGCTTGCCTGCGGGAGATGCGCACAATTTGCCTGTAACAGGGGCCGGTAGGTGGTGCAGTGAGTTGCTGCTTACTCAACGCCAGCTGCTTCCCATGCTGCGCTTTCCCAGGCACACGCAAGCCGTCCACCATGCCCCACGCACCCTCTTTCTGCAGCAAGGTGTTGGGCGCGATTGGCAAGGAGGTGAAGGAGTTTTACGGCGGCAACCACAGCACCGCGGCCCTGACGCAGACAACAGGCGTGATTGTGTGCACCATCGAGAAGGCCAACATCATGTGGGTGCGGCAGTGGGGCAGTACACTGCAGTGATGCGGCAGTACAGTGGGGCAGCACATTGTGGCAGTACACGGCAGCGGTGCGGCAGTGATGCAGTGCACTGCGGCAGTACATGCACCCATTGCCGAGATATTGGGCTTTCGTACCAGCACCCTGCCCGTGCCTCCTCATCTCCCTTTGCCCCACGCGCCCACCCTCCCTCCCTCCCTGTCCCTGCCCTTTGTCTCCTTTCCCCCTGGCAGCATCAACCGCATGCTGGAGGACCAGACTCTGGGCCTGCTGTCCTGCCTGGTAGTGGACGAGCTGCACATGGTGGGGGAGGAGGAGCGGGGGTACCAGCTGGAGCTGCTGCTCACCAAGCTGAGGTACGTTTGTGTAAGGTTAGCCAGGTGGCTGGTGGTGGGCGAGCTGCGGGTTTGGTGGGGGAGGAGGAGCGGGGGTACCAGCTGGAGCTGCTGCTCACCAAGCTGAGGTGGGTGTTGAAGGCGAGCGGGTAGCCAGCTGATGATCTGTGAATAGTGGGGGAGGAGGAGCGGGGGTACCAGCTGGAGCTGCTGCTCACCAAGCTGAGGTGGGTGTTTGTAGGCGAGCGGGTAGCCAGCTGATGATCTGTGAATAGTGGGGGAGGAAGAGCGGGGGTACCAGCTGGAGCTGCTGCTCACCAAGCTGAGGTGGGTGTTTGTAGGCGAACGGGTAGCCAGCTAATGAGCCGTGCTTGGTGGGGGAGGAGGAGCGGGGGTACCAGCTGGAGCTTCTGCTGCCCCCTACTCCCCATCCCCCCTCTCCCCCGTTCCACACATTCTTCCCTTCCCCTCTCCCCTGCAGGTATGCTGCGGCGGCGTGTCATGGCGAGGCTGACGATTGCCTGTTTGAAAGGCTGCCCCCACCCCACCCTCTCCCCCGTTCCAGACATGCTTCCCTCCCCCTCTCCCCTGCAGGTATGCCGCGGCGGCATGTGATGGCGAGGACGACGACTACCTGTCTGAGGGGCTGCAGATCATCGGCATGTCGGCCACACTTCCCAACGTGGACAAAGTTGCCAAGTGAGGGGGCGGGAGTGGAGGAGGGGTGAATGAGGGCACGGGGGTGAGTAGCAATACATGCATGCGGGGACAGCACATGCCTGCCTGCCACTGTCCGTGCCGTCCAGCGCAGGTTGCTCAAGGCCTACATGCGTACCACACCTGCCTTCGTGTATTGAGCACTAATCTACATGCACTTGTCCTCACCGAACACTTGCATGCAGGTGGCTGAATGCGGAGCTGTTTGTCACCGACTTCCGCCCAGTGCCGCTGGTGTCCCACCTCAAGCAGGCACGCCCCGCTGGCTGCTGCCCTGTGGCTGCGGCTGCTATGCCCAGGCCACCATGCAACACCTGCCTGCCTGCCGACTGCGCGCCTGTGCCTGATGCTCCCCTGTCTCCTCGTGTGGCTCTGCTATGCCCACCTTGCAACGCTTGTCCGCCTGCCAACCATGTGCCTGTGCCAAGTGCGATCCTGTCCCCTGCGTGGCTCTGCCCTGCAAATGCGCCACAGCCCCGCTGCCCTTCTGAATGGCCTGGCCTGGCCGCAGGGCCTACCTCTGATGGACGGCCCTGCTGTTTGTCCTGATTCGGTTGCAGGGTTTGGTCTTGAAAGACGAGAGCATGGAGTCGGTGCGCATTCTGGAGGTGCCAGCGGGGTGGGACACCAGCAGGAACGGGGTGAGGCTGGGCAGGGGATTGCCAGGGCTGGCACAGACGTGCATCTCACCGCCTCCCTGCCCGGCTGTTGCCTGCCTGCCTGCCTGCCCGGCTGTTGCCTGCCTGCCTGCCTGCCCGGCTGTTGCCTGCCTGCCTGCCTGCCTGTCCCATGCTCCCTCCCCGCCCTGTCTGCCCACCCTGCCCACTCCTGCGTTTCCTCAACCACCCCACTCCGCTCTACTTCACTCGGCCCCGGCCATGCAGCACCCTGACCACATGGCACTGCTGGCGTGAGAGTCGCTGCAGGGCCTCGTCTACCACACATGCCTTCAACCTCCATACACCAACCTTGCTAACTTCTGCAGAACTGCTGTTGACCCAAGAATTGCTGCATCATCTGTCTTTCACCATACTGGACCTTAACTCGCAAACTCGTGTATCCCGTGCAGGACCACGACCACGTGGCACTGCTGGCTCGCGAGACGGTGCAGGACGGGCACAGCGTGCTCATCTTCTGCGGCACCAAGGCCGCCTGCGAGCACACCGCCCGCCGGGCCGCCAGGTGGGTGCCGCCTACACCACAAGTAGCACGCAAATTTTGCCTTTTAAAGGCAGTGGCAGGCCTCAAAAACTGCCCCTCGTGGCACAACCTCAAATTTGCCCTGTTTTGTGCCACGGCATTGGTTCAGTCTTCCCTCCGTGACCTACCGTCGTGCACCGCCCCGCGCCCTGCCCTGCCCTGCCCTGCCGGACCCACCTTCCCCTGCAGGATGCTGGAGATCCCCGAGCGTGAGCTGCGGGGCAAGGGGTGGTCCAGCAGCGAGCGCCCCACGCGAGCCTCCCTGCTGGAAGACCTGCGGCGGGTGCCAGGTGGCGCCGACCCCACACTGCTCGACTGCTTCCCCCGTGGGGCCGCCTTCCACCACGCAGGCGAGCAGGGCTGGGAGGGACGGGGCAGTGGTAGTCAGGGGCAACCAAGGGCGAGGGGAAGTGTTGGAGAAACGGCGGCGGCTGGTGGGGTGTGGGCTCGTTCCACATGCTGGCACCGCACGCTGCTGCCCGACTCACTCTTTCTGCCATTGGTACCATATGAGTTACAGCTCTGTATTGCTGTTCGCTGTCGTAAGTAATCACCCCAGCGCACAGCATAAGGGTAGCTGATGTCCAAGAGCAGCCGATGTTGAGTACCCAGCCGTGCGTACATGCTTTGAACATGGGAAATCTTCTGTAATGAGTGCAGGGCTGAGTGTTGAGGAGCGGGACATTGTGGAGACGGGCTACCGGTGCGGCGCGATCAGCGTGCTGTGCGCCACCTCCACCCTGGCGGCGGGGGTCAACCTGCCCGCACGCCGCGTCATCATCCGCCACGCCTACAAGGGCCGGCACACAAACGTCATCGACGGCACCTGGTGCGCGCTGGGAAGGGGGGCAGATTTTTTCCAACCGCAAAAGGTGTCATGGAACTGTTGCTGCGGGCTGGGGCTGAACTGATGGGCTGCTCAGCTCTGCTGCTCCCTTTCGGGTTGGAGGCTCCTCAGGACAGGTTGTTTTGGTCCCATTGGACTGCACAACGCATCCGCTGCCAGTGACATGCTGCTGCCGCCCATCCCCACTGCCACGCATCCACACACCCACCTTCCTCACGTCCTTCCACCCTCCCTCCCTCCTTTGCCCCGCAGCTACCGCCAGATGGCAGGGCGTGCAGGGCGCGCCGGCATCGACACCCTGGGCGAGTGCATCCTGGTGAACCAAGAAATCCCAATGGCGGTGGGGGAGAAGCTGTTCACTTCCGGGGCAGCGCCCGTTGAGAGCTGCTTGGTGGAGGAGAAGAAGGGTGAGCCGGAAGGGTGGAGCAGAGTAGGATGATGCATCTGCGGCACACTTTTGTGTTGCTGCAGCTCTATAACTGAATGAGTAGATGGAGCACAGCGTCGGTTGGTGAAGCGTGGCAAGGCCAGGGCCGGGCGCCAGAGCATGGCAGTACAGCGGGCCGGAGCGTTGTAGTAGCATCAGACACGTCTCCCGTGCTTCCAGTCAGCCTGCAGGCATGGAGCATGCAATGTTAACTTTGTCACCTGCCTGGTTGCCTGGCGCCCTGCTTCCCCCACGCCTGTACTCACTGTCCCCTCCCTGTGCGCAGGCATGAAGCGCGCAATGCTGGAGGCAGCACCTTGTTGTTTTTCTTGGCATGCATTGAACAGCTCCCCTGTCCGCTCCCTTTGTGCAGGCATGAAGCGCGCGATGTTGGAGGTCGTTGTGAGCGGGGCTGTGGTGGAGCCAGCTGACGTGGAGCGGTACATCCGGTGCACCCTGCTGGCGGCCATGAACGACTACAAGGTGTGAGGGAGGGCTGGCAGTACAGGCAGTACACGGTTGGCAGGATAAGGTGGGGGGTGGGGCATTCAGTTGCTGAACCCTACTTGCAACACATCTACTCGGTGGGAGGAGTGGGGCTGTGGGCAGGGGCCTATGAATGCATTCACTCCACCTTGCTGGCCCCTCTTTCCCTCCCTCGCTACATGCCTGCCGGCCTGCCTGCCTGGCACCAACCCTCCCCTTCCAAACACTCCCGCCTTTTCCCACAAGCAGAAGGTGGCCGACACCACGATTGCCGCGCTGCGCTGGCTGGGCGCACGCGACCACACCTTCATCTACTGGGACGACCAGTCGCGCACCTACCAGCCCACGCCCTTTGGCAAGGCGGTGCTGGCCAGCGGGCTGCCGCCAGAGACCTGCCTGGTGCTCAAGGTGGGCTGGTGAAGGAAGCGGGTGGGTGGCTGGGCGGGTGGGTGGTGCACAGTGGTCGGGCAGGTACACAGAGCAGTTGAAGGTAGTGGTTGGGTGGCTGGCGGGTGGGTGGTTCACAGTGGTTGGGCAGGTATATAGTGCAGCTGACGTGGGTGGGTGGGCGGGCGATTGGCGGTGATAATACATGGGCAGGGGAAGGGCGTGAGGGAGATGAGCAGTGGAGATGGGGAGGCAACCCTGGGGCAGGATCTGCGGGGTGTCCGTGAGCGTCCACCCACCCGTGAAGGTTTCCAGTGTGCTTTTGCAGCTCCCGCCGGCTGCTGTGCACCTGGCGTTGTTTCCCGGCCTGCTGCCTGCTGGTCTATGTTCTGTGTAATCACAGCGACTGTCGACCTGGCGCCTGCCTCCCACCAAGCAGCATCCCGCCTACCTGTGCACGTTGTGCTGTATGTATTCTTTCTTCTGCGCCGCAGGATGACCTGGCGCGCGCCCGCCAGTCGTTCGTGATGACCACTGAGCTGCACCTCACCTACCTGTGTGTGCCCATCACCGAGACGGTGGGCATGCTGGACTGGAAGCGGTTCGAATCCATGCTGGGCACGCTGACGGTGGGTGGGGTGGGGTGCAGGGGGGGAGGTGGGGGAGGTGCAGGCGAGGGTTAGGCAGCCGTTGGGCCGTTGGGCAGAGGCGACGCTGGCTGGAAACGGTTCGAGTTTGAGTCCATGCTGGGCACGCTGGCGGTGGGTGGGTGAAATGGGTTGGAAAGCGGAGGCGGGGGAGGGAGGGTTGGCAGTTGGGCAGAGGCGGTGCTGGGCTGGAAGCGCTTTTAGTCCATGCCGGGCACGCTGACGGTGGGTGGGGTGGGGTGGTGCATGCAAGGTCTGGGGAGGTGCGGGCTGTTGTGCTGTTATCAAGCATGTATTGGTGCAGCCACCTGACACCCTCCCACTGGAATGTGTCGATTGTGCCCTTGCTCTGCAACCCACCCACCACTGTTTGCCTGCCGCCCTTACCAATTCGTATTTCCCACTGCTCTTGCCAAGAAACACGGCTTTTCTTCTGCATTTGTGTTGTCTGCAGAGCGCCGAGGCGTCTGTGGCAACCAAGGTTGGAGTGGACCGAGGGTTTGTCATGCGGGTGGCACGCGGCATTCGCGGCGGCGCGCAGGGTGAGGCGGGCCGGAGGGGTTGGGCCTGCGTTAGGCGGGTTGGGGAGGCGGCGCGCAGGGTGAGGTGGGGTGGGCAGGCAGGGGCTGCATTATGATATGGGGTGGGTAGGCGGCATGCAGGATGAGGCGGGGTGGGGATGCAAGGGCTGCAGTGGGATGCCAGGGACTGGTGCATGACTGCTGGCACCACAACAGCAGGTCTGGGCCACCGGTGATGTCACATGCGAAATGAAGCGGGAGCTTTCGAGCTGGCACAATGTGGTTGGCTGGGAGGCGGCTGGCATGCATGCAGGCAACCACGTTTTGAGAGCGCGTTGATCTAACTGACTAAGGATTGGCACCGCGCCCTCCCTGCACCCTGCCTGCCTGCCTGCCCGCCTGCAGACGCAGACAAGGAGCGCATTTGCAAGCGCTTCTGGATGGCGCTGGTGCTCACAGACATCATTGCAGAGGTGGGCAGCTAGGCTAGCCTGCGGGGCTAAGGATGTGATGCTAAGGCTACGGCTTAGAGGCTAAGGTTTTGAGGCGAAGGTTGTGAGGCTCACCGTCCTGGCACCAGGGCCGGGAAGGGGGTGGCTGCACACCTGTGCCCTGCTTGTGAGGAGCAGTCTACGTCAACGCCGCAGCAATGTACGTAGGGCGGCGTCAGGTGGCTGCACGCGTGTGCCCGAATGTGAATGTGCGGCAGTCCTCGGCAACACTCACTCCCAAGACTTGTCGGGTAGTCGGTGTGCAGCAGCAGCAGCAGCGCTGTGCCAGCGTGGTGTGCTACCTGGCCATGTGATCCCCCACCGTACTTGCCTCCTGTTGGCGCCGCTTCTCAAGCCTCCCGCCCTGCCCGCCTATTTCCCCTCGTCCTCCCTTTTGCCTCAGGTGGACGTCGCTTTGGTCATGAAGAAGTTTGGGGTGGGGCGTGGAGACATCCAAAACCTGCAGGTGTGGCGGGTAATCTGACCCGCCCTGCCAGCCGTGCTGCTGGTCTAACAGCGTGCCTGCCTGTCTTCCCTGCCCACTACCGGTTACTGTGCACGTCCCCTCAGCATTGACCTTCCTGTACACGTTGTACCGCGCTCACTGCACCCACAAGCCCACCACGCCTCACACCTCACCCTGTCCTCCCTGCCTGTCTGCCTCCCCACACACCCTGGCTGTGTGAGGTCAGGGCAGCCGCACGCGTAGCCTCCGCGCCTCTCTGGCACCTGCAGCTCCGCGTCTCTTGTTCCCTTTTTGCATTGCCTGTCTAACCCACCACCCCCATCTTCGTCTTCCGGCAGGACAAAGCTGCCCGCTTTGCCTCCATGGTAGCATGCTGTGCCCGATGCTGTATTGCGCACCCTCTCCCCATCACCCCACACCTACCCCTGCAGGACAAGGCTGCCCGGTTTGCCTCCATGGTGGCGGCCTTCTGCGAACGGCTGGGCTGGTACGACCTGGAGGCGCTGATCGTCAAATTCCAGGTGGGGTCTGGGAGTCTATCAGGACGCATCCTGCCAGACAGAGTGGCAGCAATCCCCAGAGGGCGCACTGGGGATGCTGACACTCTCTTCTCTAAACGCAATTACATTTTTTTTTTCTGGGGGGGTGTAGAGGGGCCGATGTGAAGGGGGCGGTACGACCAAAAGCCTCAAGGCGCTCATCGTCCTGCCTGATCTTGGCAGGCATGGCGCGCCAGGAGAGGCGGCACGTTCAGCAGGTCTCCTGGGGTGTTGCTGAGGCCGGGCCCCTCTGCTGCATGGCATTCTCGCTGGGTGCTAAGTGGCCCCTTTTCTGTTGATTGCTGCGATGACACACGCGTGCAGAGCCGCGTGCTGCACGGCGTGCGCCCCGAGATTCTGGCGCTCAGTGAAATCCCGTTTGTCAAGGCCTTCACAGCACGCATGCTGTACCGCGCGGGCCTCAGGTGGGGTCGTGGGCAGGGGTTGCTTTCTTTAGGGTGACTAAGGTGTAGCATTGTATGGCTGCTGCGCATGACGTGTTGTTGGGTGAGGGCAGGCTGGACTGATCTCTGGAATCGCACCTGCCGGCAGCGCCCGTGCTTGCGGCATGCGTGAATCCGCTTTCACTTCCTGCCGCTGCCAGCCTGGCGTAACAGAACGACACTGCCACCCACCTTCCCTTTTTATCCGCCGCTGCAGGACCCCCGAGGCGGTGGCTGCGGTGGAGAATGTGGACCAGATTGTGTCCATTCTGGCCACCTCCCAGGCCACCAACCCGTGAGTGGTTGCATGGAAAGGAGAGTGTGTGTTTGCATAAATGCAGAGGTTCAGTACGCCTCTGCCAGCTCATCTTCGGCATGAGAAGCTTCCATAGACCGCCAAGCAAGGGCGGCCACCTGCACTGCCCTGCCACTTAGCCATGAGCTGCTTTAATTGCTCGTTGTCAACCACGGAAACAGTGGCCAAGCGCTTCTGCCGGTTGTGGGGCAGGACAAAGTCGGCTTTTGGGAAATGCACAGCTCGTGCTTGAGCTGGCCAATGCACCCTTTCACTTGCTGCTGCCTGCCCGTGGAAGAGACCTTGTTGTACCTGTGTGCCAGCCTGGCACACACTTTCATTGAGCTCCACACTCACCCACCCTTCCCCTGCTGCATGCTGACCCTCTGCCCCTGTGCAGCGACAGCCGCAACAAGGTTCTGGTGCGGCGGCAGGCGCTCAAAATCCTGCGGGGTGCCAGGGAGCTGCTGAACCGGCGGGCACGGGAGCTGAGAGAGCAGGCTGAGGAGGCGTTCCGCCTGGTGGAAAAAGCCGACAGAGCTGAGCTGGCACACGGCGATGCTGAGCTGGCGGGTGGCCCGGACGATCTTGGTGCAGCGGGGGTGCAGGAGGGTGCTGGCGAAGCGACGGCAGCGGCCGGGACGGACACTGCGCGGCAGGAGGCTGGCACAGCGGCGCCGCCGCCGCCGCCGCAGCAGCAGCAGCAGGTTGTGCCAGCGCAGCAGCACCAGCAGCACCAGCAGCAGCAGAATGCGCCAAGGCAGCCGCTGCAGCAACAGCAGCAGCAGCAGCAGCCTCAGAATGTGCCAGGGCCGCAGCAGCGGCACCAGCAGCAGCAGCAGCAACAGAATGGGCCGGTACCGCTGCAGCAGCAGAATCCTCAGAATGGGCCAGGCCCGCAGCAGCGGCAGCTGCTGCAGCAGCCTCAGAATGTGCCAGGGCCTCAACAGCGGCAGCAGCAGCAGCAGACCGCAGCAGCGGGTGCAGGCAGCGGCAGGCAGGCGCCGGGGAAGCCCAGCGGGCACGGGGGCCCGGGGTCTGGGCGGTCTGCAGACACAGCTGGCGGCTCTTGGAGGCAGCAACCGGCGCAGTCGGTGGGCGGCAGCGCTGCGGCTGCAGCGGCTGCGGCTGCAGAGGCTGATGGGGAGAGCATGGAGGTTGGGAAGGAGGATGTGTTAGATGCCCCGCCTGAGGATCTGCCTCCTGACCACTGGCAGTATGGCGGCAAGACAGGGGTGCACCTGCTGGAGACTGCAGAGGGAGTGCGCCAGCTGTGCGCTATCCTGCTGGCGCCGCCAGCTGGCACTGAGCCGCAGCAGCCGCAGGGGCAGCATCAGCAGGGGAAGCAGCCTCGCTACGAGTTTTTTGGCTTCCACTTTGACACGGTCACCATGGGGAGCGCGGCGGGAGCGGCGGCTCTGCTGCCCAAGGGCCCCACTGTGGCGCAGCGCCGAGACCACGCTGCGTACGACAAGCAGTCGGCTGGTGAGCTGCCTGCAATAGCTGCTCAGGGCTTTGGTGGTGCAGCGCTTGCCTTCCCAGACCCCCCCAGCCCGCCTGCAAGCTTGCAGCCTCTCCTTGCCTGCCCGCCTTCCTCCTCGCCTGCCCTGCCTCCCACCCAGCCTCTTTCCAACCCAAAATGCCATCTCCCACCCACCCGTCGTATAGACCTGGGCGTGAGGCTGGATGGGGTGGCCCTGAGCTGGCGCAACGGCCAGGCCTTCTACATCCCGCTGCACCGCCGGCCAGAGCTGCTGGCTGAGCTGGCGCCGCTGTTTGCAGCTGCCGGGGTGGAGAAGGCAACTTGGGACCTGCGCGCCCAGCTGGCACCACTCGCAAAACTGCTGGGGCGGGGCGTGCTGGGCGTGCCAGGGGCGCAGCCGGTGGCAGGTGTGCAGGGCAGGGGTAGAGGCAGCGCGCACTCATGCAATCATACATTCAGTTACAGCGCTGCAGCGCGCACTCGGGGTGCGGCTGAGGGGCCACAAGGCAACAGTTGCTGCACATAGCTGGGGTCGACGCTGCCAGAATGTGGTGCAGGGCGGCTGACCTGCCCCATGGGCACTGCTAGCATCTTCCGTGAACACGCCCATGCCTCCGTGGAACCTCTCTCTTGGGTTTAGGGTCTTAGGGATGAAGGGATTCGGGTTTTACCCCTAGGGATGAACAAGTTGTTCTCTCCTGTACACTCGCGGTTGGTGCCGCTGACTGGCATACTGCTGCCTGACTGACGCGCATGCACCCTGCCCTTCCTCACATGAACAGGCTGCCAGCTGGCGCTGTGTGACCCTCTGGTGGATGTGCGGGTGGCCGCCTGGCTGTCCACACCCGATGACAAGCGGCTCATGGACGCCAATGCCACCTGCGTGGGGGGGCGCCTGGAGCTGCACACCCTCAACAGCCTGCTCAAGTGAGTGGGTGCAGTAGGGTGGATCGGAACCAGGCACCAGTGGGCGTGAGTGGGGTCAGGGTGAAGGGAAGCTAGGCCTTCCTAGGCGTTAGAGGGGGTGTGGTGGAGGGAAGCTAGACCTTGTAGGCGTGAGTGGTGGTGGGGTAGAGGGAAGCTGGGCACTCTCGATGTGACTGAGGGTGGGGTGGACGGACGCAGGCATGGGTGGGGGTGGGGTGCAGGGAAGCTGGGCCCTGTAGGTCTTGAGGGTGGCAGGGTGGAGAGAAGCTGGGCCCCTAGGCATAAGGAAGGGAGCGGTGGAGAGGATCCAGGGCCTGTAGGCATGACTTATGTTTCCAATGAGGAAGGGCAGGAACTCGCCGATCAGTGGCAGTTTGCGGACTGCTGGCGCCAGCCTGACATCCATGCTGTGCGCCTGCCATTTTCTCAACCGACCCCAGCTCACACGGCCATGCTTGATCCGCCCCTCTGCAGGTCGAAGGGCGGGCAAGCTGTGTGGGCGGAGGCGACGCAGGGGATGCAGAGCGCTGGGGGCCAGCTGGGGCAGCGCCGAGCAGAGGCGGCCCGGCGCGCAGCCCAGGCCCGCAAGATGTGGCAGCTGCTGCGGGCCCGCCTGCGTGGCGACGTGAGCTGCTGCACCTGCTGACGTGCTATATATGAGGCGCTGTTGCTAGTGTTTTCCACTGGCATTTGCTGTGCAAGCGCGCCTTGCCTGGCGTGCACCGTGCATGCACACATCCATGCCTCATTTGTGCACCTGCCAGCTGTCTGCTCACCTGTGGTTCTCACTCACTCGAGCTTCCTGCCAGTGTCCCTCTTGCGGGAGCTGCTGCCCCTGCTGTGGTCCAATGACATGCACGCGTCCATGGACATCCATGCCTCATTTGTGCATCTGCCAGCTGTCTGTCCACCTGCTTATATATCGGCGGCTTGCGGGTGCCCATGTTGCAGGAGCTGCTGCCCCCGCTGTGGGCCACTGAGATGCCCCTGGTGCGGGTGATTGTGGACATGGAGGCGGCGGGGCTGGGGGTGAACGAGGCCATACTCAACGCGGGTGAGGATTTTGTAGTGTTTGGCATGGGAGGGCAATCAAGGGCTGGGAGGGAATTCAAGGGCTGGCTGGCAGGTGCAGCAGGAGGGGCAGGGGCAGGGCTGTGTGCGAAGCAAGCGTGCCAACTTGAATGGCCCGTGCAGGGCTGGTCTGTGCGCCCAGGGGCACGGGCAGGGATGGGGCGCGCTGGGCAGTAGGGCCACAGAGGATGAGGGCAATAGGTGCATGCTAGGTCTGCACTCCATGCAACATCTAGCTGGTCAACCTGCATACACCAGCCCCTGCCTTTGCCGTCCCTGCTGACCCCTGCTCGTGCCACGCCCGATGTGTGAGTGCAGAGGAGCCTCAGCTGCAGCGGCGCATCGAGGAGCTCGAGGCGATGGCGCATGCAGAGGCGGGCGAGGCGTTCAACATGTCGTCCCCTCAAGAGGTGGGCCGCACAAGAGGTGGCACCTTAGGCGCCGCCCCCCGCCCACCCTTTTGGAACTTGAAGGATGCAGCAGCTCGCTCCTTGCGTGCGGGCTCTGCTATGGTGGTGTGTCCCCACTGTGTGTATGCAACAGGCTTGCCTCCATGGTGCTTGCTGCGGTAGCCCCCACTAGGCGCTTGCCCCGGCTGTGTGGTGTCACTTGCTTCAAAGGTTTCTCGGGACACAGGTGCTCACCCACGATGGTCTGTGCTAACCGGTGCAAACACGTGTGCCCCGTGCTGACCCGGCGCCTGTGCTTTCCTTCCTCCTGTCTGGCTGCCTTGCTGTCGCCAGGTCAGCCGCATCCTGTTTGAGGTCATGAAGCTGCCGCCGCCACCGTGCACCAAGGACCTCAAGAGCGGGGGCTTCTCCACCGGCCAGGAGGTGAGGGGGAGGGGGCCAGATGAAGGCTGATGCAGCAAGAGGTGCAGCTTAAAGTCCTGGAAGAGGGGCGGAGGCGATACGGCAAGCACGCTGCTCGTTTTGAAAGGGCAGCCCGGTGCATCCTGAATGTAAATGCTCAAATTGTGTATGCAACGAGCCCTTCACCCCCTCCCCTGCGTGCCCTCATGCTGTGCTGACCTCTTCCCTGGCCGCATGATGCCCTGACGCCGCCTTTCCACTTTCCAAGCCGACTGGCCTGCATTGCCTCCTCTGTGCACACAGGTTTTGCTGGAGCTGTCGGAGCACGCCATTGCCCGCATCATCTTTGAGCACCGCAAGCTGAAGACCCTGGTCACTAGGTGGGCCAAAGTGTGGTTAAGGGCAGTGCCTCCACCCATGCTGCCCTGGCCCACCGATCCCACAACCCGACTTACAAACGCCTGCCTTGCAGCCTAGAACTGACTCAACTGCGCCTGCCAACCCAGGCCTGTCTGACTGACGCCTGAAAACCTACACCCGACTCACCAGCACGCCTGCCTGCCATGCTGCCGCCTCCCTCCCGCCACACCTCGGCCGTGCAGGTTTGTGCAGGGCTTTAAGATGCACCTGACGCATGCAGAGCCCGTGGCTTACCCTGGCGGGCTGGTGCTCAAGCGCATTCGTGGCTCCATCAACCAGACATGTGCAGACACAGGTTGGGCGGGGGAAGGACTGGCTTGGGACGGGAAGGCACAGGGCGGGTGCGGGAGGCAGAGAGGCGGGAGGCAGGAGATGGCGGGGAGGTAGGGGTAGAAGGCGGGGGGGCGGCACTAGCAGGGAGATGGGCAGGCACTGGGGCCCTGCTGGCTCAGCACGACTGCACGCTGCGTCCAGGCATTGCCACCTCACCTGCCTGGCCAATAAGCAAAGATGTTGGCACATCGCGCATTGTCAACTGCTGCGTGCCTACCCCCTGCTCCCCGCAGGCCGGCTGGCCATGGACGAGCCCAACCTGCAGACCGTGCCCAAGCCACGCTCCTACAAGGTGCTGCTCAGCCAGGGAGACCCTGGAGGCGATGGCAGCGGCGGCGGCCACGCCATGCGCACTGCCAACCTGCGCTCCGCATTTGTGGCGCCGCCCGGATTCCTCCTGCTGTCGGGTGAGCGGGCATCAGCGTAAAGAGCCTACGCTCTGCCCATCCTGGCAGCTCTTTACACGCCATGCCCTCCCACACGCGCTGCAGCCAATTGCCGCCCCACACAATGCTGCGGCCCACATTTGGCTGCCCTTCCCTGACACACCACTCACCACACTGTGTCGTCCCACCCGCCCCGCAGCCGACTACCGCCAGATCGAGTTCCGCCTGATGGCCCACTTCAGTGCGGATGCCGGGATGGCCCGCATCTTTGCTGACGATGCAGCAGACCCCTTCAGACTGCTGGCGGCACAGTGGCTGCAGCTGCCGGCGGCACAGGTGCGGCAGGGGTGGGATTGTGGGCCCACACGCAGCCGGAGAGCGTTTTTTTTTTGTGGTAGCAGGGGTGAGTCCGCCTGCTGTGCGTGTGAGGAGAGAGAGGTGTGGCGGGCTGAAGGCAGACGGTTTGCACAGGGGCTGCAGCTGCAGCGGCCCAGGAGGGCGGGGGGGAGCGTGGGCTTGCTAACTAGCGCACTGGGAGGGCCTGCCGGCGGCTGGGGCGCACGAGAGGGTGGGAGTGCGGTGGTGCGTGAGCAGACCCCTTTCTGCCTGCTGGCGGCGCAGCAGCCGAGGCTGCTGGCTGCACAGGTGTGTTACAGATCACACATGTGGCGCAGGGCATGGAGGCCATTGCAGGGCAACCTACCCTCGCACCTACATGTATAAAGGCAGGAGGGCACTGCTCACTAGCAAGGATTCAAGGGGGCTTCACGTTACCTCATCATAGCCTGCCTGCCTGCCTGGCCCCGCCTGGCTCCCGCAGGTGACGCAGCAGCAGCGGGACCACGCCAAGCAGCTGACGTATGGCCTGCTGTACGGCATGGGGGCTGCCAAGCTGGCAGACGAACTGGGCTGCTCGGTGGCAGAGGCCAAGACGGCGCAGGTACCGGGGGTTGATGGGGCGTGGGGAGGGCGTGCGGCGGGGGCCAAAAGGTCGAAATCTTACTGGCAGTGAAGGGGAGCATGCTGCCGAGGATGTGGAGGGAGGTGTCCGAGTGGCTGTCCAGGGCAGAACATTGTTGAGGCTGCAGGGCCGTGTTTGGGGGGAGCAGATGGGGACATTGCTCTACTTGCATTTGAGCTGCGGCTGGGTTGGGGCGAGCGCCGCTCTCCTGCCACGCCTGCGCTCCCCAAGCCCTACCCAGTCCAGTCCGGGTGCTGATGTGCCATGCTGTGCATGGTGTGCCGTGATGTGCTGTGCTGTGATGCTGCCGCCTGCAGGAGAAGTTCAAGCGCGGCCTGCCCGGCATTGAGACGTGGCAGGCGCGGGTGGTGACCGATTGCAAGCGGCTGGGATATGTGGAGGTAGGGTGGGGAGGTCAACCCACGTTGCAAGGCGTGGAGGTAGGGTGGGGAGGTGAAACTACGCCAAATGGCGCGTTCTTATTCTTCTCCTTCCCTTGTGTGGGGAGGCAGGCAGGGAGTGTATGGAGCAGGAATGGTGCCAGCTATGCCGGCTCCACAAATCACAGCCATGGAAGCGCTTGGCTGGACCACCGCTGCCCGCACTTTGAACTGGCTGCACCCCATCTCGCCCTGCACACTGCCCTGGCAGACGCTGACTGGTGCCTTTGGCATGATGTTCTGGTGTCCCTCTCAACCCCACACTTGGGCTGTGACCCTCTTCTTTATCCTCTCCTTCAGACGCTGGCGGGGCGCCGGCGGTACTTGCCAGACATCCACTCCAGCAACAGCCACCTGCGTGCAGCGGCAGAACGGCAGGCCAAGAACACCGTCTGCCAGGTGGGTGCTGCTAGCGGTGTAGAAGGGGCGCGGCAGCAGCTGCCAGATGTGGGGCTCAAGCGGCCGAGGCAGTGGTGGGCGGCAGGTGATCTGCACTGCAAGCCTGCTGGCCGGCACTGCCCACCCCATTCCACTCCACCCCACCTGCGCAGGGTTCTGTTGCTGACCTGGCCAAAACCGCCATGGTGGCCTTCACATCAACTAAACCCTATACAATTGAACTCCGCCTCAATTCACTCCGCTCAGCCCCACTCCACCCCACTCCACCCCACCTGCGCAGGGTTCTGCTGCTGACCTGGCCAAGGCCGCCATGGTGGCCATCCACTGCCAGCTGGCGGCAACGCTGCCCCCGGGGGCCGCCCGCCTGGTGCTGCAAATTCACGACGAATTCCTGGTCGAGGTGGCGGGTGAGGGGGGGCGGGGCGTTTATCCTGGCCGTGTTGGTTTTGTCGAGGTGGCGGTGGGGGTGGTGGATGAGCACAGGACACCCTGGACGGGTTTGGATTGCTGCATGCAGAGAAATTCGGGGACTGGCAGCTGGGTGGGCAGGCGAGGAAGGGGGCACGTACTGTGAGCAGGACGGGGCTGGTTTGGCAGCAAGGGCAGGCAGGCACAGGATTTAATACAATGGCTGCTGCTTGGGGCAGCATGCCCACAGCTCTGTCCCCACACAAAGTCCTCAACCCTGCATCCACCTCACCTACCCTGTTCTGCAGAGTCTGCGCTTGAGCCGGTTGCCCGCCTGCTGCGTGACTGCATGGAGGGGGCGCCTTCGGCGGTAGCCCTGCGGGTGCCGTTGCGCGTGCGCCTGGCCAGCGGGCCCAGCTGGGGCCAGCTGTCGGAGGTGCGGCTGGCACGCTGAGGCCGCCTTGTCAGTTAGCACCGTCTCCCTGTACCCCCTATTAGTTTGCTCGCACTGTCCACATACAGCAGCAGCTGCTGCACACGTTCCAGCTGCTGCCACCCATGAATGTGCGTACCCATGACAACGCATGCTTCCGATCTTGCGATTTCATCCATCAGACACAGATGCAATAAATGCATGTCCCTGCTTTTCTTTCCTTCCTGGCTTGCTGCCTGCTCTTTCTCAAATGCTCACCTCCCTGCTCTGCCTGTCTCTATTACCTTTGCTCCTCACACTCGCCACCCCACACTGATCGACTGGCATGCCATTACTGCATTTGGCGCCACAATCAAACGCCACGAATTGCACCCAAGACATCACACTGTGAGTCGTGATAACAACGAGCTGATGAGGGAGTGCAGCAGGCACTGATAGACGCGGGCAGTAGCCGCCCCACTTCCCTCCCTCTCTTACACACAAACGCACACACCTCTGCATGTGCAAGCACAATTGTGCCACAAGCCCGCCAACGAGCAAGCCACAGCCCAGGGAGCCACTCGCTCCCAACTCAATGCAGGCGCCGCCCTGCCCACGCAGGTACACCTGTACTGCCAGGGCTCGCAACTCGACACAAGATGCCGCCCTGTCTCTTGTTCGGGCCCGGTCGGTCGGAGGCAATAGCAGCCACCTTCTCCCAGGCCGCCCATAGCTAGCTCGCAGGCATGACCTCGATTATCGGCGCCTTGGTGCCCTCGAAAGACACCTCGCCCGCCGCCACCACCACAGCCAACAAGGATGAATGCCGCAGGATGGCGGCGGTGCAGTGGCAGGGCGCGCGAGACGCGCGTGTGGGCGAGGTGCCTGTGCCGCTGATCACAGACCCAAAGGTGAGTGAGAGGGAGGTGAGCGGGCGCCCCTGGCGGGCTGACGGGGGCGGCTTCCCCGCAGTGCGCGCCGCGGGCCGCACCCTCCTCCCCACTTTCAGTGCGCCTGCTTAGACCTGACGAGGGTCCTACTTCTTGAACACTCAGAGAGCGGGATGTGCATCCCCAAGCAGTGACAGCTGCTGCCGATGCATCGTGTTTCGGCAAGCTTGAGCCCTTGCGCCCCCCGATGCCGACCTCGCCCTGCGCCCCCTCCCCTGCGCCCCCCCNGGCCTGCCCTCCCCTGGCGCTGCCTCACTGCTGCTGTGCTGAGCCTGCTTCTTTCACTGCAGTTTGACCTGCTGGGGACGCCCCGCCCAACGTGGCTGGCTGCCCCCGCCGCCCAGCTGGCAGGCACGTGCCAGCCAGCAGCAGCCACCGCCGGCGCAGCATCGCTCATGCGGAGTGCCTCAGATGTGGAGGCGGAGGCGTGGCTGGCACGCATGCAGGTGTCCCCGCTGGTGGACTTGCGGGCTCTGGGGACACCACGGGGCGAGGGGATGGAGCTGGTGCTGGGTCAGCAGGCTCAGCAGGCGCGCCAGCAGCCAGCAGCTGCGGTGGCAGCAGCAGTGGCGGTGGCAGCGGCAGCCCCCGCCGCCCAGCTGGCAGGCACGTGCCAGGCAGCAGCAGCATCGGCAGCAGCTGCACCAGCCACCGCCGGCGCAGCAGAGAGGGGAGGCAAGCGGCGGCGCTCGGAGGTGCCGCATGGTGAGGAGCAGGAGGCAGCCGACAGCAGCGGTGAGCCGGTGGCAGGGCTGGGGCTGGCGCAGCAGGCGCAGCAGGCTCAGCAGGCGCGCCAGCAGCACAAACATAAGGTGCAACGCACCAAGGCCCGGGAGAAGCGCGACCACCGCCTTTTCAAGTGGTGGGTGCTGGCAGCCATGCCGGTGTGCTACCTGCTGCTGCTGCTGCTGCCTGCTGCTGCCTGCTGCCTGCCCATTTGCTGCCTGCCTTTGTGTGTTACAGTCGCCCGAGTCATTGGCCTCTAAACGACCTGGCAGGGGGTGTGTAGGCTGTGCCGGCCCGCCTTCCAGCACGGCCACCCAGCCGGGCACCACCCCCGTCCCTGCGCTCTGGGACTGCAGCTGGTGTCCTGTCGTTGACGCAATGTGCTTCGTTTCTCAAACAGTCCCACTTGCTTCTGTTGCGCAGGACACCGGCAATCGACGCCTAAATTGTGGAGCTGCAGGGGGAGCTGGGAAACCAGTGGAGCGAGATCACCCGGCGCCTGGCGGCAGCAGGGCATGAAGGGCTCAGCAGGCGCATGGTGGAGGCGCATTTCAAAACCCACTTGTGCGAGGGCCACGAGGGCAGCAGCTGAGCCCCCTGCCTCGTGACACGCCCAGCACCCACTTCACACGGGGCGCTGCTGTGCACCCACCCCTGTACCCAACAGCAGCTTAGCCCATGCCTCGTCACACGTGGCGCTTGATCTCTTCACCTGTTCTGCACTGTCTCCCCACCCCGGCATTCGTTTTTCCTCCCTCCCTGTCACCACCTGTTCGGGCGCCCGCCAATGCGGCGCCCACACCTGCTGCACCGCCTTGTCCCATAAAACCTGTGGCTGCACACGCCCGCTGAGCGGCTCCCAGGGAGGCAGGCAGGACAGACGGCTTTGCTGAGCTCTTTCTTTGCTGTGTCCAGACTTATGCATCCCTGCTGATGAGATGTGCTGCCAGCCTTGACCACCATGAGGTCTGCAGGCCCTGTGGCCACTTGCCGCACCCGCCACTGGGCCGCCGCAGCCAGCTGCTCCAGGCGGGCGCCGTCCACCGTGCCCTCGTCAAGGGCAGGCTGCGTTGCGATGACCACTGCCGCCATTGCTGTTAGAAATGTGCAAATGGACGAGGGCAGGGCAGGCGCTGCATGAGTGCAGGGCTGGCCGAGCTTTCCTCAACTATAGCGCATGCAGGCCAGGCAGCCTGCCTGAGCGCATTTTGATCACCCTACAGGAGACTACAGCGGGCCCAGCGAGGCTTCGTTCATTGTCCCGAGCGGCCAGTCAACGTTCGCGGGCGCCCGTCACACCCCGCAGCTGCCCGACCGCCACCAGCGAGGCCAGGCATGGGCCAGGATGGCTCGGCCCCACGGCTGTGCTGCAACGGCTGCTGGGCGGAGTTGGACTCGAAGGAGCGCTCCATAGCCACGCAGTGCGGCCACCTCTACTGCCTGGGATGCTGCCAGACCATTCTGGAGAGCGACGACCCCACCTGCCCCATCTGCAACCAGGTGCACCGCCGCCGCCGCCGCCGCCACCGCCGGCGGCATGCGAGCNCATTGCACCCGCAGCTCGTGCTGGTTTGCAGGAGTGGCTGCGGCCTGCGCAGAGGGAACCCTGCAAGCGGAGGTAGCTCACTACTTGCAAGGATGCATATGTTCTCCCCTGCAGGATGTGATTCTGCGTGTGACCGCCACTGGGCTGTGCGGCAGCGACCTGCACCTCTACCTGGGCCAGCTGCCCGGCATGAAGGCGGGGGACATCATGGGGCACGAGCCGCTGGGCGTAGGTGGGCTGCCGCCACTGTGTGTGAGCGTGTGCGAGTGCGTATGTGGTTGCATGTGTGTTGCTGTGTGTGCAAGAATGAAAGGAGCACGCCTGCACCCAACTGGCACATGCACGCGGAAAGGGGGCGTGCTGTGGCATGAGCCGCTGGGCATTGGGTGGGTTACCGCCATGCGTGTGTTTGTGCGTGCGCGTGTGCGTGTGCAGAAGCGCATCAACTCGTTTGCACCCATCTGGGACGGCTGCTTGGCATGCGGGCAGGGGGCGCCCCGTGGTGGGACACACGCGCCTCCCCCTGCCCCTGCCCCTGCTCTTTTGGCCAGCTACCTGCCGTGCCCCCCAGGGCTTCAGCTGGGCATCCGCCGCCAGCGGGTGCCAAATCTGCTTGTGAAACGGGGGCCCAGTGCCTTCAACCTCCTTCAGGTCTGCTCTTTCGGCAACATCAACTGAATGGCAATCCCGCGGCTGGCCCAGCATGCGCTCAGATTCACATACTAAGCTGCCCCCGTTTCCCCCTCTCATCCTGTCGGTTTCCTCACCCCATGCCCTCGGCCTCTGATCCCTCCTCACTTCTTCCTCCCACCCGCTGCCACCCGCGCAGTGGAGGCGGTGGGGCCTGAAGTGAAGACACTGCAGGTGGGGGACCGAGTGGCGGTTGCCTCCAACATCTCTTGCGGCGACTGCTACTACTGCCGCCGGGAGCTGTTCATTTACTGTGACAGGTGAGCACACTTGGGAGGCCGGCTTGGCATGATTTCATGGTGTGTGTGGTGCGTGCCTGCTTGCCTCATGCCTGCATGATCCCGCTGCGGCACCAATTGAAAAGGAGGGGCGAGGCAGGCTGCTGGGCTAGTGACTCTGCCCACCTCAGGAAGCTTCAGGGTGGCTTTCACCAGCTTAAGCCCAGCCACCTGCAACCCCATGCATGCATGCCCCTGGGCGCTACCTTGCACCCTCCCCTGCCAGGACAGGAGCATGGCATGTTGCATCAATTCCTGCCCCTACGATCCTCACACCCTCATGTATTCGGTTGCATGCCATGCCTCCCCTCACCCCCTTCCCTGCAGCACCAACCCAGGGCAGGAGCAGGGCATGCTGTTTGGCCACCACTGCGCCGGGCTGCTGGGGTACAGCCACCTGACTGGAGGCTACGAGGGAGGGCAGGCAGAGTACCTACGAGTCCCCTTTGGTGAGGAGGCAGGCGGGCTTTTGCAGATTGCGGCCCTAGCGGGCCGCTGAAGGCTGCTGCCGCCACCCTAAGTCTGCTGCCGCCACCCTAAGTCACGCTGATCCTCACACCCCATGCCCTAGTCCAGTCTAGTGGTCTGTTCACATTCCTGGAAAGAGGATTCAACTTCAAGACGACCCCATGCCCTGCCCTGTGTTCTGCTGCTGCCGGGTAGGGGCTTCAGGTGCTTGCATCCATACATCCCCGCCCTGCCCCTGCCCCTGCCCCTGCCTCCGTTGCTGCAGCATACTAGTCCTGCCTCCTTCCTTGCCTTGTCCGCACTTCATCTCTCTGCTGCTGCTTGTGTTCTGCCGCTGGCGTGTACCTCCTCAAAATGCCCGCGTCCACCCCTGCCCTGCCCCTGCCCCTGCTGCTGCAGCAGTTGTGTTCTGCCCTTACCCCGTCTCTGCTGCTGCAGCTGCTGTGCCCTGGCTCTGCCCAGCCCCAGACTTGCCCTTTCTCTACTGCAGCGGATGCTTCCTGCCTCAAGCTGCCCTCCTCCATCCCATCTGTGCTGCTGCAAACGACGTGTCCTGCCCCTTCCCTTACCCTGCCCTGCCCCTCCCGCAATTCCTGCAGCGGATGTGTCATGCCTCAAGGTACCCCCCTCCATCCCAGATGAGGCAACGGTGGCCCTGGGTGACCTGCTGCCCACAGCCTGGCATGCAACAGAGCTGGGGGAGGTGAAGGAGGGAGACAACGTGGCCGTTTGGGGCGCGGGACCAGGTGGGCGGGTGGGCATGCGTAGGGGCCGGCTGTGGGGCCACTGATTAAAAGTGCTGTATCGCGGGGAGGGTTGCGGGGTGGGGAGAGCCAGGGAGGGGTGAGTGCTTGGGCGGTGTGCATGTCACACAGAGGCGGCTTGAGGAGGCTTGAGGAGGTGGCAGGGGCACCTCCCTCGCTGTGCACCACCTCACATTGCTTCACTCCCTGCCATGCCATGCCGCTGTTGCTGCCACCTGACCCCCCGCCGCCCTCCTGCCCTGCCCCCGCACGCCCGCAGTGGGCATGGTGGCTGCGCACTGTGCCTTTGTGCGGGGTGCCGCCCGTGTGGTGCTCATTGACAAGCAGCAGTACCGCCTCAAATGGGCCTCCAAAAAGATGCCGCACCTGGAGACCATAAACTTCGCAGGTAGCTTGGGTTTAGGTGTGGGTGTGCACCCGGGAGGGGGGCTTGCGGGGTGGCGCTGCGCTCTTTACAAAGCAGCAGTACCGCTTCTCTATGGAGCAGCACTACCGTGTCTTTATGAAGCAGCAGTACCGCTTCTTTATGAAGCAGCAGTACCGCCTGGCTGCAAGCTTGAGAGCCCCCCCGCCTGTAGATCATCAACAATGTGGGCGAGGGCGCCGGGGCTGGGCTATGTGTGGGGAGGCAGCTGAGTGCGCAGGCGGCGGGTGGGCAGGCGGCGGGCAATGGGGACCTGGCCTGGCAACCTCCTCGATGCTCCCCCTGCCCCCCTGCACCACATACACACACACTCCACTCAAGCCCACCCCAATCACTCCCTCCACTCCCCGTCTCCCATCTGAAACCTGCAGAGCAAGACGTGGTGTCCACCCTGCATGAGATGTTTCCGGACAGCCGGGGTCCAGACGTGGCCATCGAGTGTGTGGGGTTCCACTACGCAGAGAGCCTGGCCCACAAGCTGGAGATGGCCCTCAACCTGGAGACAGACACCCCCGAGGTACGCCAGAGCCGGGAAGTACAGCCTGCATGCGAACATTGGAGTCAATAGGGGCGGGTAAGGCAAGATCTGGGGTGCAAGTGTGGCAGGGCATGTGGCAGAGGGACAGCCGGGCCCACAAACTGGAGATGGCCCTCAACCTGGAGACAGCCACCCCCTAGGTACGCCGGTGTAGGGCAGGCATTACTGCTCATGTGTGAGGCCCCAAACTCTCTGGTCTCTACTGCTGGGGTGCATGGCTTGTGGTAGGGAGGGATTTGCTCGTGAATTGTTCTGGGAGACCGGCACACTCGAGGTGTGACAGCCGCACCAAAACAAGATGTGAGGTAGTCAGCATATGCTGTGTACATATGAGGGGCAGTTGGAAATTCGTTGCTTCATCAAGTTTGTCCCCAACCCCTTGCTGCCCTGGCGCAGATCATCAACCAAATGATGCTAGCTGTGAAGAAGGTCAGTGAGGCGCGTCAGCGCGTTGCACACCCTGGCAGTCTTGGCACCCCGTGCTGCAGCCGGGCGCAGCCAGTGTGTGTTGGCAGGAGTGCTGTTTACATAACACCCTCACAGCAGCCCGCTGCGGCTGAGAGTTTTTATCGCGTCTGGTGCATGCACAACCCTGCATGTGCTCCAAGAAGATTTGAAGCTGCTCCGGCTGGGGCCTGGGGGCTGCCATCCCACCAACCCCACCCCTCATTTGCAGACCGGACGCCTGAGCACTGATTTGGCACTCCGGCTGGGACCTGACCCCTTTCACCCCCTCCCACCCCACCCAAGTTTGCAGACCGGACGCCTGAGCGTGATTGGTGACTACGCCGGGTTTGCCAACCACTTCAATGTTGGAGCACTCATGCAGAAGGTGGGCGGGCACTGCTGGCAAGTGCTGCTGTGGCAGCGGCCTCTCCGGGGCCAGGGTAGAGCCCAGGGGTGGCAGCAGATGGGGTTTGCCTGGCAGCGGCTTGACAATAGGGCCTGCATTGCACCTCTCGCCACCTTTGGGCCCACCTCCCACACTCCTGGTACCGGTTAGGCGCCTGCTTCGCCTGACATTCTGCCTCCGTGCCTGGCCATATCCACCCCGCCTGCCCACCCACCCCTGCCAACCCCCGCCTGCCCCTGCCTGCCTGCAGGGCCTCAGCCTCCGGTCTGGCTTGACCTCCATGCAGCGCTACTGGCCCACACTGCTGAAGCTCATCCAGGTGCGGGGGCGGGTGGCTATGCACGTGTGTGTTCAGAGGTGGGCAGCTGCCGCATCAATGGAGCACAGGCTGTGGTACAGTTTGCTGGGTTTCGGGGGGCATGCCACATGCCACCTGCTCGAGCCCAACGAGGCGGGTGGGTGCTGAAGAGGAGGCCTCCCTGTGCCTGCTTTTCCTGGCTGCCACACACCCTCCCCTGTCAACCATTGGTGGGAGGGCCAAACGGACCCCACCCTCCTTCTGGTCCTCCCCTGCCCCACCCAACCTTTGTGTGCACGTGCCCTACCTTCTCTGTGTGAATGTTGTTGCAGGAAGGCAAGCTGGACCCCTCAATGCCAATCACCCACCGCCTGCCGCTGAGCGAGGCCCCCAAGGCCTACCAGGCGTTCAACGACAAGGAAGAGGGGTGGATCAAAGTTGTCTTCTTCCCAGGGATGGACCGCCAGGAGAGGGAGGCGGCCAAGGCGGGCGAGCAGCAGCACGGGGTGTGAGCACCGGGCAGGGCTTCCCCCAATGCATGGCTAGGCGTTGCTTTATAGCACTCACATTTGCTGAAAATTTTAGGATTACATAGCGCCCCATCCTCAAAGACATGGGTCAGCTGCTTGTAAAGATACTGCTGTTGTGCTGCCTACAAGGTGCTAGCTACAGGCTCTGCAGCTGAGGTGGCAGGGCCAGACCGGGGGGCGCCCCCAGCTGGCAGCCGCCGCGCTGGAAGAAGGCTGCTATGCCTGCTGCGGTGCGCCCATCCAGGTCGGTGTGCGCTGCTATCTCCTCTGCCTGCCGCTGGCTGCACACAGTGAAAGAAGCAGCGAGAGGAAGAAGCAGCAAGAGGTTGATGGGGCAGCACAGCAAGAGGCGTCACACACATTGCATGCAGCAGCTGCTGCTCAGGCGGAAACTGCGCTGGGCGGCTGGCAGGCTGCATCAATGGTTTGAGCAAGCAGTGGCCCCACCTGATGTCTTGGATGCTGCCCAGCATTCTGCAGGCGGGGCGGGCGGGCAGGGGCAGGGGTGCGCAGGTTGGGCCTTGGGCTGTGGGCCTCGGCTGCTTGTCAGGTGACTTGTTGGCTTGGTGCATATGATGCGGGGAGTGGCTGGTCAAAGCAGGGCTGCCGTAGCGCCTTGGCCTGCTCCATTCAGAGCGAGCACAGGCAGCGCCCGTGCACCCATTTGCGAGCATCCCGAGTGTTTGAACCCCACCCCAACCAGCAGCACCTGAGCATGTTGGCGTGGTGTGTTGCGTCGCCATCTGGCGGCAGCGGCAGCCCCAGCAGCGCCTGGTTGACTGCCTCAGAGGTTGCCACCACCTGGGCTTGCTGCAGAGTTGGAGGGGACGGGGCAGGGCAGGGCACGGCAGGGCAGGCAGAAGGGTCAAGAGAGGGAGGGAGGTATCAAGAGGCAGCGTCAGCTCGGGCTAGCCACAGAGGAAGTTTAGCAGGCAGCACCTTAATGGGCTCCCTGCCTCAGAGGTAGTAACTCTGGGCTTGCTGAGGGCGGGAGCGGAGGCAGGGCAGCAGAGGGCAAGGCAATCATTGCGGGCAAGAAGACATGCGGGGCAAGCAGAGCATGGCCAGGTCGGGCACACGTAGAGGTGCGGGACACACAAGCCGGCCGGCCAAGCTGTGCGCCCTGTCTGCGCAGCACCCACCAGCCTGAACGAAGCTGCCCGCCCAGCACCCACATGCTTGCGCCACCCCGCCTGCCGTACCACCAGCCACACTCTGTGCAGCACCCACCTACTTGCGTCAGCCCGCCTGCTGCACCACCACCCGCACCCGCCCAGCACCCACCTGCAAACAATGCGCCAGCCTGCCTGCCGCACCACCCCCCGCACCCTGTCCAGCGCCCACCTGCTTGCGCCACCCCGCCTCCTCCACCTCTGCCGGCAGCAGCGCCTGGGCCAGCGCCAGCGCCCTCTCCGTGAAGGCCGCCCCCATGGGCATCCACACAAACGTGACGGCCTCCGACTCTGCAGTCAGCCTACACTCATGAGCGGTTGCAGCGGCAGCGCAGGGGCAGCACAGTGTGGCGCGGTGCGGCCCAAGTTGGGTGCTGGCTCTGCAGGGCAGCATCGCTCCAGGAAGCGGGGACAGCGGCGGTGCAGCTGGCGGCACCATGAAGGCAAGAGCAGCAGTAGACCAACCTGGTCACATCGTTCAAGACTGCCGGTTCGGCCAACGGCCGTGGGGCAGCACATGGGCCCATGCACTTGGCACTGGACGGCCTTGTGACATTGTCCCGCTGGCCCCTCCTTGCTGCATTCGATCCTCAGGTGCGTGGCGATAATAAACCTCATTGCCCGGGCGAAAGCCGGAGGTTCCTGCTCGGTCAGCGCCGTTCAGCCGGCCCTGGCTCGGGACTCCCCAGCTCGGTTGCGGGCGCTCTTGTATGAGGCGCTTACCGTCAGAGGGCAGTGGCGGGCGGCGGGGCACTCGTAGCGGTCGGGGGCCCCGGGGCGGGTTGACAGCCAGCGGCAGCCACCGTCAGCGGCGGCGGCCACCTCCCATGTGGTCATGCAAACCCTCCCTCCCTCCAGTTTCACTGCGCAGGCGTCCAAACCAAAGCGCTCGTCAGCCATCACCCACAGCGGCCGTCTGGGGCAGCTACGATCAGCACCCAACAGCGGCCGCCTGGGGCAGGCGGCGGTCGGCACCCGCCAGCTGGCACCCAGTGACGGCAAGCACCCAGCAATGCCGAAAGATCTTTCTCGGGCAGGCATGGATGCGCTGGAGGAGGCAGAGTGGTGGGTGTCGCCAAGCCTGCTTGACCTGTTGGCGCTTTGCAGCCGCCACATCGACCAGCAGGTCCTAGGGGCCGGCATCGGCGTGGCGGCACTTGTCCGACACAGCATGCAGCCGGGCGGGGCGGCAGCCGGTTTGGAGTCGCTGGGGCCGGTCAGCAAACTATTTGTAGGCATTGTGGGCCCTTTCACTCCAGCTGTGGTGGTGGAGGGGCTCTTTGGTGCAGCGCAGCCCGGCGCCCAGCAGCGGCAGCGGTTGCAGGGCATGGCTGCCGACCACGTCAACCCCAAGACAGGCCAGCCGTCCGTGCTGTTCTCCTGTGTGACGAGCTCAGCAACCAACCTGCAGTTGATTGCTGGCCCCGACAACTGGGAGAAGGGCAACGACATCCCCGACTACGCAATACTAGGTGTGCACGGCGGGGTGGGGAGCTGTGCATG
>JTEE01000013.1:161027-187549 GCA_002896455.3 Chlorella sp. ArM0029B | reverse complement strand
CGGCATGCGAGCGGCGCGCGGGCGGGCGCGGCGGCCGACGCATGCGTCTACTCTCTTTGTATAGCTTCAACCCCATGCATTGTTGGCGCGCTCCCTTGTGGCGATTTACCTCCCTGCAGCTGATCCAGAAGAGCGGCATGAAGGCGGTGAACGCGCTGTCGCTCAGCTCGGAGCTGGCGCTGACGCTGGCGGGACAGGCGCCAGCCACCATCCTCGAGGTCGCACACTCTGCTATCTCGTACTGTGAGCTTGGTGCATGCAGAGGTTCCCTGGCAGCAGCCTGTGGCCGAGTTCTTGTGCCAGGCGCAGCCTGCGTGGGCGACGACATGCTCTGTGCCCAGCGCTCTCCCGCACACTGCTCCAGACCTCTGCCCAAAACGTTTGCAGCCCGCAGGCAGGCAGGGCACAACTCCCCGCGAGGCCCTCCCCGCGCCATGTGCACTGCTGATTAGCGCCACTCTGCCTGTGCCCTGCACCTCTCTGATCACCTTGCTCCGCAGACAACCAGCAGCAGGCGCTGTATGCCGAGTACGCGCAGGCGCAGAGCACGCGCAAGATTGCGCGCACGCAGGACCAGTGCCGCAAGAAGCTGCAGGAGGTGCACAATGGGTACCTGGCGGCCAAGCGCAAGTACCAGGTGGGTGGGCAGGAATGCTAAAGTTTGTGAGTGCATGGCCGGGGGCGCAGGGCGGCGGCAGGCGTGCGTATGTAACGAGAGAGCTGGGACTTGCACGTGCTGCGTGAGATCGAGAATGCGCAGGGTGATTGGCGGCGGGGCAGGGTGATTGGCGGCGGGGTGAGTCAAAAGCGCACTCCTGCATCACACACCGCCCACCACCACAACCTCCAAACACCAGAGTTTTGGTGCGCACCTGTGCTTGGGCTGCTTACCAGCGCCGCTGCTTGCTCTGACCTGCACCAGTGTGCCGCTTGCGCCTGCTTGCATTGGTGCGGCTCTGTCTGCTGCCGCCAGCGCAGCCAGGAGCGCTTCTCTGCTGGTGGGTGCGTGCTGCCCTGCCCTGCCCTGCCCTGCCCCACCAAAGCCGCTGCACGTTGCCCCCTGCAGGAGGTGCTTGCCCAGAAGCACGCGCTGCAGGAGGACAACAAGGAGCTGCAGGACAAGTACAACCAGAAGGCCATGTGGGTGCTGCTGCCAGGGTGTTATTGGGGCAGGGGCAGGGGGGTGAATGCTGGCATGGATTTGGGAGCACTGCTGGCAGTTCTTTGCCCGCTGGCTGGCAGCGCCTGCATCTGCTCATCGCCTGCCCCCCATGCTAGCTTCCATAGCTTTCTCAAAGGGCGCACTCTTGCCTGCGTACGCTCTCTCTGTCCCCTCCCATGCAGGCAGGACAAGAAGCTGAAGGAGGGGTTTGCCCGGCTGCAGCAGGAGAACGAGGCGCTGCGGCGCCAGCTGGCGGCGATGCAGAAGGGCGGCGGCGGCGGGGGCGGGGGCGGCATGCAGCTGGGCATGCCTCCCACCTTTGGGCTGGGCGGCAGCGGGGGCATGGGCAACGGCGGAGTGGGAGGCAACGGGCGCAGCAGCCGCATGGGTGTGCTGGGGGTGGAGGAGGCGGCGATGGCCAGGCGGCCCGCCACCGTGCTGGCGCCCAGGTGGGTGCTGCCTGGCGGGAGCGGGGCGGCGGCAGCACGCGATTACTACTATGCCTGCACCGCATTTCTCGCGCTATTGCAAACGGGAGGGTCACCCTGCTCCTTTCCACCACCTGGCCTGCTACCTGCATCTCTGCCTGCAGCTCCTCCTGCCTCGTTGATCTGCGTGTCCCGCCCGCACGGGTCACCTGTGCCCATTCAACTTCCTCGCTGCAGGGCCATGAACCCTGACCCCTCCCCGCTGTCCTCCATGCTGGGCGGCCACCCGGCTGCTGGAGGCGGCGCCTACAGCGGCGGCAGGGGCGGGGCTTACGGCTACGACACACCCGAGAACCAGCCAGTGATGCGCCAGATGCACGCCAGCGGCGGCAGCGGCGGCGGACGTATGCTGGGGGGTGGCATGGGCCTGGGAGGAGGCGGCAGCCTGGGGGGGATGCCGGTGGGGATGAGCAACGACAAGCGGCAGTCTATGGGATTCAACGCACGTGAGCTGGGGTGTGGGGGGGGGAAGCGGTGGTGAGGGTGAGATCTAGAGCAGTTGGCTGCCCGGTGGACAGGGGGCATCAGCCAAGTTAAGCTAGGTTGCCATTGCACGACGCCTCTTGACGGGCCCTGCCTGCCACCTGTACCTGCCTGCCTCAACATTCCCCTTTCCTGACTGCCTCATGTGCCTCTGACAGCTTCCTCTGCCGCCCCGCTTCCCTGCTTGCCTCATCTGCCTGCCTGCCTGTGCAGCGCACAACAGCATGGCCACGATGTGAGAGGCTACACACGATGTGAGAGGCTACAAGCTCGCTGAAAAGGCGGGCGGCAGCTACATGGGGGACCGGGCAGCAGCATGCGGCGGAAGCACAGCCTGGCAAGGATGGCAGAGAATGCAACACTAAACTGAAATGTCAACAGAGATGGCTAAAAAGAATGCAAGCAATGTATGTATGTATTATTCGTCCATTCGCTGAAACAGTGGCAGGCTGATGTGTGAATCAGTGAACGTGCATCTTAAAGACACCACTGCAGAGTATATTGATGGGTGCGCTCAAAGTGCGAACGCGCTTGATTTGTTCATTCAGTTCGTCTGGTCCTGGGCTGCCAGCTTGCCCTGCATCCCCTGGCTCATCTCCACGTCAGCAGCTGCGACCTGCAAGTACTTGGCTCTGCCGCTTTCCGGCCCCAGCACCAGGTGCACCGCCAGCTGTGCCAGGCTGCACACCAACCAGCCGGCTGCCAGCACAGCGCAGGCCACCAAGTAGACTGCCTGAGCGCCGTGCCGCTGGTACACGGTGCCGCCAATGGCGCTCCCGGCGGCCACGCCCAGTCCAAAGTACAAGCCTGCAGCACCGGAGGGCCAGCAGGCAGGGCGGGCAGTTCACCGCGGGAATTGATGTGGCACGATGCAGCAAGGGGTGGAGGTCACGGTGCAGTGCCCTGGGCAGCACAGGCTAAAGGGTGCGGCAGGCAGGAGGGCACACAGGCTAAAGGGTGCGGCAGGCAGGAAGCACACAGGCCAAAGGGTGCGGCAGGCAGGAGGGCACACAGGCTAATAGGTGCGGCAGGCAGGCATGCACACAGGGGCAGGCTGACAAGCCCCTGTGGCACCCACCCTCCCTGATTCCCACCTTGAAAGAGCCCCTGGGTCGTAGATTCCAGCCCGGGGGGTGCCAGCTCCTGGCAGTAGGTGCAGCCCCCGCCCCAGGCCAGGGCGAAAGTGAAGCCGTGCAACACTTCCACTGGGAGCACCTGCAGAGTGGGGACATGGTGCGGCCCATGTGCGGATTAGTTTGTGGGTGCATGGAGTGATGCAGGTTTTGTGAGTGGGATGCAGGTGGCACGGCTGGCGCAGGTGGGGCGGGCGGGCAGCAGCGGACTGGGGCAGAAGCCAATGCAGCAGCGGGCAAACTGTGCGAGTGCAGCTCTTCCCACGCTGTAAGCCTGCAGCCATCCTCCGGACGCAACAGCCGTTCTCCCCCCAAGCAGCGCCCCCTCCACGAACAGCACTCACCAGCCAAGGGGTGGGCGCGTACTGCAGCGCAGCGTAGCATCCCATGCGGACGAGGAAGGCGAGCAGCACGAGGTGCATGCAGCGGCGGATGCCCATGCGGAGCAGCTGGGGGAGGAAGAAGAAGACAAGGGACTCGGCTGCACAAGTGACCGAGAGAGAGAGTCCCATGAGCAGCTCGGATCCGCCTGCGTGGGCAGCAGTGGAGGGGCAGGGGGGTGAGGGGCGTTGGAGATGGGAGTGGGTGTGTGAGGAGGGGAGGGAGACAAGGGCGGGCAGGCACTGTGCAAGGCACAGCATGGCTGGGGGCAGGCGCAGGGTGTGGGAGGAGCGGCTTTCAGCTGTCCGCCCTCCAACCACATGCTCCCCACCCACACCGTTTGTCGATGTGCAGGGAAACAGGCCCGATATAGGGATCAGGGTTTAGGGTTTGCCCTGTAGGGCCCTCAATGGTGCACGCCTCCACCTCCACAGCACGCCACCCACAGCCACCGCACATAAGGGTGGCAGCCTTTGGACGGCAACAGTGAAGCAAGAGGAGGCAGATACCTGCCGGCTTCCTCTCGCCTGCCACGCCAGCCCATCCCAGCCGAGCCCCTTAAGCCCACACACATCCAAAGGCCAAGCTTCCCCCTCGCTTGCCCTGCCTGCATGCCCTGCCGGCATGCCAACGCGCCCTGCCCTGCCCCGCGCCTGCCTGCCTGCCTGCCCGCCCGCCGTGCCTGCTCCCCTGCTCTCCGCTCACCTAATTCGTCAATGTAAAGGAACAAGAAGCCTTCAATGTGGCCCACCCCCACTCCCATGATGACCGCCATCACCAGGAAGATGGCAGCTTCCGGGCGGCGCAGCAGCTGCGCCACACCCGCCCAGTACCGCACGCTCGGCTGCTGCCGCTGATTCTGCCGCTGCTGCTGCTGCCGCTGCTGCTGCTGTGCCTGCTGCTGTGGCGGCGGCTGCAGCGGCTGAGTTTTCGGCAGCTTGCCCATGCCTCCGCTGCCTGTGGGCTCCTCCCCGCCAAGGCTGGCACTGCGACTGCTGCCGGCCCCACGCTCCAGAAGCGAGCTCGCCTCCAAAGCGCTGTCAAAACGCTGCACCCCTCTGCCCCCCCGCACCTCCCATGCCTCGGGCCCTGACTCCCCCGCCGCCGCCTCCTGCTGGGCACACCCGCTGCCACTGCCGGCGCCGCATTCACGCTCCCAGCCCAGCCCGCTGCCGCTGCCTTCGCAGTCACCCTCGGCAGCATCGCTGCCCTGGCCGTCATCCCGGCCGCCGTCCGCCTGCTGGTACAGCTTTGCATGGAGCGGCCCAAAGGGCAGCCGCAGTGTGGGCCCCAGTGCCAGGCTGACCAGGGCCGCATGCCCCCAAAAAGCGGCATAGATGCCTGCATGTGTGATCAGGAAGCCCGCCACAGCGCTGAACAGGCCCCAGCCCAGTGCGCCGAACAGCCGCTGCCGCCCGTAGTCCCCCTGCTCGCCGCAGGCCGCCATCACGGCTGCCGGCGGTGGGCGGGGGGATGGGGAAGGCGGGGAGGCGGTGAGAGGACAGCAAGATGCCGACAGCACGGTTTAAACGGCAGCAGCAACGCATGCTTGCCGTGCAAAGGTGCTGGGCAAGCGAGCAGCCGGCACTAGGTGGTCCAGACACCTTGCCAGCCAGCACAGCGGCACCAGCGTTGGGCTGGCCCCACAGCCCGCCCTGGCTCACCTGAGTCAACAATGATGGTCACGGGGGCAGCAAATGCCTCTGTGAGGAGCACCACGGCTAGCAAAGGGACGTATGTGGTGCTGCCCCAGTGCGCACCCACTGGCGCGATGGCCAGGCGGGCGGCCGCCGAGGCGGCATAGCAGCCGAGCAGCACGGCACGGTGGCGGCGCGACTTGTCGGCGGCACCGCTCCACAGGGAGCCGGCGGGCAGGGAGATGAGGGGGCGGGCGGCACCCAGCACCCCAATGGCACGCTCCCCCAGGCCCAGCCGGCGGAAAAAAAGGTTAAGGAAGGGGAAGAGGCAGGAGAGGGCTGCAGGGGCAGGCAGGCAGGCAGGCAGGCAGGCAGGGAGTCGGAGGTCAGCAACGGGCACAGCAGAAGGTGTGGTCGACAGGAGAACACACGCAGAGGGTGCACCACTACCTCAGTCTGCTGCACGCAGCTCCGGCCACTCACATGCAAAGTAAGCAAAGTACCAGGCCTGCATCACAGCAAACGGGGGCAAGGCGAGGGCGAGGGTTAAACGGTGGGCAGGCAGGAGGCGGGCGGTGGCGGCGGTGGCGGCAGCAGTGCCAAGCGGATGTGCCCAGGCTCGCTGGCCAGCCGAAAGGGCGCGCCTCGTCACCTTTGCGGCCTTCATGGTGCCAGCCGGCGCGCAGTTGCTCTCCGGAGGGCTCTACTGTGGTGGCAAGTTTGTGGCGGCCCTGCCAGACATCGCGGCGTCCTTTGGCAATGTGGGTTCTTAATTTGTCAACGAAAAGGCTTCTCTGCACCGCTCCGAGCGGCAATTGCCTCCAAAAAGAAACAGAGGACATGACTTGGCGCTCTCTGCATTTCCTCGTCCCCTGAGGGCCTTCCAAGGACTTGCAAACATCCCTTTGGAACGCGGCTGCGTATTCAAACGTGTTGAAACCGTTGCAGGCTCCAAAACACGCCGCTTGTTTTTTGCACTTCGGTTGCCGCTATGGCCGGCGACACAAGCTCAGATGACGACCTCCCACTTGCGAGGCGACCTGTGGACGGCATCCTGCTAGCAGGTGGCCGAGGCCCAGCCGCTGCCGACAGTTCAGGCAGCGACAGCGACGTCCCAAGCTGGCTGCAAGCCCCGGGCGGGGCCAAGAGCAAGGGCAAGCAGGTGAGAGGCACGACAGTCGAGCGTCACGGCACCACCGATAGCAGCAGGAGCAGGCACAGGCAAAGCCGGCACAGGCGGGAGCAGGCCGACCGCCACCCACGACTGTCGACCCCAGCAAGCTGCCCAGCTCCTCCACATCGCCTCGCGCTCACACGCAACCCATCCCCACTTTCCTGAGCAGGTCATATCTTTGACAGACAGCGACAGCGATGATGGCGCCGTGCTCTCACCACCCAAGAAGCCAGCAGCAGGCGCAGCGCAGGCGGCAGGCTCATCGGCCGCCGCCGCCGCCGCGGCAGCAGCACAGCCCGCGGGCAATCGCGGCGCGCAGGAGCCAGCCTCTCAGCCGCAGACGCAGCCGGCCTCGCAGAAGCACGCGCCACCCCGCAGCGCCGCCAAGCCCAAGGCCACGCCGTGGGGCCGTGCTGCAGCACCCACAAAGGCTCGGGCGGAAGCAGCGCCGCCACTTGACGACTCCCAGCAACTGGAGCCCTCCTCTCAACAGCCCCCCGCCTCCCAACTGCTGCCCGCCTCGCAAGCCGGCGCCGGCGGGGGCGGCACCGCGCAGAAGCGGGCGGTGGCAGGGGGGCTACCCCACGCACCCTCCAGCACCATGGCGGTCGTGCTCCCTGACAAGCTGCCCCAAATTAAGATGCTGGTTGAACTGGAAAGCAATGCAGGTGGGTGGGTGGGTAGGTGGGTGGCCTGTCATGTCACACCTGGGGCGGGTTTTGAAGGCCTGCTTAGCATCAGCAGTTGGTTCCGGAATTCGAGCGGACTTCAGGTAGGCGATTCTGGCAGCCACCCAACCCGTCCCCCACACCCGTGTCACTGCTCCCCTATCTCCCCAGTTTACAGTGCCGTGCGCTGCACAGTGTCGCCGATGCGCTGGACGTGCCTCTCCCTGCCTCAGTGTGCCTCCCTCCATCGCATTGCACGGTGTCCCTGATGTGCTGGATGTGCCCCTCCCTCACCATGTGCCCTCCTTCCTCCATTGCATCGCCCGGCACCGCCCTTCTGTGTACTGAGTACTGCAGAGGGTGTACGAGGCGTGAGCGATGTGCCGGGCGTGCCCTCTCTCACACCTCTCACACTGCGTTGCATTGCCCTGTCATGTGATTGGATGCAGAGGACGTGCACGGCGTGACTGATCTTTCGGGCGACTCTGGAGCCATTGGGCGCCTCATGATGGCGGGGACCAAGGACGAGCCACAGATGCAGGTCGACCTGAAAGGTGGGCGGGCCGGGGGCGCGTGCGATCCAGGCGTTTGCGGCAACAGCTGACAATCCTGCTGCTGCTGCTGCTGCTGCTGCTGCTATACAATGTGAGGGTTGTATGAGTCAGACAACCTGAGATGTGGGCTAGGGATGCTGCGCGCTGGCCCCGACGAGCAACGACAGCAGCACCACTGCTGCCAGTTTTGCGGGCAAACAAAGCCCGGCTCTGCCCCCTCCTGGCCGAATGGTGGGTCACCTCCACACATACACACGCGCGAAGCCCTGCTGTGCCCATGCCCGCAGGCGTGCTGTACAACGCCCAACGTGCCTGCCCCAACTCGCTGTCGGCCTCCAATCAGCGACACACCTGCTCATCGCAACTTGCAAATTTTCTCCGCTGGCCCGCAGGCCCCTTGTGCCCTGCCCCGTGACCCTGGCAGTCATCTTCACTTTCCAATCAACTGCTCAGCCGCTCTTGCATGTTTTCTCCGCTGGCCCGCAGGCGTGCTGTACAACGCCACCATTGTTCCCTGCCCCGCAATCCTGACAGTCTTTACCTTACACTCAACTTCTCATCCAACTCTACGAACTTTCCACCACGTGCCTGCAGGCGTGCTGTACAACGCCACCATCGTGCCCTGCCCCGTCACCCTGGCAGTCATCAACATGGGGCACAGCGAGGCAAAGGTGGAGTGCCTGTTCACAGAGTTTGTGCAGCTCAGGTGAGGGGGTGCCTGTTCGTGCAAGGGAGTGTGCCTGTTTGCTGAGGAAGCGCAGTGCAGGGGAGGGGCGTTGGGGGGGGCGCTTAGCCGAGGGGTGATGAGGGAGTGCCGGGCAGGTGAGGGGATGGGAGACGAGGCGCTGCTCAGGCGAGGGCGTGTCGGGCAGGCGAGGGAGCGGGTGGTGAGGGGTGGCTGTTTATCAAGTGTGTGCAGTCGAGTGGTGGGATTGGAGGGTTGCCTTTGTCAGCAAGGAGTGCAGCGTAGGTGAGGGAGTGGGACGCGAGGCGTTGCTCAGGCGAGGGAGTGCCTGGTCATCAAGTGTGTGCAGCTCAGGTGAGGGGATGGGAGGCGAGGGGCCGAGAGGTGGAGATGAGAGGGGGTGCTCAGGCGAGGTTTGGCCTGTGCAGCAAGCTTGTGCAGCGCAGGGGAGGGGAGACCTGGGTTATGCAAGTGTGTGCAGCTCAGGAGGGGACTGGATTGGCGCAGGCCGGTTGGCAGGGCGCTGGTGGGCCGAGGTGCTGAAGAGTGCACTGCTGAGAAGCGGTTGCTAGGCGGACAGCACCTGCCTTAATTCCTCCATTCCTCCACCGCTTCCTGCCCATGCCCTGCCATGAACCACCCATCCTGAACCACCCGTACTCCCAGCTCTGTCTGTCCTTCCATGGAGGACACGCGCCTCTCATTCGACAACAACTCCCAGCTGTTGCGAGGAAAGCAACCCCAGCCGAACTCACTCTATGTCCCCACATCTTCATGCACCGTCTCCAGGGAGGACACAGGCTTCTCGCTCAAAGGTGGCGCCCAGCTGTTGCGAGGGGAGCACCCCAACCACACCACACCACCCCGCTTACCCTCCCTTCCTTTCTCCATTTGCTGCCTCCAGGGAGGACACACGCTTCTCATGCAACGACGACCAGCTGCTTGGAGGGCTGCATGGGGACGACGACGAGGAGAACTATGCAGCAGCAGCAGCGGGGGAGGAGGGCGGCGGCGGCGGCGGCGCGGCGGCCAAGAAAGGTGTGGGCGGCAGGGTGCTGCCGCTGCGTGCTTATTGGCTGTTTGCAAGCCCGTGTGCTGCGCTGTGCGCTGTGCGCTTTGCGCCCCCCCTGGATTTGCTGGGGCCGGCAAGTGGCACGTGCAAACTTGCACGCCCATGTGTTGCTTCTAGGTGCAGGGCGCGGCAAAGCGGCGGCGGGCGGCAAGGCGGCGGCAGGCGGCAAGGCGGCAGCCGCCAAGGCAGCCCCACGCAAGCGGGCAGCTCCCAAGGCCAAGGGCGGCGTGAAGAAGGGGGCGGGAGGCAGCAAGCCGCGGGCCAAGCCCAAGCCCAAGGCAGCGGCAACAAAGAAGAAGAAGTGAGTCTCTACGCTGCTCCTGGCATGGTCCTGAGTGGCCCCAAAGTTTTTCCACGGTTGCCGACACGGGCCCGCCTGCGGTGTGCCAGCGTGTACTATTTATTCAAGTATTCATGTATTGTTAATTACAAAGCGGTATTGTAACATTGTATATAACAAGAAAACGAAGAAATGAAAATTCATGACACAGAGGCAGCATACAGGAGAGGACGATGGTGGTGGAGGCAAGCAGGCAGAAGGGCGGCGGCATCGCCCAGCGGCAGCCGCTGCCCCCGCAGAGGTTGCTCGGCTGACAGCTTCCACTAGAAAGTGGTTTGCGCCGCCAGCGTCATACTGCCGCTGCAAGGCGCTGGCGGCTTCCCAAGTGGAGCGACCGCCGAGCGCTCTCACAGCAGGCGCCACAGGAGGAGGAGCAGAACCGCTACGTTGACAGCGACGATCGGGAAGATATACCGTCCATATCAAAGCGCCTCGTCGACTACACACGCCCAAGAACAAGGCGAGGGTTCGTCTTGCAGAAGTCCCGCCTCCACATCATCCTGCGCTCCAGACGCCATGGTGAAGTGTGCACTCGAGCGCACAACGCGGGGCGCTGGAAGAAGTGGAACCTGCGCTGCTGTGCGCTGGCGCCCAGTTGGCCGGCGGGCGCCGGCACCCCCCCTGAGTACTCAACCAGGAGCAGCATATGGCGGGCAGATACTGTTGGGTCGCAAAGGTGCCGTGTTGTGGTATCGATTCAATTATTTACAAAAACGTCTGTCCAAGTGCGGCTTCGACAGGGGTCACAACAAAGTGGGCACGCACAGCGCCTGTTTGCATGTGCAGCCACCGCCCGTGCGCCTCGTGAAACCTAGCAAAAACACGAATGCCTGGAAACATCCAGCTGACCCCCCTTAATCGAGGGTCTGAACAGGAAAATTATCTGCAAACACTGGTAACCGGCTGCAGGTTAAAGGCTGACATGTGTGTGCCTTGGCAGCTGACGGGATTCAACACATGAGGAGGGAGGCACGGTGCTGGCTCCGACCACAGGCTGCGGCCAGGCCATTCCAGCGGCCAGGCCGTACTGCCTGTGCATGCAGCGTGCCCCCACAAGTTCCTGCCGACTTCCCAGAGCAGCACTGGCCTTGGGCCGCGCTTCCGTTCCAGACTGCCCGACTGCCTGAAGTTCCCTGCCCACACAACTTCTTCCGACTAGTAGACGTTGTGTAGTAGACGTTGTGTGCACTTCAGAAGGCAGCGCGGGCATGCGCGCCGTTCCCCCTGTGAAGCGTGTCACTGCTCCGTCCCCGCCTCCACCGCCAGGTCAGAATACAGGTCGTGCAGCATCCTGCAGGAGGAAGCCAGGAGGAAGCCAGGGGGAAGCCAGATGAAACGCAAGCAGGCGGGCAGGCAGGCAGCATTGTACAGGGTGGCAGGGTCGGGGAAGGCAGGTGGTGAGCTGCAGGGAGACGGGCAGGCAGGCTGGAAGTTTGAGAGGCGCTTGCAAAAGCCGGGGAGTGGGAGCAGCGGCTCAGCAGGTTGGCGACAGGTGCAACCAGCGTCCTGCAGCGGGCAGCCATGCCAACGTGTTGCTGCGATGCAAAGTGTATTTGTACATCTTAATCCGTGCAGCATCCTGAAGGATCGGGGACAGTCAATGGGGTGCAGTGGGCTGTCCCAGTAGAGCGTCGGGCCTTTGTGACAGCTCACAGGGAGGCAGCGGGAGCAGAACTGCCCGAACTCTCTGTGTTGCTGTCAGCTTGGGCTGGCCGCATGTGGCACACCAAACGACACATCCCCTTCCCCCAAGAGAACGAAACGCACACTTCCCGCAGCCAGTGCAGCCTACAAACCCACTTGCTCTCCCAGCCCCCCAAAGCCCTAAAATCGTTGCTGGCTCCCTGCGGACTTGAAACGTATATGCGTGAGTGACCGATGGACTGACCTGTAGTTGTGGTTCAGCAGGGCGGAGCACACGGCCTGGCCTGGCGGCACCTTGCCTGCAGAGCAGAGTGCACAACGACAGGCACACAGCCAGGTGACAGCGATGTGGGTGCGCAGAAGAAGAAGAAGACGAACCGCGTGGGGCAGGGCCGCACAATGACAGGGACACACTCAGGGACACACTCAGGGACACACGGCGGTGGTTATGGGAGCACATTGCGCGTTACAGTCACCCCGCATAGTAGGCCCTGGTGGACCGGGACAAGGGGAGGAAGTGCAAGTGGGAAGCCAGGTGGGGCGTGCTGGCACAGCGCAGGTGTGTGCTGGCACAGCATGCTTTGAAGCTGTGCACCTGACCCGAGTGGTGTGGCCTGGTTGTCACAACGGCACGATGCCTCACCATCACACCCGGCCTGCCCTCCCTCCCTCCCTCACAGGGCTCCAGGAGCAAGCATGTCCTACACACCTTGCATCCCACACATTCAATCTACTGATGTCAACACCACCACTTGAACCGGCACACCCACAAGGCTTGAAATAAACCCAAACACTACGCACCCGGCTGCGCGGCTTGGTGCGCAAAGATGCCGGCGTGCGCTTGGCGCTCATCGTCAATCGCATCCAGCTTGTCCTGCGCAGGCACAATGCAATGAAGAAAGAACGCACAGGAGCATATTGAATCACAGGTAAGCGTGCGGGGGCGGGAGGAGCGGAAGGCAGGCAGGCAGGCAGAGAAGGCGGTAGACTGAGGAAGGCAGGGGGGGGCAGGCGGAACAATCCACTTGTCCGGCGAGCCATCTCAGCACACAACATGCATGTCGATGCAGCCCAACCAGCCACAGCCCTGCAGATTTGCCAGTCAAGTCAACATCACAACAACTTCAGAAGAAACTCGGGGCAGCACGCACCTGTACCGCCCTCACTTCCTCCAAAGTGCGCTGCCGCCGCAGCATCCCTTCCAGCTCGTGCCTGCACAGAGACAGATGTTCATAGAGGCAAGCCAAGCAAGTCGAGATAGCGTGCTTTGCAGCGGTGGGCTGTGTGGGTGGAAGGCGTGGCAGCGTGCGGCACAGCGCCCCTCTCGTACTCATTTCCCCACAGTCCCAAGCTGTCTGTTGGGGGTCTGTGTCGCAAGTTTCTTTGCGGATAAACAGACTGTAAGCCCGAAAAGGCAAAAGCAACTCAGTACGTGTAGGTGGCGGTGCGGGCAAAGAGGAAGGCGGCGATTTGCGTGGTGGTAGACAGAGTGAGTGGAAGAAATTGCAGCGTGCCGCAAGCCGTGGCAGTGAGCACAATTCCGTACGGGCATTGCCTCCATGTTGTGAGCTCAAACCAGATGTACTCATCCAAGCCCCCCTATCCACCCTGCCCCTCTCGCTGATAGGGCAAGTGCTCGTGTGGCGCCAGCTCAGACTGCAGCAGGGGCCTTGCCAACTCGCCCCTCTCCGCGCTGGCCAGCCCATTTTTCCCCCCCACACAAGGCGGGATGCCCTGCTGCCACCTGCAGCCGTGTACTGCCTCCACCCCCGCACCTGTACTGCTCCAGCTGCCCGTGTATCGCCCGCATCTCATCAGGCATGTCCTCGGCGCTGTCTGTCAGCTTCTCAATCAGGTCTGCAAACCAATCAGGGGCACATTGGGTCTGGCATCGATCAATGAAACAGCTTCTCGATCAGGTCTGCAGTCAAGCAGCCTGTCAATCAGGTACGTATGCAATTAAGCAGCTTCTCAATCGGATCTGTGGGCGGGGATGGGCGGGGATGGGCGGGAAGGCAGCTGAGAGGAAGGCAGCGAGCCCCTGGCAGAGCAGGGGAGCAAAAGTTGGATGCAACAAGCAGCTGTCTCACTGATCCCCAGGCACAATGAAAACCAGAATGTGGCTGTGTTTGAATCAGGAAAAAACTGGCTTACAAAACCAAACCCTGGGCCCACCCACCGTAGCACTCGTCCAGCAGCTTTGCAGCGGCCGCCTGCCCGTGAGGGATGATGCCTTTCTGAAGAAGTTGAGAGGGCACGACAGACAGAGGGAGACGCAAGGACGGTGTCATGCCAGGACAGGGGAAAAGCGTGGGATGAGGGATGGGCGGCCGAACGGGCCAGGTTGAGCTTACCTAGCTGGGGTGGGGGTGAGGTGCCGGGGGATTGTATCCAAGGTAACCGACATTGGGACAGTAGGCAATGCAGGAATTGTGCCTAGGCAATCAACCACTCAGCACAGATCCTGCATTGCCTACTGTCCCAATGTCGGTTACCTTGGATACAGTCCCCCGGCACCTCACCCCCACCCCAGGGCCGAAATGTTGATCTCAACCGCCAGGAAGGGGGCAGGCAGCCAGGCAGCGGTGAGAGGGCGTGGCTGGGGGGTGGCTGGGCTTCTGAGATGCAAGGTCAGAGCCTTCAGTTCGCATCCCAGCGCTCCAGGCTGGGCCCGCGTCTCAAAACACAGCCAGCCCAAGCCAGGTCACCCTTTGCCAAGAATGCACGCCGCCCACGCCTCGCTCCCACCCACCACCCAGCACAACCGACCACAGACACAACACAGCTGCTGCCTACTGTGCCGGTTCAAACTTGCCTCCAGGTTGCCGCAAAACACTCCGTCCACCCGCTCCCCGTCAATCTTCTCCAGCAGGCCCTGCCAGTGCCGCAGATCTTCCACCGTGTGGTGCTGCACGGGGCAGCGCGGCCGGGATGCAGACAGTGCAGCACAGAGCAGTAAGACGGCGTGAGGAGGAGTGGGGAGCGGATGTGGGAGCGGTGCCGCAGGGTCTCCACCGTGGGGTGCTGCAGGGGAGAAAAATGTGAAGAAGTGTGAAAGGGAGCGTGGTGAAGTTTGTGTGAAAAAGAAGGGGTAGTGGGTGGGGACCTGCTGTCAGACGTGGGACGCAGGGTGGGGACCTGTCCCTAGTAGACCCCTGCCAGTGCCGCAGGTCCTCCACTGTGTGGTGCTGCAGGAAAGAGAAAGCAGCATAACTTGTAGACATTTTAGAATTTCTTGAAGCTCATATTTCCTGCTGATGAAATCAAGATGCGGGGAGGGGGAAGGGGTGGTAGGAGGTGCGCTGAGAGTGCTGCAGGGGAGAGAAAAATGAGATGTGGGAACGGAGGTGCTTGGTTGCAAGGTGGAAACCAAGCAAGCAGTGCCGCAGGTCCTCCATTGTGTGGTGCTTCGGGCACTATTAAACGGGGAGGGAGACAGTGCAGCACAGGGCAATGAGGCAGCATGAGGAGTGGGGAGGAACATGGGTGGGGGGCCTGCCTGTGCTCTACTGGGGCCTGTGGTGTAGGGGCGGGGCATGGATGCAGGGCGGGGCCTTGCCCTTTGGACCCTGCCAGTGCTGAAGGTTTTCCACGGTGTGGTGGTGCAGGGGCAGACTAAAGCGGGAGTGGCGACGGGAGGGGGTGGTAGGTGGGCACTGCAGGTGCTGCACAGGGAAGGCAGATGTGGGGAGGAAACTTGAGTTGCAGGGTGGGGCCCTTCATGCACTTTGATGCAGCTCACTCACCCCGTGCTGCAGCACATGTGCGGACAGCAAGCGTGTGTGTGTGGAACGGAGAGGGAAGAGCAGTGAAACGCTCCAGCACCGGCTTACTTTGGCACCCTTACGTCAGAGACCCTGTCCGGTCCCCCCCTCCTCCTCCAGCTGCTCCTCTCATAAGCAATGAGGCACGCCACCTCACCTCACCTCGTGTGTGTACTTTAGTCCATCCCACCCACCCTTCAAGGAAAGTTCCTACTGCCCCTCCTCACCCGCTTGCTGGCACAGCGCATTACCCTGCCTCGTGTCATCAAGCCACCCAGTGTACTCGAAGCCCTCACTCTCACTCGCCGCCTTACCTGCCTGCCCATCAGCCGGCACAGCGCTTCACCCCAATGCGTCTCCTCAAACCGCCCCGCCCACTTTGAACCCTAACTCCGACCCAAAACCGCTCACCCGCTTGCCCGTCAGCCTGCGCAGCGCGTTCTTGGCGCTCCGCAGCCGGTCGTACACATCCTGGAGAGGGACAGAGGAATCTGGTGAAGCAGGCGTGAACAGAGTTCGAGTTGCGCACGTGTCGAGCGCCCCGCAGCCGGTCGTGTGCATCCTGGGGGAGGGCGGGGTAACAGGGGTGGGATGTGAGGAACGGGATTCAGCTGCAGTACAATCGGCAAGTACTGTTGAGCACGTGTTGGGGGGGCCTCAGTCGGTACCACGTATCCCGGAAGAGGCAGGGGAGGCCGGGTAGGACGCCGTGTGCAGGGGTTCCAGTGGCAAGTACACAGAATGTGCTGCCAGGGAAGTTGAGACCATTGGGCGTGGTCACGTAGACGCCAGGCAAGCATGCCCACAAATGCTGCTTCCTCGACAGGCTGGTCTGCATCCTCAATCGGCATCAGCAGCCAGCTCATAGCAGGGCAGGGCCATGATTGACCACCCGCTTCCCCTGACACCTCCCCCCTCCCTTCAGTCGGTTGCTGGGCCACAAGAAGCCCCCCCGCCTGCATTTCCGGGCTGGTATCCCCCCTCCTGCATAAACGTATGTATGCCATGCATGCCATCAGCAGCCAGGTCGTAGCACAAGTGACTGACCACCCCTTCCCACCCAGCTCACCCCTTCCTGCCACAGCCTCACCTTCATTTCTGGGCTGATGTCCGCTGGCCCCCGCACACACGCCATGAGCCTCCAGCCCGTACCAGGAAACATTTGACCTTCGCATTTCCATGAATTATCGTCCCTCCCTTCCCACCAAGTCCCCCCCACCTTCATTTCCGGGCTGATGTCTTCTGCCCCCCGCACGCACGCCATGAGCAGCTCGTAGCAGTGGTTGAGCACCTCGTTCACCACACCCTCCCCGGGCTGCTCGGCAGTGGTGCCGCTGGCAAAGGAGCCGCCCGCCTTGGAGAGGCTGCAAGGGGTGGAAAGGGTGGGGGCAGGAGCAGGGAACGCTGCTGACCTGGCAAGGGGGTGGAGAGGCTGCAAGGGGTGGAAAGGGTGGGGGGCAGGGGGCAAGGGAGCAAGGGTAGCATGCTTGCGGACGTTTTCAAGGCATTGCTCCGCGGTGGTGCCGCTGGCAAAGGAGCCGCCCGCTTTGGAGAGGCTGCAAGGGGGCGGAAAGTGTGGGGGCAAAGGGCAAGGGTCTGTGTCGCGAGTTTCTTTGCGGATAAACAGACTGTAAGCCCGAAAAAGAAGTAGGCAAGAAGGGGAGCATGCTTGCGGACGTTCTCGAGGCATTGCTCAGCGGTGGCGCGGCTGACAAAGGGGCCGCCCGCTTTGGAGAGGCTGCAAGGGGTGGAGAGAGTGGGGCCAGGGGGTGGTGGGTTATGAGGAGGAAGAGGGTTGGAGCAGGCAATTCAATGCCTTGGAGAGGCTGCAAGGGTGAGATGGAGGGGGCCACCGGGAGCAGAATTGGCATTCGAAGTTTCAAAGGAGCCTTCTTTATGCAGTGCGGCGGCTGCGGCGCTACACACTGGCACAGGAGCCGTCCGCCTTTTGAGTTGCAAGGGTGGAAGGGGTGAGGCATGGGGTGAGGCGGCACTTAGCGGGGGTGAGGGGTGGGACCAAGAGAGCTGAAGGCTAGAGATTGAGCAGAGGCAGAGGGCAAAGGCCGTAGGGGGAGCAGAGCTGCGGCAGCGCTGCACCCAGGCAGCGCTGCACCCATGCAGGCAGGTGCGCAGCACAGCCTCGCCTGCCACACGCACGCTGCACCACTCTTGCCGCACGCATCGCCCTGTCTGGGCTGGTCGTTACAGCCTTTCACATCCCCTGAGACAGGATTTCGAGTTCTGGAAGAACATATTCCTGAGACGCATGCATCCCCCCTGCCCCTGCAAGCACGCCCTGCACCCCCAAAACTCCCTCACCACACTCCCCATCCCCTTGTCATGTCACACGCTCCTGGCCCTCACCGCTCTGCGTCAATCTCATCCAGCTGCTCCTGCAGCGGCATCACCTCCGCCAGTGTGTGGTCGGCATCCGCCTAGAGAGAGGACGTGGTTGGGGGACAGACAAAGAGAGAAGGCAAAGACAAGGGTGAAGGTGGGGGAAGGAGGGCAATGCCAGTCTTTGCGCAAAAGAAGGTGGCAAAGGCTCCGGTGCAAACGTGGCACTCGGCGTGGGACACACTGCGCAGACCGGCCTGGTGGCCTGGGAAGCCCCACACCAGCGGTGGCAGCGCGGATGCAATCATATAAGCTTGCAAGCAATCAATCATGCATGCATCTACAGTAGCTCCACAAAGCACAAGAGAAGGTTGCCGGCGGCCCACCTGCATCTTGGCCAGCTGCGCCTGCAGCGCCACCAGGCGCCTGCACGAGGGGTGTGGCTGTACTTCGCCTTCAGAAGGAGTTGATGATGTAGTGCCTGCACATGATGGGCCTCCCACCCGCCGCCCGCCCGCCCGCCCCCCCGCTCAGAACTAACACGTCTCGCCTCAACATGCTGAGCCATGCCCCGACTGCCCACCCCCTCCCACCCACCTGTGCATGTCCTTCAGCTCCGCCGGCATCTCGGCAGCTGTGCTCTGCATACCCTCCAGCATGTCTGGAGGTGTGCATGGAAGAAGATAATTCAATCAGCAAATTTACTTACGTTGCCAGTCCACGGGGAGCCAGCAACGGTCTCGTGGGACAGGGTGGGTGGAGTGTGTGAGATAGGGTTGGAGGAGAGAGAACAGGCAGCGGGGCAGGCTCAGCCGGAAAGCAGGCTCCGCTGCAGTCTGCTGCATCCCCTTCTCCCGCAAGGCTGACGTGCGACGAGGATGGACAGGCAGTTGGGTTTTCATCCAGGATCAGGGCAAGCAGGCAGGCGGTCAGGCGGGCAAGCAGGCGGGCCAGCAGGCAGGCGGGCAGGCAGGCGGGCGGGCCAGCGGCAGCAGATCCCACAGCAGCAGCAGCAGCAGCAGCAGCAGCGGCAACAGCGGCAGCACCTGGCGTGTGCCTTATCGCCCCCCACCGCCACTTATTATCATCATCTCATCAACCCAATGTGCCAAGGGACAGAATAGTGAAAAAGAAACCACCCACCAAAGCACTCGTTGAAGAGGCGGGAGCAGAGGCCGGCAGTTTTGGGGTCTGCCGCCGCCAGCCGCCCCGCAAACGTCCCCTCCTCATCCCGCCAGCGCTCATCGATGTCATCCAACACTTTCTGCAGGGGTGAGGAGCGTGTGAGAATTAGGGGGGGATGAGTGGAGGCAGAAAGGAAGCGGCAGGAGGGGCAGGCTGAGAGGCCCTCCGAGGAGGCGGGGGCGGTCCCGTTCAAGCGGCACAGCGGTCAGCGGCCCACCCTGCCTACTCCTCGGCGCCCCGCCCCCCCGCGCGCCTTGTAATGCGTCAAGTCTTCTAAGGTGTGCGCACGGTCGGACTGCAGCTGCGCCAGCTTGCGCCGCAGCACCACCAGCACGTTCGCCAGACTCTGCAGTCTTGATAAACCACACCGTTAAAATAACGTCCTACAGCGACATGAATAGCCTTCCGAGCAAGCAGCAACGCACCCTGGCCTGCAGAATAAGCTGCTTGGACGCTAGCGTTTTTGGCAGGGAGGTCGTGTCCACCTCCCGCGCCCCCTCCGCATGCTCTGCTGCTCCCTTCATCTTTACCGATCTAGTAATCGTCGCAAACGAATGTCGGGGGTCGCTCCGAGACCGGTCATGACATGGAGAAACTCGCCCCCATTGGCGGCGACGGCGGCGGGCACAGCGCACAGCATGCCATTGCCACATCCCCTGCTTTTCCTGCTTTTCGTCTCAATTTAGATCCTTCAAGTGACTGGATGATACTGTTGAGTAATGAGGCAAGGCAACTTGCAGGCACTCGGCACTAAAATCCCTGCCTCCTAGCGGGCGGCCGAGCCTCCATGCTTGCATCCCATTGCCCCCACGTCTTTCAGCGCCCCCATTGAACACATGCCCTTCAACTTTAAGCGCTCTTTCTCTGCCATCTGGATCCGGCCGGTCAGGTGGCGTCCGGCCCGTACTGGGTCTGGCTGTCGGGCTCCAGGTCCACCTGCGAAGAAAGATGAGGGACGAGGTCAAATTTCACACACATGTAAACACGTACACGGACCAGGGTGGTAGGCATGTGGTTGGGGAGAGGAGGGTGGTGGCAGGGAGGCAAGGCAGCGGACTGCTGCACAGGCAGCCGGGACCTTGGCGGCAGCAGCAGCATCAGCAGCAGCGGACGCAGCGGCACGGCAGCGGCAGTGGCAACAGCAGGAGCTCGAGGAGGGGCAAAGTCAGCAGCAGGCAAGTAGCAGCAGAAGCAGCGGCAGCAGCAGCAGCAGCAGCAGCAGCAGCAGCAACAGCAGCAGGCGCAGAGCTTGCCAGGACACGTCTGCAACAGCGCATGCGGGGAGCCGACAAAGGCTGGCAGGCGGAGAGTTGCAGCAGTCACAAACCACCGCCCGCCAGCAGACCCCCCCGCAGTGGCACATTTTCACGACGACCTATGTCAAGCACTCCCTCAATTCACACACACACAAGTAACGACCCCGACCGCCCACCTGCACTTTCATGTGCGTGGCCTGCAGGGCAGTGGGTCCAGGAGGGGGCAAAGGGAGGAAGCGCAGTTAACAACTGTTGCGTGCAGCGGCTGCCGCGTGGGCCTTGCTCGGCTCCCCTGCTTCAACGGGGGATCGCTGCAGATGCAGGCTGCCGCAGAGTCAACCAGCAACCCTCGGCTGTTGCCGAGTCCTGCCGCCCTCCCACCCGCCTGTTACCAGCGCGCCTCTTCTCCGCCTTCCCCTAGAGAAGATTTTGTGACCCAACCATGCAAGCTCACCAACCCTGTTCTGTTGTTGCAGTTCCGCCCTCACCCTGCCTCATGACCCTCCGTCCAGCCAGGTACTGGCAACACAAGAACCAATTTGTCCAGCTTGCCAGCCCACCTTCCAGTCACAGCGCCTCCCCCCCTGCTGCCCCTCCCATGCCCCTCCTAACTTACAGGTAATGTCAACACGAGGAATGATACCACTGCCCCACCAGACCGTCTATTTGGTGCACCTCTCCTCTCAAGTACTGGTGCCGCCTGCTGTCACGCCGCCGACCATCCCCTCCGCCGTGGCCATACCCACCTGCTGCAACAGGCTCTCACATACGGGTGGTAGAAAGAAAGGAGGCTAACCCTGCTACCACTGCCTCACCAGCCCATCTTCTTGTTGCGCCTCTCCTCTCAGATGTTGAGGATATTGAAGAAAAAAACAAAAAAAGGGGCTGGCCGACCTCAACAGCCCATCTTCTTGCTGCACCTCTCCTCTCAGACATTGAGGCCATATATTGATTCAAACACATGAAAAAAACGGCTGGCCTGCCTCACCAGCCCGTCCTCCAGGTATTGGTGAAGCTCCTCCCCAGAGCTCTCCCACGTGGCGTCACGCTGCAGCCTGCAAACGGAGTCATGGCAGCATGGACACCGCAACAGAATGCACGTCACGCTGCAGCTTGCAAACGACACAAGTCACATGAAGCATGGCGCAACATGTACACACACTGCAGGCTGCAGGAACAGTCGAGACCAGCATGCTGAATTGAGAACACCAGCGATGCACAAGGCACAGCCTGTGCAGACGTGTGGGCTGCAGAGGCGTTTGGTCGGAAGGGGATGTTGTAACCCACAGGCACAGCAGGCTGCAGACGGATGGTGGGGGAGGCGGCAAGTGGGCGACAGGGCAGGCAGTAGGTCCTGGAGCAGCAGGAGCAGCAGGCAGCAGGAGCAGCAGGCAGCAGGAGCAGCGGCGCCCAAGATGGAAGAGCGAAGAGGCGGCAAGAAACGCGGCAGATCGGGCAGCGCCCAGCCGTCAGGGCGGAACGGCAGGGCGGGGAAGAGGGGCCAGAGCTCAGCATCGGTTGTGGGCTGCGCCTCTGCCTGGTGGCTTCCTGGTGGCTGCCTGAACCGCCCCACGCTCTCCCTTGGATTGTAACCTTGTTCCTCAAACTCCCACTTTCTTGAAAGCGGTCTCGTTGTCGGCGCCATCAGAACCGTAGGTGTCGTGGATGTTTGAGCGCACAACCAGGGAGCAGCTTCCGGGGTCCTGCAGGCCAGAGAAGGCACAGCTGGCTCGGGAGAGAGGAGTGTGAGCGGTCCCCGCCAGGGAGTAGGTGCCGGGGTCCTGCAGGCCAGAGAAGGCACGGTGGTGGGAGAAGCGGGGCGCAGGGGGCAGGCAAGCAAGGCAGGGCCGGCTCGGGAGAGGAGGGCGGGCAGTACCGCAGGGGCAGCTGCCGGGGTCTAGCCGTGACAGAAACGGAGGCAAGGTGGCAGGACAAGCGGGGTGCAGGGAGACAGGCAAGCGCTGGCTGAGGACTCCTCTCAAAAAGGAGTATGGGCGGTGCGCTGCTGCCCCGGCGGGGTGCTGCAGTCACAGGCAAGAAGCCGGTGAGAGAAGTGGGGTGCAGGGGCCAGGCCAACACAGCGGGACGTGAAACTGGCAGGACACAGCACATCGCCAGGGAGCAGCTGCCGGCAGACAGGGAAAAGGGCCACAGACAGGCGGGCGGGCAGGCAAGCAGGGCGGGACAATACATGGCAAGTGGGCTGCCCGCTAGGGAGCAGCCGACAGGTACTGCAAGAGCTGCAAGCTCAGAGGCAGCCTCCCGGCAGCTGCCCCCCGCCCTTGTGATGTGATGACAACGTTGGACCCTGGCACCGACAGCTGGAGTTCAAAGCTGTGTATTGCTCTCTTTAATCAAAAATAAAAGTGCGTATCCTATCTGTGGCACGCCTACCTTCCTAATGTCAATGTGCGCTCCGTCGGGCAGCAGCACCTTCAGGCCATCATGCTCATTTGAGCCTCAAACTGGTGGCGGGCCTGCAGCGCGATTAATGAAAGGCAGATTGACAAAGGCTTCTTGAGACTGCAGATTAGCAAGGGGTTCGTGAAAGTACATAATCTGGCAAGGTGTTTTGAAAGTGCAAGTACAAGAGGGGTACTGTTGGGCGGCGCTTGACGGCGAGGCGGCGGGGGGGTGACACCTGGCAGGCAGGCGCACAGAAGGGCATGGGCACGCCCGGGCGGCGGTTGAGGGGCACCCACGGCCAGCCCTACTAGGCATGCACACTGTTGCTGGGGTTTTATGCAGGCCGAGCATTACACAGCAAAGCCAGGCCTGCCACCCCACAAAATTCACACATGGTTCACTGCTTCATTGGTGGGTTGAATGCCTCAGGCTGACGAGCCTTACCTCGCCCTGGCCCCCCGCCCCCCGCAGCCCGGACTGCATCTTCTCCCACAGCCCTCCCTGCAGTGCGGAGGGAAGCAGGGGGTCAAACCTGCCAGCTAGCTGAACAGGGGTCACACATGCCAGCTGAGTGGTACCGCATGCCATGCTGGGCCTGCACCGGTGTGGACCTAGCATGCAGCTGCAGACAGGGGCGGCTGCAGGGCCCCTGCACGCTTGCAGCGTGCCARACGCTCCTCCGCAAATCAAGGCTGCACCCAGACTTCTTTACCCTGCTGCGCATGCAGTACACCTGCTGCGCATGCAGTCCACCTGCTGCGCAAGCAGTACACATCCTCCTCTCAACCCACAAGGTACAGGTCTGCCAGACGTTGGAAGTCCTGGCTGGGCTCCAAGGGGTGGTCTGGCGGGGTGGAGGTGGGAGACTTGCCGCTGGAAAGAGCGTCCTGTGAGGTGGCGGCTGCCAGCCGGGCAGCGTGGACCTGTGGTTGCAGGAAACGGGTGTGTATCAAAGAAGGTTTGACAGTAGAGTGACTGGGCAGGCAGGTAAGGAGATGGAACGTGGGTGGTTGGAACTGCCGCCAGCAGCTGCCGCAAGGTGGTCGGGACTGCCGCCGGCGGCAGCGCAGGTGGGGCGGGCACCCTTGGACGCGCGTCATCACCGTCCCGCACACCTTCCGCACCTGGCGCTCGGCCACCAGCACCCCAGCGCAGGCTGCGGCGCCCGTGGAGCGCGCCCGCAGCAGGGCGCCTCCGCCCAGACACAGCGCTCTGCGCAGCATTGCTCCAGGATCGTTTCGTATGAATTTCGATAGCTTGCAACTCCTGTGTGGCGGGAAACGTTTCGGAAACTCGCTGACTGGTCAGGTCCAGGTGGCTCTGCCGGGCTAAACCAAACCCTTGTAGACAAGCAGAAATTGCCGCCGGCATCATATTACTGCGACACTTCCAAAAGCTCCATCAACTCTGAAGGTGAGCGCAGGCCAGTCACGTGCGGGCAGCAAGGTGGGCCCACCCTGCCTTCCTGCACCGCTTGCGGCACTGCGGCACTGCGATGCGGCACTGAAATGCGTGTTCGAAAAATAAATGGGCAGCCGCAGGTTTCCCCGGTGCGCTGGTGACTGGTGGACGGCAGCGCCGGCGCCGTCTCACCGCCGGGTGCCGCCCGCTCCGCTTTGCCGCGCTGCAGGATACAGTCAACGTCCGCACACTGGACGCCTCGTACATACACCTTCAACACTCAATGGTTGGGCCCCAGGAGTCTCATGTGATTCTGCACCGCACCTCACAGGGCGAGACGCAAGAGGTGAGCTAGCCCTGCCATCACCAAGCCCTTGCCGCGCCTGCCGTACGCGCGCTGTGGCCCGGGCTGTGAGTTGGTGGAAGTTGTTGCAGACATTGCTCGCCAGCACCGATGCAGCAACAAATTGCTGGCGGGACGGCCCCTGCAGTGCCAGACAAACCAATGTACCCTAGCTCAGATCACAGTCAGCATTCTGGCAGGTTTGCTCACCGCCCCGCCAACCCGCATGCGCCCCCCATCCCCCGGGCCAGACTTCCCCCGCCCCTTCCTACCACACCTGTGTGCCTGCCCCTGCCGCCTGCTCACCCGCCCACGTGCATCCCCCTGAGCAGGTGCGGGACACCATGGCGCACCTGAAGGATCTCCAGGTGCCGCTCCCGCAAAAGGAGCGGCACCTAGAGGCGCTGGCCGCCGCCCAGGTCAGTGCTGCGCCTGGCAGGCAGAAAAGGGCAGAAAAGGCAGAAAAGTGACACTTTTGTGTTGCTGCAGCGCTGCAAGTGAATGAATGAATGAATGAAAAGGCAGGCTTGCCAAGTGACAGAGAACGCGCTGGGCGGGGCAGGCAGGTTGGCGTGACATGCAGACAAGCGGGGGCCTTGCCTGGAGGCGGTGCTCGCCCCCCAGGGCGGTAGATCAGCCAGTGTAGATCAGCCAGTGTAGATCAGTCAGCGAAAGGCAGGCTTGCCAAGCCCGGTTCGAGGGCACTGGGTGCGCAGACGAAGCAGCACATACCATGGCACATGTCGGCATGCAGCACTAGCAGGCCCTCCCCGAGGCATGCACCGCTTACAGTTAGCCAGCAGAGTTAGCTTTGCAGCGTGCAGCGTGCAGCGTGCAGTGTGCAGCTAGCTCTGCATGCCTTCCCACTGGGGCACCAGGCACACACCCCTGCCCCACCCCTGCCCCTGGCCATGCCACCCTGCCCTGACTTTGGCGCCTGCAGGGCGGGCGCTGGCTGGAGTCGAGCACTGTGGAGCACGAGGGGTCCCGTGGCTATGGGCCGCCTGAGCACCTGCACCACGCGCAGCAGGCTGCCCCAGAGGTGAGTGCTGCGATGTTGCGCTGTGCTATGATTTGCTGGGCTTGGCTGTGGCCGTCCAGGGCGCGTGGGCAAACAACACGCCTAGCAGGCCGCGGCAGAGATGGCTGCCGCGGTATGGAGCGGTGCTGTGCTGTGCTGTGCTGTGCTGTGCTGTGCTGTGAGCCAGGAAGACACGAAGGCTGCCGCCTGCGCAGTCCACACCCTGCTCTGCCTTGCCCTTTCTCACGCACTCGCTCTCGCACCGCCGCTTCCAGTGCTGCGCCTGCAAGCTGCGCCTCGCTCCCATGCCTGCAATGCATCCTGAGTTGGTTGCACGCTGACTCACTGCCACCTCATCGCAGGTCAGGGCAGCGCTGGCAGCACGTGGCTCTCCAGAGTTCAGGGAAGCTGATGAGAAGCTGCGGGAGGCTCGTGCCGTGGCTCAGGTGGGCAGTACAGATGGGCAGTACTGATGGGCACGGTCTACGGTGTCGCGCCCTGCGCTGCGTGTGCTTTGACGGCTGCGTGAGGGCTGCCGCTGTGCAGAGGATGAGTGGCAGGGTGCAGTCGTGGGGAGTTGAGGAGGCATACCTGCACTGCTGTTGGTTGCAGGCGCACGTTGCGCCCCGACTTGTGCGACTGCACAGGCTGCATGCGATGCTGGGGTGCCGGCGCATTGCGAGGCTGCCTGGGTGCAACCTCTTGCAAGCCCGGCATGGCAGGGGGACTCTCCTGCCTGCCGAGACACTTCCTTCATCCTGTCCCCGCCCACCCTGCCCCATGCCCTGCTACCCAATCGGTGCCAGCTTCCCAGAGCTTTGCTTGCTTTTTCGGGCTTACAGTCTGTTTACCCGCAAAGAAACTCGCGACACAGACCCCTTGTGCTTGAATCTGAATCCGTCCCATTGTGCTCACTGGCAGGGCGGGCGGTGGTTGGACGAGGGCAACATGCCCCGGGCGCTGCCCTCCCAGACGGATCAGCCAGGAGTCAAGCAGGCACTGGAGCACCTGAACGACCCTGCTGCCAAGGTGCATGCCCACACACTTAGCCCACACATGTGCTGTGCCAACTTGTGGCGCGTCGAGTTTGGGGATGCTTCAGTAGCAGTTCTGTCTGGCTGTGCTGTGTGATGTGTGCTGTGCTGTGCTGTGCTGTGCTTAAAAGAACTGGGCCCGGCACAGGCCAGCCTAGTCAGCATTGCGTGCAAGTTCGTGGGACAAGCGGGGCCAGCGCACCTGAGACGGCACAATCAGGGCGTGCCTGCCTGCCCGCCTGCCTGCCTGCCTGCCTGGCCGCCTGCCCGCCCACCTTCCTGCGTGCCTGCCTGCCTCTGCCTGCCTGCCCGCCCACCTTCCTGCCTGCCTGCCTGCCTGCCTGCCTGCCTGCC
>JTEE01000013.1:123829-140549 GCA_002896455.3 Chlorella sp. ArM0029B | reverse complement strand
GGGTGGGTGCCCGCACATCTTCTGCGCTTGGAAAAAAACTGAGGAGCTGCGTTGGTGGAAAGGGAACACACCGCAATGAGTGGCTGTGCTGGCTGGGCGGCCCGACATCAGCCTGTGTGCAGGCACAGGTGGGTGGCTGGCTGGCTGCACATCTTCTGCGCTCGTGAAGAGACTGAGCTGCTGTGTTGGCTGAGGTGCTGTGCTGGTTGGGCGGACCGACATCAGCCTGTATGCAGACGCAGGTGGGTGGGTGGGTGCCTACACATCTTCAGCGCTGGTGCCATCCCAGACTCTTGCCCCTCACCCCGCCACTGCCGCCTGCCTCCCCTGCTTCTGCCGCACCTTCATGTCATGTCATGTCATTCATTCATTCATTCACAGCATGTTCTTTCTGTGCCGCACCTTGCCGCAGACGAGGAGTGGGCAGAGGTGTGGCCCCACCGTTTTGAGGCGCTGTACACCGTCACACTAATGCAGCCAGACCCAGCAGAGCCGACCGACACAGAGGTGCTGCAGCAGGCAGCAGAGCGGTACCAGCCGTGGGTGGGGCGGCAGGCGGCAGCAGCCAGCGCGGCGGCGGCGCGCAAGCGGGCCAGCAGCAGCGAGGACGGCGTCAAGCGGGGGTGGCACTCGCAAAGCGTGGCGCCGGTGACGGGCGCTGGGGAGGAGGAGCGGGAGCCCCTCACGCCCAGCATGCTGCGCTGTGTACTGCAGGTGGGAGAAGGTTGTGAAATAGGGTTCAGGGTAGTGTTTGTGGGCAGTGTGGGGAGGGTTGGGGATGAGGGTGGGCTGCGTACTCAGTGTGGGTGGGGATCTGAGAGTAGGTGTGGGTTTAGGGTGGTGTTTGTGGGATCAGAGATTCGGATTTAGTGTGGTGTTTGTGGGCAGTGTGGGGAGGGTTGGGGAGCGAGGGTGGGCTGCACACTCCAGCTGGTTGTGGGTGAGGATCAGAGATTAGGGTTTGGGTTTAGGGTGGTGTTTGTGGGCAGTGGGGGAGGGTTACAGAATAGTGTAGGCTGCGTACTCTAGGTTGCGATCAGGTGCATGGGCTGCGCTGTGTGGGTAGGTGCCTCTGTCTCCTTGCAAGGGAACACCCAAGGTTTTGCTTGTTCGTATGCTGGGACCACGCATCTGCGGCACACCTTTGTGTTGCTGCAGCGCCGTGCAATGAATGGTGTGGGTGGGGGGGTGGCGGGATCTGGCTGGCTAGGGAAGGTTGGGGGCGTGGCGGTGTGTGCTGCGGTGGGGCAGCAGTCAGTGTACAGCGCGCACGTGTGCCGCTCTCTGTGCCACCTGGCCAGCTCCCAGGGCACCCCCAGGCTCTCCCCCCTCACACAGCTTCACGCCAGCTTCACACCTTGTCCCCCTGCCCCTCCTCCCTCTCTCCTGCGCAGGTGCACAACTGTGACGACAAGCCGCTGTCGTTCACCACGGGGCTGCGCCCACACTTTGCCACAAAAGACATCCCCACACACGACAAGTTTGTGAAGACGCTGGGGCTCAGAGGTGGGCGGGGTGGGGCTGCCTTCCAGTGCAGGCTGAGGATGTGTGTGCTGGGAGGTGTGGCAAGGCAAGGAGGGCGGGGAGGGCGCGGTGTAATGGTGGTGTAATGGTGGTGTAATGGGGTGAGGGTGGCGTTTGCCTCCTGACCTGCCCACCAGACGCCTCGCCCCAACAGCTTCCAAAAGGGTGTGGAAGCTGGTCGCAGGGTCTCGTGGGAAGGCTGTCCAGCTGCATCATGCATCCCACACTCCATGCATCCCTATCATCATTGCCGGACACTTTGCACAGTTGCCATGCATTGCATCCTTGGATCCTCTTCCAGTGCTGTTGCGTGGCAATATGCCCACAGCATTCTGGATTCATGCACTGCACGGCACTGCACTGCACGGCTTGGCCAGGCCACCACGCCCCGCACAGGTAGGGCCGCAGCCTGCTCCAGGGCAGCGGCCCGTTCATTTGCGGGGCACAGACAGCGTAAGCACCGTGAGTTGCGACCCAACCGCCTCACCGTCCGTGGGCGCCAGGGATATATAGCTCCGGCACATTCACACACACACTTGCCCCGCCATCTCAGTTTCAAGAGTGGGGCTAGCACCACTCTCTGCGGCTGCCTCTGCTGTTGCATGCCCAGTTTTTTCCTTTCTTTCTTCACTCATGACACCTGCCACAAACTCTCCGTTTCTGCACTTTCCCCAGGCAAGTTCACGCTCTACTATGCTGGCACCCCCTCCTGAAACGTCTCTCTGTCTCATGATTGCCGACACCGCCACACCCCTTTCCTCCTCAACCTTTCCCCTCCCCCAAGCAAGTACGTGCTCNACACACACACACACACACACACACACACACACACACACACACACACATTTCGGATCTCATCCCACCGAAAACCAGGAGCTTCACGCCAGTTCGCAATGCGCTCACACCCCTACCTGCAGGCGACACTGTAGAAATGGACGAATGGAGGCGCTCCTGGAAGTCAACCTCGAAGGAGCTGAAGATGCTTCGCAGCAATCCAGACAAGTTTGTCAAGCGTTATGGCTACCGGTATGATCTCTGATTGGTGCACGGAGAGGGGAGGCGGCACACCGGGTGCTCTCTGCTATCCTGCTGCAAGCAGTTTGCTGCTGCTTTCCTTCAAGCAGTGCAACGCAGTGCATCTCCTCCCAACTGTCCTCTTCCTCGCCTGCTTGCCTTGGTGCGCTGCCACCCTCTTGTCTCTTGTCTCTTGTAAACACTGGCATTCGCAACACGCACCATTCTGAATCGACACATGCACAACAGCGAGGTTGGGCACGAGCTGCTGCCGGCATTGTCAGCCATGCTGTGCCATGCTGCCATGCTCTATGGTAGGGCCCTCCACAGCATGTGAACGAACGCCGCGCCCATCAGACCATGCCAGAGATGACTGCTGCAGTGCCGTTGCTAAAGGCCATGAGAGGCACAGGGTGGGAGCTGGCTGGGCGCCCAGGTCAAAGAGGTGGCGACCAGCAAGCCACCGGCAAGCCGTTCTGGGTGAGTCCGGCACCGCCTGCTCTGGTGTGGGGCGGCGCCAGCGCTCTGCGTATGCTCAACAAGCACCCGCATGCCCGCCATTCTGCACCTGCATGCTTGCGCCTGCTTTCCTCTAGTCGCAAGGCCCAGCTCGGCAATGGCACTGCCTGCGTTTCGTGAGTCCTACCCAGCCCCACTCACCCCATCCATCCGACCTCCTGCTGCTACAGGGCAAGGAGGAGCCGGCGGTACAGGGCAAGGTGGAGTCGGCGGTACAGGACACAGTGGATCCAGCAGCACAGGACGAGGGCAACGAGCAAGGTACGCCAGCAAAAGCAAAACAGGGTGGTAGTTTCGAGAAGCAGCCAGCAGAGGGCCGCCGCCCTGCTCACGCTGCCATCTCAAGGTCCACAGTCTCCTCTATTGTTTAGCAGCTGCACAGGAGCTCCTGTGCAGCTGCTAAATAATAGACCATATCAACTTGACTCTCCCCACACCTGTCCCCCACTGTGTGCCTCTCCTGTGCAGCCGACGACGACTTGGACGCCCTGCGCCGGGAAGTTGCTGGCAGCGCGCCGGTTGCAACACGAGAGGAGAAGCTGGCGGCCGCCCTGACAAAGTTGGTGGAGGAGGAGAAGGAGGGCTTGCGCTGGTACAAGGAGGCACGCGCCAAGGGTGAGTGAGGAAGGGCCAAGACTGCATGGAGTACGGAGTTAGGGTAGAGCAGTGGGTCTGCTGCTTCGGAGGGGTCAGTTCGGAAGGAAGGGGCCAGCTGGTTTACTTTGCTGATGCGGTACCAGCATCAGAGAGCACATCAAATGCCACCTGCCCGAAGAGGTGCGGTCAGCTGCTCCAGCTCGGGCTGCACGCAGCGACCCTCGTGTCCAATTACCCCCGGCCCCCCCTTCAGATGGGATCTCATCCCACCGTAAACCAGGAATTGTTTCGTATGAATTTCGATAGTTTGCAACTCCCTGTGTGGCGGGAAAGTGTCGGAACGTTGCTGACTGGTCAGGTCCAGGTGGCTCTCAAGCTGGCAAGCAAACCCTTGTAAACATTGTCCGGTAGCAGAAATTGCCGCGCATCATACACCTGCGACACTTCCAAAAGCTCCATCAATTCTGAAGGTGAGCTCAGGCCAGTCACGTGAGCGGGCAAGGTGGGCCCACCCTGCAGGAAATCCTGCACCGCTTGAGCGGCACTGAAATGCGTTCCCGAAAAGATGTTGGGCAGCCGCAGGTGTTCCTGGTGCGCTGGTGAGTGCTGGACGGCATGCTGCGCAGCGTCGGCGCCGTCTCACCGCCGGGTGCCGCCCGCTCCGCTTTGCCGCTGCAGGACACAGTCAACGTCATGCACACACTGGACACCCAGCACATGGACCGTAAAAGCCACGAGCAGCACGCAATGGTTGGGCCCCAGGAGACCCCTGTGATTCTGCACCGCACATCACAGGGCGAGACGCAAGAGGTGAGCTGAGCCCTGCCCATCAAACCCTTGCCGCGCCTGCCGCACACGCGCTGCCTTCCTGCCGTCGGCTGCCCCGGTGCCTGCTGTGTCCAGGGCTGCACATGAGTCGGTGGATATGCAGCGAGGCGGCGGGGGGGTGACACCTGGCAGGCAGGCGCACAGAAGGGCATGGGCACGCCCGGGCGGCGGTTGAGGGGCACCCACGGCCAGCCCTACTAGGCATGCACACTGTTGCTGGGGTTTTATGCAGGCCGAGCATTACACAGCAAAGCCAGGCCTGCCACCCCACAAAATTCACACATGGTTCACTGCTTCATTGGTGGGTTGAATGCCTCAGGCTGACGAGCCTTACCTCGCCCTGGCCCCCCGCCCCCCGCAGCCCGGACTGCATCTTCTCCCACAGCCCTCCCTGCAGTGCGGAGGGAAGCAGGGGGTCAAACCTGCCAGCTAGCTGAACAGGGGTCACACATGCCAGCTGAGTGGTACCGCATGCCATGCTGGGCCTGCACCGGTGTGGACCTAGCATGCAGCTGCAGACAGGGGCGGCTGCAGGGCCCCTGCACGCTTGCAGCGTGCCARACGCTCCTCCGCAAATCAAGGCTGCACCCAGACTTCTTTACCCTGCTGCGCATGCAGTACACCTGCTGCGCATGCAGTCCACCTGCTGCGCAAGCAGTACACATCCTCCTCTCAACCCACAAGGTACAGGTCTGCCAGACGTTGGAAGTCCTGGCTGGGCTCCAAGGGGTGGTCTGGCGGGGTGGAGGTGGGAGACTTGCCGCTGGAAAGAGCGTCCTGTGAGGTGGCGGCTGCCAGCCGGGCAGCGTGGACCTGTGGTTGCAGGAAACGGGTGTGTATCAAAGAAGGTTTGACAGTAGAGTGACTGGGCAGGCAGGTAAGGAGATGGAACGTGGGTGGTTGGAACTGCCGCCAGCAGCTGCCGCAAGGTGGTCGGGACTGCCGCCGGCGGCAGCGCAGGTGGGGCGGGCACCCTTGGACGCGCGTCATCACCGTCCCGCACACCTTCCGCACCTGGCGCTCGGCCACCAGCACCCCAGCGCAGGCTGCGGCGCCCGTGGAGCGCGCCCGCAGCAGGGCGCCTCCGCCCAGACACAGCGCTCTGCGCAGCATTGCTCCAGGATCGTTTCGTATGAATTTCGATAGCTTGCAACTCCTGTGTGGCGGGAAACGTTTCGGAAACTCGCTGACTGGTCAGGTCCAGGTGGCTCTGCCGGGCTAAACCAAACCCTTGTAGACAAGCAGAAATTGCCGCCGGCATCATATTACTGCGACACTTCCAAAAGCTCCATCAACTCTGAAGGTGAGCGCAGGCCAGTCACGTGCGGGCAGCAAGGTGGGCCCACCCTGCCTTCCTGCACCGCTTGCGGCACTGCGGCACTGCGATGCGGCACTGAAATGCGTGTTCGAAAAATAAATGGGCAGCCGCAGGTTTCCCCGGTGCGCTGGTGACTGGTGGACGGCAGCGCCGGCGCCGTCTCACCGCCGGGTGCCGCCCGCTCCGCTTTGCCGCGCTGCAGGATACAGTCAACGTCCGCACACTGGACGCCTCGTACATACACCTTCAACACTCAATGGTTGGGCCCCAGGAGTCTCATGTGATTCTGCACCGCACCTCACAGGGCGAGACGCAAGAGGTGAGCTAGCCCTGCCATCACCAAGCCCTTGCCGCGCCTGCCGTACGCGCGCTGTGGCCCGGGCTGTGAGTTGGTGGAAGTTGTTGCAGACATTGCTCGCCAGCACCGATGCAGCAACAAATTGCTGGCGGGACGGCCCCTGCAGTGCCAGACAAACCAATGTACCCTAGCTCAGATCACAGTCAGCATTCTGGCAGGTTTGCTCACCGCCCCGCCAACCCGCATGCGCCCCCCATCCCCCGGGCCAGACTTCCCCCGCCCCTTCCTACCACACCTGTGTGCCTGCCCCTGCCGCCTGCTCACCCGCCCACGTGCATCCCCCTGAGCAGGTGCGGGACACCATGGCGCACCTGAAGGATCTCCAGGTGCCGCTCCCGCAAAAGGAGCGGCACCTAGAGGCGCTGGCCGCCGCCCAGGTCAGTGCTGCGCCTGGCAGGCAGAAAAGGGCAGAAAAGGCAGAAAAGTGACACTTTTGTGTTGCTGCAGCGCTGCAAGTGAATGAATGAATGAATGAAAAGGCAGGCTTGCCAAGTGACAGAGAACGCGCTGGGCGGGGCAGGCAGGTTGGCGTGACATGCAGACAAGCGGGGGCCTTGCCTGGAGGCGGTGCTCGCCCCCCAGGGCGGTAGATCAGCCAGTGTAGATCAGCCAGTGTAGATCAGTCAGCGAAAGGCAGGCTTGCCAAGCCCGGTTCGAGGGCACTGGGTGCGCAGACGAAGCAGCACATACCATGGCACATGTCGGCATGCAGCACTAGCAGGCCCTCCCCGAGGCATGCACCGCTTACAGTTAGCCAGCAGAGTTAGCTTTGCAGCGTGCAGCGTGCAGCGTGCAGTGTGCAGCTAGCTCTGCATGCCTTCCCACTGGGGCACCAGGCACACACCCCTGCCCCACCCCTGCCCCTGGCCATGCCACCCTGCCCTGACTTTGGCGCCTGCAGGGCGGGCGCTGGCTGGAGTCGAGCACTGTGGAGCACGAGGGGTCCCGTGGCTATGGGCCGCCTGAGCACCTGCACCACGCGCAGCAGGCTGCCCCAGAGGTGAGTGCTGCGATGTTGCGCTGTGCTATGATTTGCTGGGCTTGGCTGTGGCCGTCCAGGGCGCGTGGGCAAACAACACGCCTAGCAGGCCGCGGCAGAGATGGCTGCCGCGGTATGGAGCGGTGCTGTGCTGTGCTGTGCTGTGCTGTGCTGTGCTGTGAGCCAGGAAGACACGAAGGCTGCCGCCTGCGCAGTCCACACCCTGCTCTGCCTTGCCCTTTCTCACGCACTCGCTCTCGCACCGCCGCTTCCAGTGCTGCGCCTGCAAGCTGCGCCTCGCTCCCATGCCTGCAATGCATCCTGAGTTGGTTGCACGCTGACTCACTGCCACCTCATCGCAGGTCAGGGCAGCGCTGGCAGCACGTGGCTCTCCAGAGTTCAGGGAAGCTGATGAGAAGCTGCGGGAGGCTCGTGCCGTGGCTCAGGTGGGCAGTACAGATGGGCAGTACTGATGGGCACGGTCTACGGTGTCGCGCCCTGCGCTGCGTGTGCTTTGACGGCTGCGTGAGGGCTGCCGCTGTGCAGAGGATGAGTGGCAGGGTGCAGTCGTGGGGAGTTGAGGAGGCATACCTGCACTGCTGTTGGTTGCAGGCGCACGTTGCGCCCCGACTTGTGCGACTGCACAGGCTGCATGCGATGCTGGGGTGCCGGCGCATTGCGAGGCTGCCTGGGTGCAACCTCTTGCAAGCCCGGCATGGCAGGGGGACTCTCCTGCCTGCCGAGACACTTCCTTCATCCTGTCCCCGCCCACCCTGCCCCATGCCCTGCTACCCAATCGGTGCCAGCTTCCCAGAGCTTTGCTTGCTTTTTCGGGCTTACAGTCTGTTTACCCGCAAAGAAACTCGCGACACAGACCCCTTGTGCTTGAATCTGAATCCGTCCCATTGTGCTCACTGGCAGGGCGGGCGGTGGTTGGACGAGGGCAACATGCCCCGGGCGCTGCCCTCCCAGACGGATCAGCCAGGAGTCAAGCAGGCACTGGAGCACCTGAACGACCCTGCTGCCAAGGTGCATGCCCACACACTTAGCCCACACATGTGCTGTGCCAACTTGTGGCGCGTCGAGTTTGGGGATGCTTCAGTAGCAGTTCTGTCTGGCTGTGCTGTGTGATGTGTGCTGTGCTGTGCTGTGCTGTGCTTAAAAGAACTGGGCCCGGCACAGGCCAGCCTAGTCAGCATTGCGTGCAAGTTCGTGGGACAAGCGGGGCCAGCGCACCTGAGACGGCACAATCAGGGCGTGCCTGCCTGCCCGCCTGCCTGCCTGCCTGCCTGGCCGCCTGCCCGCCCACCTTCCTGCGTGCCTGCCTGCCTCTGCCTGCCTGCCCGCCCACCTTCCTGCCTGCCTGCCTGCCTGCCTGCCTGCCTGCCNCCTACCCCCTACCCACTGCCCCTCCTTCACCCCCTTCCTTGCCCTACCCCCCGCCAACTGCCCCTCCTTCACCCACCCTCTCCGTGCCACACACCTCACAGCGCCGGACGAGACGTGGGTGGGCGAGATTGCCAGCGCACGACCGCTCATCACACTTACCTGCCCCTGCTCCAACACAAACTGCCCTCCTCACCGACTCCCCCCCTGCAGCCGGACGAGACCTGGGTGGGCGAGATGGTGGTCACAGCGAACGACCGCTACTGGGATCTGCCTGCCTGGGAGCTCGAGGACAGCAGCGGGGTGCCCATCCCGAAGCAGGACCCGGAGCAAATGCCCACGCTGCGCCCCCGCCGCTCCTCTCTGGCAGAGATCAGCCAGCTGGAGGGGCAGGGCATCTGAGGGGCAGGCAGGCAGGCAAGCCCCACTTGCTCTTGGCCTCGTCCTCTTCACCTCCCCCGGCGCACATCACATGCCAGTGCCCAGCAGGCACAGCACAGCACAGCGCGCCGGCAGCTGCAGCGAGGCACAGCTGAGCTGCCCCCCTTGCCTCCCTCCCACCCTGTATATCTGTTGTTCTCTCTGCACCTTCTCCCCAGCTCTGCACTTCTGTTGCCCTCCCCCTTTCTCCCCTCTGCTGCGCCCGCCACGGGACTCCCCCGCCTGCCCTCGCCCCACCAGCCCTCATTCCCCTGCACTGCACTGTGCACTGCTCGCAACCATTGTGACACACAGGCGAGCGCGAGCGCCCGGAGGCAGGGGGGTGTTGCAATGCTGCGTGCGGCAGAGACAGTGTGGCGAGTGGGATGGTGGCAGAAAAGGGGAGAGCGTTGCAGCGGCAAGGGGACGTGCCAAGGTGCGGCCAGCAGGATCTCAGGCCCAAGGGCGGCACGCAGGCAGGCCAACAGAAAAGCAGCCGAATGAGGGACAGGCCGGCGGAGGGGTGAAGAAGGAGGGGACATCTTTTGGGAGAGGCAGCAGTGCTCCGAGCAGCCACCGGCAGCATGGGACAAAGGACATGCAGACTGGCGGCTCCTGCTGCCGGCCCGAGCTGCGCCGCAACGCCGCCAGTCGGCACAGCCCGAGTGCGTGGTGGCTGGCACAAGCTGCACGGGCCTCGGGCCCTGAGCGCGGTCCAGCTGTCATGAGCTGCACAGGTGTGCTGTGTGCTTGCTGCCGGCCTGAAATCGGCTCAACTGTGGAGGCTGCGCCGGAGTTGCGTGCTTGCTGCTGTCGGCCTGGAAGCGGGTGGGCTTATACCTGGGCAGGCACCTCCTCCTTCTTGCCTCCAAAGGTCTTCATCGCGCCCCAAATGCCCACGCCCCAGCCTGCCAGCACAACAAACACGATGTGCTCCTCCTTCCTGCAGGGGCAGGCAGGCAGCAGGCGCAGCAGGGTGAGCACAGCAGGCGCAGCACAGCAGGCGCAGCACGTCAGGGGAGCGAGGGGCACCAAACACAATGTGCTCCTCCTTCCTATAGGACAGGAAGCAGGGGAGGCAGCAGGGAGGCAGCAGGGAGGCAGGGCAAGTGAAGGGACGGACCAGGCACGTGCTAGCTGGGTCAAGGCTACGCTAGCCGGGGCGGGCAAGGCAGGCTGCAGGCGTGCGGGGGGTGTGTGCATGATGCGAAAGGACGGCTGCGAGCCCAACCCAGACCAACCCTGCCAACGAATGGTGAGAGGCTGCTGCCGGCAAGCCGATGGCACAGAGTACCAGCAGGAAGCCACGAGTTGCTGACTGGCAGCTGCACCCAACCAAGCTCTGGCGCTCAAGCGGCTCTGAAGCTGCCACTCCCACCCCAGGCTGCTCTCAAGCTGCTGCCCCAAGCCGCTCTCAAGCCGCTCTGAAGCTGCTGCAAGCAACCAAAACAGCAGTGCACTCACCACTTGGCAACCTCAGTGGGCTTCTCCCTGAATTTTTATTGTAGTTGTTCGGGAGGGAGCAGAGGGAAGGGGCGAGTCAGCAAGTTAGAGCGCTCAGCACCCTGCTGTTCATGCTCAAAGGCGGCACCCGCCCACCCGGCTGGTGTCGGCAGTTGGTGTCGGCAGCGCCTCGCCGGTGCTGCTGCATTCAATCAGGGCTCACCAACAGTTGTACTTCACCTCGCCATGTGCATCTGCAAGGGAGTTGATTGCATGGCCATCCAACGTGAGCTTCAGTGCAGGATACAGCAGGGCAAGCCACCGCCCACCTCCCGCCCGCCCGTCCTAGCGGCAGCCTGCTGCTCCCCGCTCGCTGGAGGCGGCGGGGCTCTCCTCGCATGCGCATCGATCACCGCTGACCCACCCCACTGGGCACGCAAAGACCTGGGCAGCCCATTGCAGCGAGCGCAAGTGACAAGTGAGCACCCTTCCGGCTCACCTCCGGCCATACCGCGGCGCTGCTGCATCGCAGTCCTGCTGCTGCGAGCCACGCGGGCCGCGAGAGAGGACACGCTCTTTCCCAGCATGTCGACTACTGCACCCCAAAACCCTGGCTCCTGAGCTGGCTGGGACTCGAAAGTGACTGGAGTGCAAGCTGGAGCGTCGGTCACCGGCCTCTTCTTTGACAGTGACAGCCTGGCGCAAGTCGACCGCAGCGGTGGAATTGTACGCCCCACTGAGTGATACGCATTTCGTTTCGTTACATCTGCACTGATAGATCACATCGGCATCGTAGCTGCCGCGAACAAGGACTGCGGCAGTCTGCGAACATGGCGAGTGCCTTGGCCAGGCTTTCGTGTGCCCTGGGCAGTGCTGCGATGCGCAATCGTGCATGTTCCGTTGTCGGATAAGTGGCCGAGTCGAGCAGAAGCCCCTTGCTTTGTGTTTGCAGGAGGCGCAGCTCTTGCAGGACGCGATTCTCGAGTATGCTCAGTCTCTAGAGAGCATAGGGCAGGCCCTGGAGGCCAGCCCCGACGAGGCGGAGCTGCTAGAGGTGCGGCAGCCCGAGCACTGCTGGTCACTGGTGCCGCCGGCGGCCCGCCGCCACTCGTGTCGCTGGGCTGGGCGTGCTGCCTATTTACCTCTTCTGACCTTGATTTGCGTCTGCAACTCTGCCATGATTGTGCAGCTGAAAGAACAGCTGGAAGTGGCGCTGCAGGATGCAGAGGCTGCCCTTGCCGGCCTCCAGGGCACAGGAGAGGATGCAGGAGCAGCAACAGCGGCAGCGGCAGCAGTGGCAGCAGCAGCAGCAGCAGCAGCAGCAGCAGACCCAGAGGCACCGCCCCCAGATGACACAGCACCAGCAGACGTTGCCGGCCCACCAATCGGGCCCGCCCCTGGGCCGCCAGAGCGTGCAGTGGTGGCACGCGGCGCAGCTCCCGCCCATGGCAATGCGCGCATCCACCCTCGCAGCAAGTATGCATTCGAGGCCCCAGACTTTGCTGCCCTGGCACGCCTCTACCCCTCGCTGCAGCCTTTCCTGCTGCCGCCACCGCGCACGCAGCGGCCCAGCGGCAACGGCGCTGCCCTGCCAGCGGATGCAGGGGCAGACGCAGAGCAGGCAGCGGGGGCAGGAGGGGAGGAGGCAGCTGGGGTGGAGAGCAGCGGCGGCAGTGGCATCGCATGTGCTGGCCCCATCGCCGCCGCCACTGGTGCCCCCACAACTTCCCTCCCCCGGGCCTCCCTAAATTTCACAGACCCTGGGGCCTGCCGGGAGCTGACGCGGGTTCTGCTGCGGCACGATTTTGGTGTGGAGTGGTGGGTGCCGCTGGGGCAGCTGGTGCCACCTGTCACAAACAGGGTCAACTATGTGCACTGGCTGGAGGACCTGCTGGCGCTGTCGGCGCCCCCAGGTGTGATCTGTCCCTCAATTCAGTTATATAAGATGTGTTGCTGGTGGCATAGGTATGCTGCTGGTGCTGTCGCCGCCCCCAGGTGTGATTTTGCTGTCAAAACAGTTGGTGGGTCAGACCCTGCCTCCTGCCAACAGGTTGCATCACCCCAACGCTACTGCCTGCCCCCCACATTGCACCCCCTGCGCCGCCACTCTTGCTCGCACACATTTGCTTGCCGGCCTGCTTGGGCTGTCAGCCTTGTTTTTGGCCGCATTGGAACTTGCGACACACAGACCCACCCACACGTGTGCACCCACGCCGCATTGCTGCCGCCCCGCTTGCCCGGCCTGCCCCCGCCTGCAGGCCAGGTGGCAGGACTGGACATTGGATGCGGCGCCAACCTTATCTACCCCCTGCTGGGTGCTGCTCTGTGCGGCTGGCGCATGGTGGGTGCTGACGTCACGCCTGAAGCCCTAACCTGGGCAGCCGCCAACCTTGGAGCCAACCCGCAGCTTGCTTCCCTAGTGGAGCTCCGAGGCGTGCAGATGCAGGCAGAGCAGCAGTCCTTTCACACGAAGAGAGTGCAGGGGGGCAAGGCTGGCGGCAGCACGGCCGGCAGCAGCAGTGCCGCTGTCGGCGCCTCGGGGCACGTGCCACAGCAGGCCCCCGTTGCGGCAGAAGCTGCCTCTGCAGCAGCCTTAGCTGCAGCAGGCGCGCGTGGTGGCGCGCAGTCGGACCCGCCGCCGGCAGAGCTTGCCGCAGCGGCGCCGGCACGGGTCACTCGTCTGGCGTCTGGCGCGGCTGCGGGTCGCGGCATCATCAGCGGGGCGGTGCGGGCGGGCGAGCGGTTTGCCTTCTGCATGTGCAACCCTCCCTTTTTCGAGGGGATGGAGGAGGCGGGGCGCAACCCGGCCACGGCGTTTGGCGGCACTGCAGAGGAGATGGTGTACCCTGGTGAGGCGGGACTGAAATCAGTAATAAGAAAAAGCAAATTTATATTGATGTTTTTTCTTTTTTTTTCAAAAATAAAGAAAGGTTTGCGGTGTGGGTGAGCGTGTTGGGTGAGGCGAGGGGCCCGCTTATGGGGAGATTGTGGTACTGCAGGGGCGGGGCAGAAGCACTGCAGAGGAACTGGTGAGCCCTGGTGAGACGGGGGTGTGGGGGGAGGGCGTTTGTAGGGGTGGGCGCGCGTGTGCTGCCTCGCGTGGCAGGGCATGTCCCTTGGGGGCCACGGCACAAGAGATGGTGAGAGGGGTGTGGATGAGTGTGTTGGTAGCGGCGAAGGGCCCGGTCATGGGAAGATTGTGGGATTGCACGGGCGGTCGGGGCATATGGTGCACCCTGGTGAGAGGGGTGTGGGTGGGTGATTCTTGGTAGAGGCGAGGTGCCCGGGTGCGGGAAGGTTGTGGGACTGCACGGGAGGGACAGCAGCACGGCAGAGGGGACCTGCTCTTGGCTCGCCCATAGCAAGTGCCTGCTTCTGCTTTCTCCCCATTTGCATCAGGTGTGCAGGCTGCGAGCTGGGGTTTGTGAGCGTCATGGTGCAAGGTTTCCTGGCGTTTCTCACCTCTCCGGCGTTCCCTTCTATCCCTGCTTTTGCTTGCCTGTGGCGTATCTCCCTCACTTGTGTGCAGGCGGCGAGCTGGGATTTGTGAGCGCCATGGTTCAGGACTCCCTGACGCTGAGAGGGGCAGTACATTGGTACACAACAATGGTGGGCAAGAAGGTGACGCTGCGGGCGGTACGGTCGCTGCTGTACCGCCACGGCGTGCGGGTACTGCGTACCACCGAGCTGGCGCAGGTGGGGAGGGTGGGTGCGGTACGTGCGGTATCGTGCGGGCGGTACGATTTGGTCGCTGCGGTACCACCGCAAGGCGCGTCGGCTGCGCTGCGCTCCACTGAGCTGGGCACAGGGAAACATAAGGGACAGAAAAGGCGGGCACGGGCCAGGGGGGCTTGCCTGCGCTGCTGTTGTGTGCGTGGTGGTGCAGGAAGGGCCGCGCTCCTGCCACGGGATTCTGCAATGATTGCTCAGCAGGGCGGCTGGGCTGCCACTGCACTGTGGCCTGCCAGGGTGGCACAGAGCTCGGCGGCCTCCTGCCTGCATGCCACGTTGCAGAAAGGGCGTTCAGTGCAACGCTGCATGCTGAAGCCGGCCCGCTGTGTCCACCCTCAGTACCTGCTGCATTCAACAAGCCATGCATTCGCAATGTCATGCATTGCAGGGAAAGACGTCACGTTGGGCCCTGGCATGGAGCTTCACCGCAGACCCAGCAGCAGCCAGCCAGCCGCTTGCCCGCTTCCCAGCCGCAGCAGCAGCAGCACCGGCCGCAGCTGCACCGGGCGACAAGCCACAGCGGGCATCCGGCGGCGGCGGGGCTGCGGGGTCACAGCAGGCAGGACAGAAGCAGGGCGGTGCCCGGGCAGTTAGCAGGAAGGTGAGCTGGCAGGTGCAGGCCCCCGCACGCTCTGGGGCAGCGGTGCTGGATGCCGTGCGGCAGTGCTTGCGGCGAGGGGCGGTACAGTGCAGCGATGCAGGGCCGTACTGCCTGCGCGGCAGCTACATTCCCACCGGGGAGGACCTAGCAGCAGCAGCCGATGATGCAGGCCACGTGCCGGCAGGGCCTGCCGCCAAGCGGGCACGAACCGATGCGGGCAGCGGCGGCCAAGAAGACCAGCAGGCACAGCAGGGGCAGCAACCACAGCAGGCACAGCGCTGGCAGGTGGACCTCCAGCTTTTCCAGCAGCATGCCGGCCTGTTCCTGCTCACTGCTGTGCTGCCCAAGTCTGCGCCTGAAGCTGCCCTGCCCTGGTTTGGCCAGCTGGCACAGCAGCTGCATGCAGCGCTGGCGGCTCAGTGGGCTGTGTAGCCAGCCAAGCGGTTGCCGGTGCAGCAGGGCTAGGGTTTCGAAGCCCCCTTATAATTTTTTCTCCACCCCACTGGTGCCTCAGTGGGCTGCGTACGCAGCAGCTGTAACCTATTTGTGGTGTAATTGATTGATTGAGCACCGGCTGGTCCAGCAATCCCCAGCACCTCTTGCCTGGCACTTGCCTGGCAGCGGTCCCCCACCCCGGCCAGGGCAGCCTGCCTGTGTGGTTGGTGTTGCTGGCTTACAAGCCTAGGGAGTAAGAATACGAGTTGTCTTGTACAGTCGGGTGAGGTGAGAGGACAGGGACAGCTGCTTAGGTGCCTCAGGGAGTGTCATAGAGCGTGTGGTCAGCGTCGGCGTATTGTAACCCTGCCCTTGCCGGTTGTAAGGGGCAAGAAGGGCGGAGGCGGGGCGTGCAATCAGAGGGACATCTGGGAGCGGGGCTGGGAAGAGTGCAGGGGGGCTGCCAAGGAAGGGAGGGAAGTGCAACGCTCAGAAAGGGGGGCGGGTAGGGTTGCCGGGAGGGGGTAGTAGGTAGGAGTACTGGATTGTGATGAGCGTACATTTGGAAGGTGAGGTTGTTGGTTGGTGGAAGAGGGTATCGTGGGCAGAGAAGGGAGGAGGCAGAGCAGAATTGTGCAGAGCCTGCAGACATTGGTGGGAGCGGGGCGGCCGCAGGGCAAAAGAAGCGGCAGGGGAAAGGGCACATGAGAGGGGAGAGCAGGGCAGGCGGTTGAAGTGAAATAGACGAGCAGGGCAGTGCAAAAGCAGAACAGGCAGGCTGGGGAGCGGAGGCAGGGCTGAGGGAACGGGGAGCAAGGTGCCAGAGAGCAGAGGTGGGAGAGAGAAGAGAGGTGGGAGAAGCGGGTTGCGAGGTTCTTAGGTGGGAGGAGACGTGTGCAGAGCCTGCATGACGACAGTGGTGGGAGCGGCGCGCACGAGGCGGCCACAGGGCAAAAGAAGTGGCAGGGGAAAGGGCGCATGAGAGGGGAGAGTAGGGCAGGCGGTTGAAGTGAAAATGAAGAGCAGGCCAGTGCAAAAGCAGAACAGGCAGGCTAGAAAGCGGAGGCAGGGCTGAGGGAACGGGGAGCAAGGTGCCAGAGAGCAGAGGTGGGAGAGGGAAGAGAGGTGGGAGAAGCGGGTTGCGAGGTTCTTAGGTGGGAGGTGGGGGGTGGCAGGCACCGCAGGACTGGCTCCTCAAACGTGTTGAATGTTGAAAAGGGGCAGGCTGGCTGAATAGGGGCCAGGGAGGGCACAGGACACGCAGGCGGGCAGCGCACGAGGGGCGCCGCAGAGGGTGTGTGCAGAGCGCTCGCCACAACGGGGCAAAGGTTCGGGGAGCGCACGGCAATCGTGGCATGCACGTCACCGTTGCCGCCGAGGTGGCCAGGACTGCACAAACGGCACAGGTGCAGGCGCAGGCAGCACTGAGCCTTTGGCACAGCACATCTCAGCGCAGCACAGCGAAGCACAGCGGGGTGTGGGCATGCCTGTCCGCGCCCTGTGCCAACGCATGGCAGCGGCCCCGCCCAGGCGGTCGTCGGCCGGCCAGTTGCGCGGCCGCCGCTC
>JTEE01000013.1:89538-121284 GCA_002896455.3 Chlorella sp. ArM0029B | reverse complement strand
CCCGCCCCGCCGCTGCCCCATCGGCAGGCGAGCCGCCACCGCTGCTGCCCGGCCTGCCAGCCTCCCCATGCTCCTCAAGTGCCTCCCTATCTTCCTCATCCTCATCATCCTCCTCGTGCCCCCACCCGCCATCGTGTTCGCTGGCCCAGTCGTCGCTCTCCCGCTCCTCCCACCCGCTGCTGGTCTGCTGAGCTGGCGTGAGCAGCAGAGAGGTGACCAAGTCAGAAAGGTACTGCAGGGGGAAGAGGGGTGGCACGGGAGCAGCGCGTGTGGTTGGGTGGAAAGGCGGTGGGTCGGTGGGTCGGTGGGGCGAGGCATGAGCGAGCGAATGACTGGGGTGAAGACGGCAGGCTGCCGCTCAGCTTGTGTTTGGGCGCTCCTGCTGCCATTCACTGTGGCAACAAGCGTGGCGGTCCAAAGTGGCGCACACGGCCCCCGCAAGCACAGGCATGGGCGGTGGGGTGCAAGCCGCTTCGAGAAGGTTGGAGAGTCGCAGGTGGTGCCGCGTTGTGGCGACGCTGGCAACATGCAAGATGCAAGCACTGCACGCTGGCAACATGCAAGATGCAAGCACTGCACGCTGGCAAGATGCAAGTTGCAAGCACTGCACGCTGGCAAGATGCAAGCACTACACGCTGGCAAAATGCAAGCACTCAACGCTACGATCAAAGGGCGGCCACACAGGGTGCACGCACAGGCACGGACGGCCCCTGCCCACACAGGGGGAAGAGGCGGGAGCGGGAAGAAGGTCGCTGGTACGTACGGAGCCAGGAACGGCTGCCTGCCCCACCTCCCACCTGCAGTGCCGCCCCCTGCTCTTTCGAGAGAGCATGCGCCAGCAGCAGCGCACCCTTGAGCGATCTGCGGGGCAGCAACAGGGCAGCAGGCATGTCAAGGGAGGCGGCAGGTGACGCTGGTACGCTGCATGGACGAGCCTAGACGACACGTGTCTGGGAAGACGCAAGGCTGCAAACCCAGAAGGTCTGTTAGGGGCCAGGCATGTGGCTAGGTAGGCCCAGCATTGGTCAGCACCCAGCCCTTACGCCGGGCAGCATGCATCGCGCCTGGCCAGGCGCCCTGATTTGGAGGCCTGCTGAGGCTGTCACAGCGTGCATGCCGTCACACAGCGTGCCTGCCGTCAAACAGCGGGGCGGTGCAAATACGCTGACCCGGCACACACCACCCGACTGCCCTGTCAGCGGCAGCGGGCCCCACTCACGCGCTGGTGATGTGTGCCGCGGTGGGGAAGCCGACAGTGAGCGCGCCCAGGCAGGGTGGGCCCTCCGCCGAGCAGCTGCCAGCCTTGCCGTCGGGGCCCGCCAGCGGCAGGCACACAATGGCGGTGCACCCAGTCTCTGCCACAACAGCTGCCACATCCTCCATGCTGTGGCCGCTGCAGGTCAGGGGACAGATTGAGGAATGCAGTGGAGGGTGCACTGACAGGCAGGCAGAGGGAGGGCTCGCCCTCCCTCCAGGTGGTGCTGCCGCCAGCCCCCCCGGCGGTGGCGCATTGAGGGGTTTTGCCAGGTAGCCACCCACCTGTGCTCGTCAACGTTCTTCATCAGCTTGGACTTGCGCTCCTTCATGCAGGCAGCTGCGAGCGACGGGCCGGCAAGGAGGGAGGGTCCGCGGTGTCCGGAGCTTGCAAGCAGGTTGCCGCTGCATAGCCGCGTGCTCGTGCTCGCAGTACATTTGAGGGTGATGCTACAGAACCCCGCGGTGGGCAGCACTTCCGCAAGCGTCACGCAGTGCAGAGAGTCCGCCCCTGGCTGCTGCAGCGCTTGCACAGCGGCTGCGGCGGCGGCACTGGCACCCTCCACACAACTCATGGTTTGTGGTGTTCGCAATGGAGCGTCCACAAAGGAAAAGGCGATTAGGAGTTCGCACGCTGAATGGTCCTGCAGCGGCGCCTCTCAGCGCGGTCAACCCTAAATCACCATGATGTGGTACAGAGAAGAGTGCAACCCCTCTGTGTTCGGGAGGAAGCCGGCCCCAGCAGCAAGAACCCTGGCCGACCCGCCGACGGCCTGCACTAGGCCTGCCTCCGCCCCGCGCTTGTATCCCACTTGCCGCTGCAGGCTGCTAGCCCTCGGCGCCTGCCCATCGGACAATCCTGTCTCCCAGTCATGTTGGCTTCAAGAATTCACCTGTGGTCCCACCCCTGGCGCAGCTTGCATTGGCAGTTTGCTGGGCGCCGTCGGGGGACAGCTGTCCGGGTATCTCTGTGTGCCTCCTCAAACCGACCCTGGCTGGAGGCTGAGTGCACTCCCCTAGACACATGGAGTTGCTACACGCACGAGCACAATTGCAGCGGTGCCAAAGTTGCAGCTTCAAAGAAGCCCGCACACCCGCTGCCGCGGGTGCCGCGTTCAGCGAGCGCCCCTCTGGCCCTCCCTCCTGCCATGCGCAAAGCACCAAACCCCTAAAGCTGCCTTCACAATGTGAGGCAGGACGAGGCCCCAAGGCTCACCCTTGGACCTGTCAACGCGAAGACAGGAGGGTGGGGTGCAGGGGCAGGCCCTCCCATGCAGGCAGGCGCTCCGAAGGAGGGAGGCGCCAGCTAGACGGCAGGTGCTGGTGACAGGATGACAAAGACTCTAAGACGGGGTGCCCCCTATCCCCTCTCAACCTCTCAGCGCCTGCACATCGGCTTGCTGCCTATCACATCAGAAGCTGCTACGAGCGCCCCGACCCAACTGGCAACTTTGGACCACCAGGTGCTCGCCTTGCGCGCCCCGCCCCCGGTTTTCGGGCCTTCCATGCCGCATTGCGAGGGTGGCGGGTCCTGGCAGGGGCGGGCGCCTTGAGCGGGGGCTGGGCGGAAGTCGGGGCCCTTTGCAGTCCTGCCGTCCCGCCGCTGTTGGGCCTGCCTCTTGCGTCTGTGGGCTGTGACAGCCCTGTAGCTTTTGCTCCCTCTCCCCACCCCCTCCCTCCTCTCCCTCCCTGTCCTGCGCTCCCTCTGACGCAGAGCCATCCAGCGCCCTCAACCCTTTCCACCTAGCACCTCGCCCCTCAACTCACCTCTCCCAGCATGCCCGGCACTCCGCGCTCCCCCCACCACTGCCTCTTCGAAGCATCCTCCTTCTCAGCCGAAACCTACTCCTCCGTGCAAACCGCCGCCGACAGCGGCGACGAGGAGGAGGGCTACCTGGAGACGTTTGAAAGCCTGAAGGCAGCCGGCGCCAGCCTGTCGCTGCACGAAAGCCCCTCCTGCTCCTCCCTGCTGCCCTGCGGGCTGCTGCCCGAGGAGCTGGCCGAGCTGGAAAGCATGGGTACGGCGGCCGCGGCGGTGCCTGCACTGCATGGTGAGGCGGGTGGGGCGGGTGGGGCGGGCGGGTGACCGGGTGGTCGGCCGGGCGGGCTTTCGGGCGGGGCAGCGGGTGTGCGGGATGAGAGCGAGACGAAGAGTGAGGGGGCAGAGGGTACTTGAGCAAACTGCTGATCTGTGCTTGCACTCCCTCCACCCGCTGCGTGCCCCCTTGCGTGCCCTAGAAGCCGTCGGACCCCCCAGCACCCCGCTTGCTCACCGTGCCTGCCCCTCTTCCCCCACCTCCCCCGTACCGCCACCTGTACTGCCACAGTGGAGGCAACTGCCAAGGCCCTGAGCAGCATGCGCCTGGAGGGAGGCGACCCCTTTGATGACGTGGCCGCCCCGCTCACCCCCTCCACCTCCCATGAGCGCGCTCTGACGGTGATCGCCCTGGTGAGCGATGCTGACGCTGTGGCCGGGGCTGAGGCCCTGGCTGGGCCCGGCGCCGGCACCCGCAAGGGCGCCGCTGCCCGCGTGGCGGGTGCCGGCGCTGAGGTGGCACCCGCCAGGGTGGAGCCTGCCACCGAGGCGGTCTCTGCTGACCTGGCCACAGCTGTCGCCAACTGAGCTCGGCACCAGCACTTTGCCCCCGCCCTTGAGCAGCCGCCCGGGCGCCCCAGCGCTCGGCGCAAGTGCCGTGCCTTGCACCTGAAGAGCAGGCAGTGAACTGGAGACGTGTCAGGCGTGTAGCATAAGCTGCATCTGCCCACGCCGTGTGCTCCCTGCCTGCCTGCCTGCCAACCCCGCCTGCCACAAGCCCTGAGCAACCTCGGGCCTCTAGAGGAGGCCCTCTTGCATCGTTTGAAACCCGTTGGGTCCACAGCTCCCCCCGCTCCCTTGAAACACTGCCCTGCCCACACACAGCACCCTATGCCTTGCACCCGTGCGCCCTTGCAGCCATGTCTTCATTCCGTGGCCAGACCCTTCCCTATCCTAGTGGCTTGCTTCCCAGTACACCCATGCCTCGACTGCAATTTGCACGCCCCACAAACGTATCCGCCCGCCGCCCGCGAACGGCTCCCTGCACTGCAAGACTAGCTGTAGTCAGCCAAGTGCGCACCCAATTCACACCCAATCCATCTTCCGTACCGCCCCCCAAACACCCCTTTGCCTCCCTCCCACCCCGTGTGCGCGCTCTGGAGCCGCCGTAGGCATGCACGCTTGCGCCTTGTCCAAATGGAAGCCTGCCCGCACATGTCCCAGGCTGCCACCCCGCCGGGCAGCTTCCATCCACACAGGGTCTGCTTTCATTCATGCGTATGCCTGCCCCTGCATCACCCCGCACCGTCCCTGCCACACTCTGCATCGTCCCTGCCCCATTTTGCCAAACGAACCCCAGCCATCATCCCATCAAACAGCACCCTGGTTTTGCCTGGAACCTTCAACTGATGCTTGCGAGCTTGCTGCCACTTTTAACACAGGGCAGTGAGGAATCAGCAAATTGAGGATGGCAAGAGGTGTAAGGGGGGCGGTGGGGAAGGGGATCAGGCCCAGCGGCAGAGAGCCTGCCTTGGAACAGGCCAGCTGGCTAAGAGGCTGGCACGCAAAGGCAGGCAACAAGGGCAGGGAAAAAGCAAGCTATTGAAGGCCCGGAAGGGAGGGGCACGGCAAGATTACGGGAGCCATGTCATGATGGCATTCTCAAAGTCTCAAGAGTAAGGTGATACAGCTACTCGCGCTCGGCAGAAAGGGAAGTACAATGAGAGCACGCAGCAGGGTAGTTGCATAGGACAGGCGGGCCGCCCGGTTGGCGGGGGGCAGGCGCCACAGCGTTATGAGGTCGGGGGTCAGAGCGGAAAGCAGAAGTCTTAGCGGGAGTCACGGCTGGCAAGGGGGATGGCGGGCAAGCGGCGGGCGGCAGGGGCGGCAGGCACAGTATCTGCCTGCGCGCTCAAAAGGGCCCGGAGGCTGTCCACTGGCCTGATTCAGGCGGACATGAGGGCCTCACGCAGGCCGTCTGTGCCGGTGAGGTCGACTTGGATGCGCCGCAAGTCGACCTGTGGCTGCGCCACTGACGTGGGTGCTGCCGCTGCCTGCTGTGCCTGCTGCGCCTGCATGTCGCAGCCCATGAAAAGTTCCTGCAGGTCGTCCGCGCTGTCCAGGCAGTGGGAGATGCCGGCAGGGATGGAGGATGCCATGAGGGCGCCTGCAGGCAGGGAGGCGGGCGGCGGGGGCGGCGGCGGCCGGTGAGCAGTTGAGAATCAGGGGTCGACGTGCACCCATTCGCGTAGGCTTCAGCAAGCAGTAGTTGCCCGTGTGTATCGGGCGCGGTGCACGACGCCGGGACAGAGGAGTGGTTCAGAGGCTTGTGTTGGCTGGCGCATGGCCGGCGGCGCAATGCGGCGGGAATGCGGCGGCGCCATGCGCGGCGCCGCCGGCAGACCCCCCTTGACTGTCCACTGACCGCCCCCCCAGCCCGCCTTGGCGGCACGGCCGTGCCGCGTTTTGGGGCGCACCTGTGCGCATGATGCTGTTCATTCTGGGGTTGGGTTGACGAGCGGAGGTGACGGAGCCGGGGTGTAGAGGAGTGCGAAGCGTGAAGAGGTTTGATGTGAAGAGGTTTAATGTGGTTGCGGAATGCGGAACAGGGAGATTTGGGAGTATAAGTAGCGAAGGTCAGGTAAACGGGCTCGTGGCGTCACGTACACGGTCACCGGGTGTTGCTAAACCAGGCCACGCAAAACACGGCAGATCCAGCCCCAGCCTTGGGCGCCTTGTAGCGCCGGCTCACCACACACGGACATCTGCACTTCGCGGGCTGTTGCCGCAGGCAAAGCCAGCTGGCCAGCGGCAGCGCGGGCGTGCGGCGGTCGCGCTCATGTGCCTGTCACAGTAGGCTGTCATGCACGTGCACCACACCCATGGCCCTCCTGCCCTCGGTGACCTGGTAATTCTCTTGTTGCGAATACAACTATTACAGCCAGAAGGAAATGCAAGTGCTACAGAACTGACAGGAAAAAGGACCGGGAGGGCGCCGAGCAACTGCGCGCAAGGGCACGCAGAGGCGAGGGCCGTGGGTTACTGGCAGCAAGGGAGAGAACGAGTGTCAACCAAATGGGGATGAATGTGCCCAGACCTGCCCAATGCGGGTGGACGGCGCGTCAATGGTTCAGGCTGCGCAGGCAGGGGTGGCTCGCAGCCAGCGTAGCGTAGCGTGCATGCCACAGGCTTCTCTCCACCACCGCCACCGGTTCGAGAGCAGCACGCGCGACAGGCGGGCCCAGGCCACCGCAGGCTGCGCTGGCAGCTGTGCTGGCATCATGCGCAGCTCAGAGCCGGCAGCAGTGGAGCCTGGGCCAGCAAGACCAGCAAACTGGCGCTGGTCTTCGGTGCCAGCGCTGCGCCACCTCGGAGCCAGCTCAGAACTTCGGGGGCTCCCAGCGCTCGATCGAGTCGACGCGCTCAAAGCCGGCACCGGACGAGTGGATGCCGCACGAGTCGCCTGCAGAGAGGGGCGGCGGCGGGTGACAGAAGCACGTCAGCACACGCTGCAGCAGTGTGGGGGTGCGCCCCAGTTGGACCACGCTGTGACACGCAAGGTCTTGCAGCCAGCAGGCGTGCACACCCAAGAGCATAGCCTGAAGGGCTAAGCGCTGCAAAACAGGAAGAGGCAACGGGCAGCCCTCGCCGTCGTGCCCCTTCAGGTGGCTGTGCCGACACTCGCCGATACGCACACCCCTTCCCCACAGTGCAGTGCACAGCAGCCTCCAAAAGAGGGAAAGTGCGTCCTCATCAAACCAGGGTGCGCACCATCCTGCCTGTAGCTCTCATGCTACTCCCTCGCTCGAGGAAATCTCGCGGACAGTTGTACTCCGCGGGCCCTCCTTTCTATGCCACCCCCTGCTGCTCCCTCACACTAGGCGCAGCTAAGAGCGAGCCATGGACACCCAAACAGGCGTGGTTCAATGGGGCTGTTGTGCTCTTGCTGTCTCTTGGGGCCCTGTGTCGCGAGTTTCTTTGCGGATAAACAGACTGTAAGCCCGAAAAAGCAAGCAAGCAATCAAGCAAGCTCACCGTCGTGAGTGTAGTTCTCCGCGTACTCTCCGTTGCGCCGGCGCCCGCCCTTGTTGTCAAACACGCGGAACCAGTTGTAGAAGCCGCTGCACACAGGCGCGGATCAAGCAATCGGCAGGCAAGGGGTGAGGGGTGAGTGAGAGTGGGGCGGACACAAGATGCATGCACAGCAATGCCAGCTGTGCAGCCCTGGTCCCGGCCTGCCTGGGCGACACGCCGCCCCTCCTGGGGCCCCCGCCGTGCACACCCACGCCCACGCACCCCGCTGCCGCCCCTCGGCCAGGGTAGTGTGTGTGTGTAGCTGTCGCACGGCCCGCCCGTCCGCCCACCACGCGTGCGTGCAAACGTCGCGCAGCCCAGCCTCTTGACGCCCCCACACCCAGCATGCAACAGGCAAACAGGCAAACAGGCAAACAGGTAAAGGCGGCTCACCCCTTGAGGCCGACCAGGGTGGTGTAGCCCGCGCCATCCAGAATCTCGAGGGCGTCAATCGAGTAGGCGCGGCCGTCGGAGCAGCCAATGATGAGCGGGGTGTCCTTGTTGGGGAACCGCTTCTCAACCTGCAGGCAGGCAGGAGGTTGCAGGAGGCAGGGGATAGAGGGTGAGGGGTCTATAGGAGGCGAGCGGGCTATGAAGGGGCGACGCCCCGCATAACCAGCGAGCAGCGGGGTGTTTGGGGTAGGGGGAACCGCTTGTTAGCCTGCGGGAAGTGGCAGGAGGCAGGGGATGAGCGTGCTATACAGGGGGCGAGGAGAGGGGGCTATGGCGTAACGGCACTCCCGCCAGCCAGTGAGCAGCAGCGGGTCTCTCTGGTGGGGGGTGCTTTTCCACAGGCATTTCAGCTGCACTTCCACACGCTGCGTTATTGTCACAACGCTGCGGCGGCGCATCGGTGCGCTGCAGGTGCGAGCCCCCGTTCCGATTCTCTGATTTGCACACCAAACAGAACAGGGGCCCCTCCTCACCTGCTGCACAAACAGCTCGTTGCCTTCCCTTGACCATCTCCCATCCCAACACTGTGTCACCACACACAGCATAGCATGCATATCAAGGCTTTGCACACCGCCACACAGAACAGGGCCTGGCTCCTCACCTGCTGCACAAACAGCTCGTTGTCTTCCTTGACCATCTCCCGCTTCTGCGTCTGAGAGTCAAACTTCCACTTGGCGTTCATGATGGGGACGTTGACGCACTGGCGGTACTTGCCCGCCTGACAAGGTAGAGGGAGGCAGGGAGGGAGACGCAGGACGGGTGAGCCAGTCGGGGTTGGGGTGCGGTTGGGGGAAGCACTGGCGGTACTTGCCCGCCTGACAATGGTACAGAAAGGCAGGGAGGGCGGGAGAGGCAGGGTTGGTGAGCCAGTGTGGGGTTGGGGTGGGGTTCGGGGAGGCACTGGCGGTACTTGTCCGCCTCACGCCAGCAGGGTGGGGGGCAGGGAGGGGGCAGGTGTGCAGGGAGGGTCAAGACGGGGGTGGGGTGGAGATCAGAGAAGAGGCCAGGTGGGATCGGACGGCGGCATCAACTTGGAAGGTGCGTGGGTTCAAGGCGCGTGGCTGACCCAGCAGCCGGCCAGGCCGCGCCCTGTCTGTCTGCAAAGCCGAGTGGGCGGCCGGGCAGGGGAAGGGGCCGTCACCCCGAGAGGCCCTGCCCTTCCTCCCTGCCCCCTCACTCCCTCCAGCCCCAGGCGTGGGGCACGCGACCAAACACACGACTTCGAATCTCGGCCGACTGACAACAAGGTGATCCGAATGCCCACCAACCAGCACGGGCATGAGGTCGCCGCGCCCAGGATGGGACGCGCACCCAGGCACACCCGCCCTTGTGTAACGACGGTCAAGGTGGCAAGCAAGCGGCCGGCGTCGACGTGCATGCATGATGTGCTCACCGCTTCAAGCTCCAGGGTGGGACGCACATCCAGGTATGTGTAACCGCCCTTCTCAATCAGGCACTGCAGAGGGTGGGAGGGAGGGTGGGAGGGAGCAGGGGTTGAGGCAGGCGGCAGACCAGGGCAGGGGGCAGAGGCTGGCGGGTGAGAGGGGCGGCCGTTGGAAGCTGGGCCGCCCAGTGTGCTGGGCAGGGAGGCGGTAAACTAGGCATGGCTGCCCCTTTCAACCGGTGCTCCCCTATGGGCTGTTTAGTCCATATGGGCTCCCTATGGGCTGTTTAATCGCAATGGAAGCAAGGCAGGCTGGCCAGCTAACCAGTGCTCAGAGAGAGAGAAAGAGAGAGAAAGAGAGCTAGCTTGGGACGCACGATAGAGCCTCAACCCGCCAGGCATCCTCACCCGCGCCTCCTCCACGTTTGCAATCATCTTATCGGGGAAGTTGGACAGCACCTCTGCCGTGTAGTTGGGGTCCGTCCACTCAAACACCATGCCCTCCACCATAGCTGCAGCGAGGGGGGCGGCAGACACGGCGGGGGTGGGTTGAGGGGGAGTGGGACAAGGGGAGGGGGCAGGGGAGGAGGCGGGCTGGGGGTATGAAGGCAAAGCGGGGCAGAGAGGAGGCGAGCGGAGCAAGGGAGGAGCAGGCGCGGGGGCGGTCGGGTCCCGGGTCCCGGAGGAGCAGGCGCGGGGGCGGTCGGGTCCCGGGTCCCGGAGGAGCAGGCGGGGGGGGGACCCGGGACCCGACCGCCCCCGCGCCGAGGCTGCGAGAGGGACAGGGCATGCGTAGCGGGGGCAAAGAGCAGGCGGCATGCACAGCAGCATGCACGAGAGCGTGCGACGTGCGGTGGATGGCGGTCTGTGCACGCGCGGAATGGACAGGGAGGACAGGAGGTGCTGCTTGCTTTACAAACTCCCAGGCAGGCGGCGCTGTTGCAGCCCTGTATTGTTTCGTGGGTATAGATGGCGCACAGAACGGGGGAGGGATGACAGCAGGTGCATCGGGGGAGGAGATGCAGCCGGGCGCCGGCGCACCAGGGCGCTCCCCAGGCGGCAGCTGTGGTGACGTGGGTGCGGACGCGTGCGCAGCGTACAATGCGCAGCGCGCAATGCAAGGCAGCGCTTGTTGAGGAGCTGATCTGCAAGTCAGGACGCAAAAGGTTCCCCGCTCCTCGCACCTGCCACACGCATCTGCCGCCGTGGCGCCGCCGAGCGGCGGCGCAGCGCCACCGCTTGGAAGGCTGCGCCGCTGCTGGCGGGCTTCACCGCCCGCGTGCGCTGCACTGCAATATACAAGGGCGCGGGGAGGCGGTTGGCGGAGGCCGTTGGGTTGCTGGCCACCAGCCCGGCGAAGATTCGCCTTGCTGGCGCAACGCTCACCACCAAGCGCGCTCGGTAGCTTGCGGCGCCTGCACGATGTGCATTTCTCGGCTCACTCACCATTGACGGCCGCCGCTGCGGTGCTAGCGCACACTGCGAGACTGGCCATGCTGCTGGCTTGCTCCCTCCGCTGGGCGCCTGTCCAGTGCCTTAAAGCTACTCAAATGGCTCAGAATTGGAGCCACGGCGTGCAAAGAGGCCCTTGCACGCCGCTGCCACCGTCCTATCTCACCCTGCTGGGCATGCTGGGAGCGGCATGTGGGTGACGTGCACCACCAACCTGAGCCCCACCCCCTGTACACTGTTCACAGGAACCCAAGCACCACTTCCCAAGCGCACTTACTAGCACTTAAAGGTCCCTCAGAGGCTGGAAGAGGCCTCTGCCACCCCAGCTCTGCTACCGTGGGCACCAGCCAGCAGCGCCCTGCCTGCGCTCTCCAGAATCTGCCGACGGCCAGGGCCACCCGCGCAGCTGCTACGCGGGCTCACCGTGATTTGAATCCACGACTGTACACCACGGAAAGCAACATCAGTGGATGCATAGTCCAGTTGATCCAACACATCCGCCATCTAAAGAGCAATGGGCCTTGATCCGAGCTGGGCAGGCCAATCGGGGAAGCAGGCAGGCAGGCAGGCAGGCAGGCCGCGTGCAAGCAGGTCCTGTTTGTGGTGCTGAGGAGCTGTTGACGGCGTCGTTGAGACCGGCGCAGTGTCGACCATTTGAAGGATCGCCCGCCTATCCACCTGGGCACATCGCACGGGGAGACGTCACAAGGGGCAGGGCATCACTGGTGCCACCTGGCAGGAGCGCTAGGAGCAGGGCAGTGTAGGGTGGGGTGGAGACGTGCAAGGTAAGGCCGGCCACGAAGAGAGAGATGTTGGAATGCACAGATAGACTGGGTGTGGCCACAGGGAAAGGCCAGAGGGGTAGGGGAGGGATACATTGCCCAGTGGCAGCGGTGCGGGCACGGTGTTGTTGGCGAAAAAGGCAAGGTGGGCGGTGTCAGCCTGGAAAGCGGAAGGGGTGGTGGTGATGCAGTAAGGGGGAAGCCGGCTGGGGCGTGCGCTGAGGAGCGTGAAGCAGGCAAGGGTCACTGTTGAGGGCAGGCATTGTATGCATGGGGAAGCAAAGATCGGCGATAGGCAAGAGGAGTGATGGGGTGCTGCATGGTGTTATGGTGCCAGCAAGTTGCTGATGAGTGCAGAGTGGCACAGGTGCAAGGGAGTACGTACGTTCAAAACGGGAGGCGCTGGTGCTTCTAAAACGGGAGGCGGGAGGGAGCAGGAGCGGGTGTGACAGCAGTGGCTATGGGATGGCAGGCGTGTGAAGCTGGGGGCGGAAAGGCAGCACCGAGGGCAAGAGCACGAGGGGGTTTGGGAGTGCTTGCATGGACAGGAAAGCATAGTGATGAGGTGTCTGGGCAGAGAGGTGCAGGGGCGGTCAAGTTGGGGTGCTAGTTGCGATGGGGACCGCAGGCAGGCAAGACTGTGCCAAGGCCCGTCGCATGCCATTGCGTTTCCTTAAAGCGCCTGTGCATGCGGGGCGGGGCGGGGCGAGCTTGGAGGGCAGGGCACGGTGGTGTGGCGGGCCAACGCTGCACACATCCACGTGTGCTGCTCGGCTCGAATGCCCAGCGCTGAGCCGGCGGGTGCTCAGAGCACGACAAAAGGGAGGAAAGAGTAGGCCCAGCCTGAGGGCGACCCGCACATGCCGGCATTGTGCCTCACAGCCTCCTGCCGCGCCGCCTCCCGCTCTTCTAGCTCCGCCAGATAAGCCGCACGCTGCATCTCAGCTCTGACCCTCGTGATGCTGGCGGCGCTGCTGGTGTTGCCGTGGTCGGTGCTGGTGCGCGGGGTGGAGGGGCCGGCGGCGGTGGGGCTGCAGCGGGCAGTGGAAATGGCACCGGCGGCGCTGCACCCCAGCTCTGCACGCGGCGGGGAGGCGAGGGGAGGGGAGGGGCCAAGGGGACAGAATGTGGACATCAATCAGGACAGAATGTGGACTCGTCAGCCGTGCTGTAATGAGCTCTCCGGCAGCAGCGTCCCTGCGCCAAATGTCCAGCACAGCACCACAAACACAGCTGTGCAAGGCAGGGAGGGGCAGGAAGGTCAGTGGGCTGATGAGCTAAGCTTGCCTGTGTGAAACACCTCGTGGGGCAGGCCCACCCATGCCGACTCATCCGGCTGGATCACTACCACCGCTGCTGCCTTGAATGGCACCACATGGGCTGGGCCGCCGTCTGCTGGCTTGCCACCCGGAGGGGTGATTGGGCGCTGCTCGACCCCAGCTGGGCTGCCCCTGGCTTGGGTGCGGGCGTCGGGGACGCCGGCTGCCGTGGCTGCACGCTGCCGCCAGGGCCACACCGCGCGCATGCTGCTGCCTTCCTTGTTGTTCAACAGCAGCCAGGCGAGCAGGCCGAGGAGGACCGCGGAAGACAGGGCGATGGAGCCACAGACAATGGCAACTGCAGGGAAAGCGCACGGGACGGTTGGCGGTCGGCAGGAGGCGGCGGCGACGGGCGGCGACGGCGGACGGCAGCGGCGGCCCCTCGTTCCGCAAGCGAAGCGCTTTCACAGAGAGGCCAGGGATCATGCAGCACGCCGCCTGAAACGCAGGCTCCGTTTCAGAAGCTCGTTACCCAGTGCCCAAGGGCTTGGTACAGCCTAGGCCCTTGCAGCGTCTCGTCTGCATCCCGGGGTTTGTGCAATCCCAGCAGACGGTATGAAGCGCACCTGTGCTGCTGGGGCCCTCCAGCATAAGCGCCCGCCCGCCTGTCCCCGCCGACACTCGGGTTGCCTGCGAAGGTCAAGCTTGGGTAGGCGGCCTTGGGACGGTAAGACAGGCTCAGCACGACAGTGCCGCAAGTAGATAGCGTTCGGCAGTGAGGTGGTCCTGCTGTCACCCGATCTGTGGTCAGCGGCGGCAGGCGGCACCACCGCTGGCCACACACACATTCAAACGAGAGTGCAAGGGGGCGCACGGCAGGCAACAATGCAAGATGGACAACAATTGTGCTTGTGAAGTCCCTGCCATTAGCGGTTCCTTATTTGCAGAGGCCTTTGGCCACCTTGCCGTGCCTTGCCGCACCCCTGCCAACCTGGCGCACCCTGGGATACCGCCGCTGGTGCACATTCCCATAACTTTCCATTCGTTGTTCAGGTGCGTGCAAGTTGACACCAGGACATGCTCGAAGGCATTCAACCCGTGGGCGTGGACTAGAGGCGCTGCTGGCAGCAGGAGTGACTGTCCTGGCGGCAAACTGTACGTGTAAGGGGAAGGTAAGGAAAGAGGCGAAAGGAGGCATGGCAGTGCCCTCAACACAGACTGCAACACAAGGCTGCGCAAGGCTTGGCACTGTGGCAGTTGAGCGTCGGCCATTGAGAGGCGGAGAGCTTTAAGCTCGGCAGGCAGGCAGGCAGGCAGGCAGGCAGGCAGGCAGGCAGGGGAAGTGCAGACAGGAGGGGTGCAAGGGGAAGCATGGGGGCGCAGGGGGCGACGTAGACGGGAGGGGTTGGGGCAGACACACCTGAACCCGCCACAGCTGCCACCACACCTCCAACGCTAACACACGTGCAGGCAGCGCATGCCTTCCAGCAGGGCAGCACGTGCCGTCCAACGGTCTACACTATGGCAAAGGGGAAGGCGCCCCACGCCATCAGCTGCCCCACGCCTATGACCCCTCCAGTCGCCAGGTGCTCCATGCGGGCATTGGCGGCCGCCTCACGTCGTGCCTGCTCCTCTCCCCCCATATACTCGGCCCCAGCCATCCAGGCGCGGCGAGGAGAGGGGCGGCTGCTGGATGGGGCACGGGAAGTTGGGCCCTCGTTGCCAGCTGGCACCTCGCGCTGGCCAGCTGGCGCCACCTGACCGGACTCCAGATCTTTGATGCTCTCGCTGTCGCAGCCGTCTGCTGCATGTATGTATGCCAAAGGGAAGCAAGGGGGTGGGCAGGATCGTTTGGGAGGGGCAGTCGAGGAACGGCACGGGATGGGCAGGGTGGTATGAGCAGACTGAACCTGCTAGGCAGACGGGCAGGCAGGCAGGGCCAGAAGCAGTGCATGCAGATGGCCGGCTGTCGTGCCTGCTCCCTCCATACCAGATCGGGGGGCCACCTTACCCCACCCTTTTTCCTGACCAGTTCCTTTGACTGTGTAGGGGACGTTCGGAGCTGCAAGTGCCAGGCTGTACAGGTCTCACCCACAGGTCACACCCACCCGCTGCCAGGCTACACAGGTGTCACGCACCCACCTGTGCTGCCCTCGCTCTTGCATGAGACGCCCACCGAGGCGGAGCGGTCTGGCTGCACCACAAGCACGGCGGCAGATCCTGCCGTGCGCAGCTGCAGCACGCCAGCGGGAGGCGGGCGGCTGGGCAGGTAGGCCTGGCCAGACGTGCCTGCAGGCACAGCAGGGCCGCAAGCGAGGCCTTTGTGAGTTGTAACTAAGAAGGTAGCCGCAAGAGTGATTCCGCCTTCTGTTGATACCTTGGAGGGAGACCATGCATGCTATGGAGGCGGGGCAGGCTCAAATCTGGGCTGCACACAGGCACAGGGGCCGCCTGCAGTGCCTCCCCACCTTCTGGCCCGCCGCTTTGGCGCTCAGCGGGCGCCTCGCACCAGCAGCAGCAGCAGCTGCGATGCCACAGCACCCACAGCGTGCAGGCGACCACCCACAGCAACACCCCCGCAACGGTCGCCCCAATGGCAATACCTGCGGATGCGGTTGAAAGGGGCGGGGGGTGACAGTAGCATCTCGCTCAGTAGTGCAGGCCGGCGGCGATAAGGCAGGGGGGGACATCACATTGGCACTGTTGCAGGCGTCGCACGGCACGCTCAGCGCTGAGTGCCATGGATAAGCTGTGTTGAATGATGCGGGCGGCGAACCAAGATTTCCAGGGTGGGGGGGACTGCGCCCCCCCCACACCCCCCCGCTATCAAAACGGTATAGTGTGTGCAGCCACCAAGGGGGCAGGGGTGGCAGGTGATGCACCGGAGGCGCGCAGGCGCTTGGCGGGCTCTAACTGAGCATTGGTAGGAGTTCAGCACACCACCAAGGCTCACTGGGGCTGGCGGGGCTGCCCTGGCTGGTTGGCAGGGCAGGCGCTGCGGGCGGGGACGTCGAGAGGGGCGGCGCCGCCGCTGGCCCCAGAAGAGCTGGCTCGACGGTAGGCGTGGATCGCATTCCGGCAGATGTCCCTGTGGACACTCCAAAGGCAATCGGCGCGACAAGGCACAGCCCGGCTGTGAAGAGAGCCGGTGAAAGGCGTTGGACGGTGGTGGGTGGGAAGGTAGGGGGGTGGGTAGGAAGGTAGGGGGGAAGGTGGTGAGAGAGCGAAGGGGCCAAATTTCCGTTTCAGTTCTTTTGTTCTGGCGGGAAGGGCACGCAATTTGGCGCCCTTTCTCCGCCTTGGAGACGTCCTTTGAGAATTGGAACCCTCGCCATGTCATCAGAGCGTCACGGCCACACTTCTTCCAGCCGAAATGTTGCGTGACCCCTCAACTTCATGGCTACACATGTCGTGGCGGCCTGCACCCACACATTGTTTGCAAGCGATAATCGGCCGATGAAGGCTCTCACAACCGCAGACCACAGTGTTTAGTTGCCTGTGTGGCCAACTGGATCAGATTCTGGCGCTGCAGATCTCACCATGCGGCCTGGGCAGCATGTTGCCTGCCGGGCAGCAGGGAGCACACTGTGCTATGCACTTTACACTCTCTCGCAGAACAGCAGAGCATGTGCATGCAAGCAAGCGTTTGGCGAGCAAGGCAACGAGGCACCTACAAAAAGGGAAATGCGCCCCACATCAGCTCCCCCACACCCACGGCACCCGCCCCCAACAGGTGCTGGCCGCGTGCTCGTGCCACCGCATCCCGCCGAGCCTCCTCCTCTTCTGCCAACATCTCGGCCCCAACCATCCAATCTGAGCTCGACCGTGCGGGGGCGCGGGAGGAGGGCGCCACGTGGCGCTGTGTGTGGACAGGCGGCAGAGTGACAGATGGTGGGGCAGCGCTGGCAGTGGGCAGGGTTGCTGGTGTGTGGGTGCCTGGTAGAGTTGCGTTGGTGGCTGGGAAGCTGGCTGGGAAGCTGCCGGAGGACTCGAGATCGTGCCCCACTAGTGCTGTGATGGTGCAGACAGAGACGTCATCTGCATATTGGAAGGGGGGGGATTGAAGGGGGCAGCTGAAAGCAGGGCTGGGGGGCAGAGATAAGCCACAGCGCGGGTGGCGGGAAGCAAACAGCGGGGTGGTGCAGCGGGTGCGGCACACGCCCTGCTGGCCCTTCTAAATGTGACATGCACAGCTCTTGTGGCTCTCCCACCCACCTGTACCGCCCTGGCTCTCGCATGAGATGCCAACCGATGCCGACCGGTCGTCAGGATGCAGGACTAGCACAGAGACGGAGTCTGCCTTGTGCAGTTGTGGTGCGCCGGGGGCTGGTGGGCGTGGCGGCTGCGAGGGGGCTGCAAACAGGGAGGAAGGTGCACAGAATGGTGGTTCGTGAAGCAAAATTACCCGCATTGTTACCACAGAGTAGTGAGTCCAAGGGGCCAGGCAGGAGCATGATGTGGTCATGAAAGCGACACAGCTCCTGCTTCGATCGGAAGCTAGCACCGCTGGCACCGAGGAGCTCCTCAAGACTTGTCTGTGGTTGCCTTATGCAGAGGATACTGCCCGGCAACAGTTTGTGCCCCAGTTTGTGCCCCCTCCTCACCTTGCTCTGAAGGTGCCTGGCGGCGGGCCCGGGTGCAGCAGCGGTAGCTGCGCTGGCAAACCAGCCACATCACGCAGCAGGCAATCCATACGCTCAATCCTGCCACCGTGCCGGCAATGATGGCGCCTGCAAGGTTGCATTTAGAAGGTCAAAGGGAAATCTACTTGGTAAACCGTGCTTGCAGGTGACGGGACGAGGCAGGAGAGGATGACCCCTTGCAGTGACAGCGGCAGCAGAGAATGTGGTTCCGGACCCCACTTCTGGCATCCCATGTTGGGGCCCGGTAGGATCATTCTCATCTTTCAGTACTTCACACAACAAGCTGCCGTCACACTTGCCTGTATTGGGTGTGGCATTGCCCATCGGCCCTGTCGGCAGCGTGGGCACGGGCAGCGGCGGCGGAGCCCACCCAGGCCCCAGCCACAGCGCCGGCTCGGCCGCAGGCATGCCGCGCATGGTCGCTGTGGTGCCTTGTGGTTTTTTGGGGGCGAATGAAAGCCCGGTATGCCAACGAGAGGCGCCGGAAGTGTGGCAGGGGACAAAGTTGCGCACTGGAAGGGCACTGCTGTGTAAAGCCCCGAGATTATTCGCCGGATGTAAAAATAGCGGGAGGGATTGGGGAACCTGATGAGTAGTCGTCAAAAAGAGGCCAGGGGAACGTTCGCTCGGTTGAGCATTCCTTGGACTGCCTGCCTGCAGCTTCAGCCGCGGCCAGGACAGATATCACACTGGGCCAGCCCGGTCTGAACACTCCCTAGAGACAGAGCCTTGTTATGTGAGCTGTCCCCCTACATGACAGGAGCCTTGCTCATTGCTTTACAAGTAGAGGTTATACCCCGGGTCAAGAATTCAACTGGTCAGGGCGAGGGTGGCTGCTGTTGCGAGGTGCCAGGCGGCGCCTCCCCGGCCCCTGCCCCCGCTTCCTGCTCTGCCTCCTGCAGCTCCGGCCCCTCCTGCTGTGACAGGTCTACATCCGACCATACAAAAACGCCGCTGCTGGCTGCACCCCGGCCGCCCCCGTTGCTCCCACTGCTGCTGCTGCCTTCTGCCTGCCCCCCGCCGTTGCCGCCGCTGCCGCTGCGTGCGCCTGCGCCGGTGCCACGCCTGCTGCCCCCGCCGGCCCAAGCGCCGCCGCCCCCTCGGCTGCTGCACTGCAGCGGCTCGACTGCCTTGCGCATCAGGCAGCGGCGGTTGGGGGTGAACATCGGATCTCGAGCCACCTCGGTATACCCCTGCCGCTCATACAGCTGCGGGTGGGCCAGGGAGGAAAGCGGGTTGATGACGTTGGGTCAAGAAGCGCTCGCTGGGAGGTGCCAAAGGCGGCGGCAACCTGGGCTCAACATGGTACCAAAGGGCAAGCACTGGGTAGCACTATTAAGGCTGCTGAGGTCAGCAGGCCTCAACCCCGGCTGCTCACCATGCCTATAGCCCCTCCGGCGGCAACACCCGCCCGCCCCGCCCACCCCACACCTGCAGTGCCGCCTTGTTGCTGAGCTCAACATGCAGCCAGAGGCTGTCCTGCCGCCACAGCCGCGCCTGCCGCTCGCACCGATTGAGCAGCGCGGTGCCCACGCCCTGCCGCCGGTGCTGAGGCAGCACCGCAATGTTGCTGACCTGCATTGCCACTCGTAAATGATAACGTCAGACCGGGGTCCAGAGGATCGCCCACCGTCAGTGATGTCCCGGCTGTGCCCCCCACCTGCCTGCCGGCGTGCATGCACGGCACACGACACAGGCACACTTTGAGGCGTCATGCTCTCACATCTTGAGAGGAGTCAGGGCAGGCATACATGCAACTCACATATACTCGCCGGGGCTTGCTGGTGGGGAAGGGGGGCGGCAGGACCGCCTCTGGCTGCAGGCGGGGCAGAAGGGGGCAGGAGCGGGCAGGGGAGGCGCATGGGTTAGAAGACGGTGGCAGATGGCAAGTGTTGGCTCACAGCGAGACGGCCAACGACAGAAAAGGCTGCACAGCTCGCTTTCTTCGCAAGCAGAGCACACAGAGCAGCACATGCAAAACACGCGTGCGGAGCTTCTTTTGAGCCGCGAGGCGGGCCCCTGCCTCGCCCCCCAGGCATATGCCTGCGTGCAAAGCAGCGCTGTGGCCGCCTACACACACACGCCTGCTGCCTCACCCATTCAACCGCCCTCCCGCCCCACCTGCGCTAGGCTAATGGCCGCACACCCCAGCAGCTCCCCGGTGCCCCGCTCCTCGGCAACAAGCACTGCAAACGACCGCTGCCGCCGCCACCGCGCCGCCTGCTGCCTGCACCAGCGGCGCAGCCGCAGGGTCGGTCAAGAGGGCATGGTTAGCAGCTGTTCAGGTTGCCATTCTATTATCAAAGAAAGAACAAAAGGGGTGGGTGGAGGGAGAAGCAGCCCGCCTGGCCTGAGCCTGGCATGCAAGCTCGGAGCCCAGCTCCAAGTGGCACACCCCGCGAAACCATGCCTCTACCCCTCTACCGGCTCGCTCCCTCCCTCCTGCGTAAGGCCTTTGAAGTACAGATTAGTGCCGCAGCAGCATGCCTTTCACCGCTCTGCAGTGTTGTACCTCACCTCTCTGCGGCGTTGTACCGCCTAGACCACCCTGCGTCCTGCCATTCCAGCCGGTGCTGCCGGCTCTCAGCTGCCGCTGCCTGCACGGGAGGCGGCAGGAGGGTGCCAGCAGCACATAGGACAGACGTGGACAGCTGACGAGAGGCAGCGAGGGGCCATTGATAACTTCAGGGCATGCTCAGTCCCCCGGGTGGTTTCCTGTCATGGTGCATACCCCATGGCTAGGGTCTACACCCCGCCAGCGGCCAGCTTCCTTCTCACGCCCTGGCCGGGCTGTTGGGCTACTGCTATCCAATGCCGCTGGCGCGGCTGCTGCTTCGCATGCTGGTGTGCTGTGTGGCCAAAGCACGAGCCAGCAGGCTCCTTTCTCCTGGCTGGCTGGCAACACACCTGTTTTGACAGGAGCGCACGCGACACCTGCTGCTGCCAAAAGTCACCCCCTCCTCTGCCTGTTGATACAAACATGTCAATGCCGACCCTGCCACCATCCTCGCCGCTGGGGGAGCTGCCAAATGGTGCGGGCCCAAAGGCCTACAGGCAGGGAAGCAGGAAGCGCACGGCTTCCTCGTTACGGCCGGCGTTGGAGGGAGGCGGGCAGGTGCCGGCGGCAGGTAGACCAGTGGGGGCGCTCGTCACCGGCTGGAGGCGCGTTTGTGAGGGGCACCATGCGTCCTTCGTCGCCATCACGGCGCACCTTGGCGAAGCAAGCCGCTATTGCGGGCGCTGGGTCGGGGCCACCGCCAAGGGGGAAGCGGGCCGGCCTGACCTTGACATCAAGAAGAACGGGAGAGGCTTTTGGCCCGATCGGAATGGGAGCTGCGGACAGCACCACTCGGAGAGCGGCCATACTCACCGCTGCCTCTGCCAGCACGCGCTTTGTGCGCTCAGAGAGTCGTGAACCAACGCCGGGGCAGATGGGCTGCGAGAATTGCGTCTCGGGAGGGCCCATGTGAGGGTCAATTGGACGGGGTGCCGGCAGCGGCGGCAGTGAGCTGGCGGGTGGGAGCAGCACCAAGATGTTGACATCACTTTACTGCGGTGCAATATGGCAGAGAGCTGTGACCGAATGAAGTCAGAAGCCGTTATTCTAGGTGGCGTGTTGAGGTGTTGACTCCACAGAGTAGAGTTCCGCCACAGCAAGTCGGAACAGGCAACATCGGCAGGCAGTGATGCCGCCCGCCCTGTTCTTGCAGGGGCCAGAGAGGGGGCAGCCCACAGAACATCCCACCGTCACAAGCGGGCCTGCGTCACCCAGCGGTCATAGGGCACGATGCGTGCGCCCACTGTCCAGCCGCGTTCCGCCAAGCACCGCCGCCGGCACCGGCCACCACCCGCCCAGCTGGCGCCTGCAAATGCCAGAGATGGCGCAGCAAGGGAATCCTGGGCTTTCACCTCCCAATATCCACCCTGTCAACGCACGAGCTCCAACCCGCTACCACAGCACCAGCTCCCGCGCGCGCAGTCGCTTCCGCAGCTATGCCGGCCAACACAGAGGAGCAAGCCGCGGCGCCTGCCCATGACAAGAGCATGGCGCCAGCAAACGCGCTTAGCGGCAGTAAGCGCAAGGAGCTGGAGCAGCAGCCGAAGAAGAAGAGCTTCAAGGCCGTTGCAAACCTTGTTTTGGCCATGCGGCGCTTCTCCAGTGAGTGTAATGGCACGTGAACGACCGGAATTGCACGTGTGTGGGGCAAGCAGCGGAGTTAGCAGCGGAACGCGGCCCAATCCGTTCCGGCATCTCGCGCCCTGAGCGGGGTCCCCCCTGCTGCTGCAGACTCCATCAACCCCACTTACACCTTTGGAAAGCGCACTAGCAGCGGAGGCGGCAGCAAGACGGTAAGCAACTGCGGCGGGGCCGGCCGGCAGGCGCCGCCACCTTCGCCGCTGGATTCTGGCAGCCTACTTGCCCCTGCCCTGGCACTGTAACACAGCAAGTTGGTGCCAGAGGAGGGTGGGCCGCGTGCGCATGCCGGCCCCGTCCTTGCCCACACAAGGTTGTGCCGTGTCGCCGCCCAGCGCTGTGCTTTCGGCTCCGTGCTCACGTCCCGACCCGCATGCCAGTAAACTCACTCCCTACTTTCCCCTTCATGCCCTGCCCCTGCAGGTCACAGAAGACAAGGAGACAGTCAGCAGCGGGCGGCCCACCAGCCCAGGCCAAACAGGTGTGCAGAGGGCGGCGGGCTGGCTGGCCGGACGTGGCAGTTGCACACAATGCGGCGGCAGGTGGTCGCCTGGCCAGGTGGCGGCGTGCCTGCTGCAGCGCTCGGCGTGCGAGGCAAACATGTGGATTTGAGCACTCTTGTTGCGTGCATGATGGATGCGTCTGCACGCCATGCGCCTGGTGCCTGATTCTGGCCCCCCGGCCCGCACTCACCCAACTCACGCTGCCTCTCTCTGCCCGCCCGCCCGCCCGCCCGCCTGCCCGCTCAACAGAGGGACAGCAGTACGCCTACACCGACCATGGCCACCGTTTCGATTTCCTGCTGAAGCCGCTGCCGCCCACGGAGGATGAGGAGGTATCGGTGGCGCCGGGGGCGATCAGCAAGCAGTAGCACAGTAGAACCCGGCGAGCGCCACACGGCCCAGCACCCAACAGCCTGGCAGCCTGTGTGCAGCCTGCAGCCACAGTAGTCGGCGCGCTGTCAAATTCGCGCGCAGTGTGCCGCACAGAAACCCAAGCAAATCTTTGCCATGATACGAATGACTTTCCAGCTCCTCTTGCCTCGTGCCCGCCCACCCCTCACCCCACCGGCCCCATTTAGGGCGCCCCCCACTGTACCACCATGCTTGCCCCACGACCTGCCGGGCCAGCTGTCACATCTCCTCCTGACTCTCAACTCCTCTCCAGCCTGTGTGGTTTTGTTCGCCGGCGCGCCTGCTGCTGCGCGGCAGGCAGCCGTGCTTCGCACAGAGCATTGCAACCCCGGTTGTTCTTCCGTTCCCATGCGCTGCCCATAACGTCCTGCCACTCCCCAGCCACCCAATCAGCTTGCGCACCCCCTGTCGTTACCCTTGATCTGTAAATGCTAGCCTCTGTGCAACCATCCACACAACAACTTGGTTGAACCCCCCAGAGTCAGCCGGCTGCAGCCTGGCGCCAGGTGGGCGCAGGTCGCACCCAGGCCTGAATTGGCGCCTGCCGCTCTGCAGCCTAGAGACACATAATCCCACCACGCACTCATGCTTGCCGGCAGCTTCTCAGCCAGCGCCCCCCTCGCTGCTGCCCCCCTTCCTCAGCGGCCTGCCTGTTGCCGGCGCAACTCAGCTGCACGCCCTTCAGGCAAGTCACAGAGGCGATCCGAAGTTTTTGGCGATAAGGTCAGCAGACAGCGCAGCCCAAAATTCACGGCATGTTGTCCTCCTCCTCTGCAGCGCCCAAGCGCAGCGTGAAAATGGCGGCCGACCGGTCCCAGCTGCACTCCCTGCCGGTGAGTGAAATGGATAGCAGCCGGTCGCGCATCGGCTGCTGCCCAAGAAGATGCCAGCACCGCGGCCAGCTGCCGCCCGCCGCTGCCGCCGCTCAGTGCCGCTCCCGTTGCCCCAACACCTGTACACTCCTCTTTGCGCCCTGCAGGGCGTGTCTATGCCTCCAGATGAGACCAAAGGTTTCTACTTCCAGCAGGTACGTCCGGCTGGCCAGCCTGCTCCTGTTGGTGTGCAGGAGCAGTTCCCCCGCCTGCCTGCCACCTGCTTGACCGTATGCACCGGCTGCCCGCCAAGCACCACCCCCACTAGCTTGCTTGTTGCCTGGCCATCACGCAGTGCCTTTATTCGCCCTGCTCATCAATCTGCGGGCAAGTTGGGTAAGGGCTGAGGATAAGCCCTTGCTGGATCTGCTTCAGCGCTAGGGCGGCAGAGTGCTGTGCAGTGCCGCCTTGGGACGGCCCCCGTGTGGTTTTGTTCAACACCCCCCGGCTTCCCACGAGTCCCATGAGACCTGTCCCATGAGACTTTTTCTGGCTGCCCCTGGACTGGAATGTAATTGATTGAATGATTGATTGACTACAATTGTCCTATTTGCCCTGCCATGACGGCATGCAGGCCATGGTGCGTATCAAAGACCCCCAGGCCTCGTTGGACTTTTACACTCGCGTGCTGGGCATGACGTGAGTGTGCTGTGCTGCGCTGTGGTATGACTGCCGCCAACACATCACCTGCGACCCGTCACCTGTTGGACTGCCAACCTTCGCTGGCACGTTCTGGTGACATGCACCTACTGCCACATCCACAGCTGTTGCTTCTGCAGCCTGCTGGCAAAGCTGGGCTGTTTGCATGGAAGCGCAGCCCTGGCAGACGCTCTTTCTTGTTGTGTCTTGATCACATCGTGTGACTGCTCTACCTATTGCCGACATGCAGCCCTGTCTTTGCTGACACTTTCTTCTGACACACACATCCATTGCACTTTCACACCTCCCATGCCCCTGCAGCCTCCCCAGCGGTGGCACTTTTTCGCACTCTACTCTTCCCCCCGATATTGCCGAGAGCTTGCTCTCTCGCTCCTCCTCCACCCACCCCCAAATTCAACCAGTGTCCCTAGACACCACCTCACTCGAGGAAACCTCGCGGATCATTTTACTCCACGTGCCCTCCTTTCTATGCCCCTGCAGGCTGCTGGCCAAGCTGGACTTTGCCGACATGAAGTTCAGCCTCTACTTCCTGGGTTACCAGCGGCCCGAGGACGTGCCAGAAGATCCGGGTGGGTGGGTGGCCCTGGGCATTGTGGTGCTTGCGTCTTCCACCTCTCAGGAGTTGGTTCGCCCTGAAATCGAGTTCTCTTGCAGGGGATGTGAAACGCTGTAACGACCAGACCAGACTAGACCCGGGTGGGTGGGTGGCCCTGGGCGGCGGGCGAGGGGAGCGCCTTGTCTAGTGTAGTCGCTTCAGCTCTTCACATCCCCTGAAAGAGGATTCACCGTTAATCCGAACCAAATCCTGAGGGGTTAAAGCGGCATGCACCACAAGGGCAATGCCGAGGCTGTGGCGGTGGCCGTGGGAAGTGCGCCGGGCAGATTGAAGTTGCCGGCGGTGTGTCTAGGATGCTGGGACGCGGGTGGGCGCTCCCAGAACGTGCGGCTGGCTCCTTGGATGGCCTGTGGATGGTGGGGAGAAGGAAGGGCTGGGGAGGCGGCGGTATGGTGGGTATCATTGGATGACAACTCGGTAGCTCATGTGCCTGCGGATCTGGGGTGGTGTGCGGTGTACAGCACACCGTGGTGCCAGCAGAAGAATGCCGTCCGCCCCGCTGGCGTCATGGGAGCCGGCACCGTGGCAACCTGTGCCCCTCCCGGTGTGCCCGCCCGTCTGTGTGTGTGTGTGCAGTGGAGCGTGCCAAGTGGATGTTCGGCCTGCCAGCCTGCCTAGAGCTGTGAGTGTCCCGCCCGGCTGTGGCCGCTGTGCCCTGCTGTGCCTGCTGTGCCCTGCTGTGCCCCGCCCTGCCCTGCTGTGCTCCGCTGCACACTGCCCTGCCCTGCCCTGCCCTGCCCTGCTCTGCCCTGCCCTGCCCTGCCAAGCCCTGCCCTGTGCTACCTGTGACCTGCCAGGCCTGGCCCTGGCCTGTTTCAGGGTGTTGTGCTCGCAGACGACTTATGCGTTTGCACCGTGTGCGCGCACCACACCTGCATGCAGCGCCCCCACACCCACGGCCATGCACCCTCCCTTCCCCCCCTCCAGCGCGTATGCTTCCCTTCGGTCCCCACCCCCTCCCTCCCTCCCTCCCGCCCTCCTTTCCTCTCATCCGCCCCTTGGCAGGACCCACAACCGGGGGACAGGCCCATCTGGTGTCATAGTTGCCCATGCATTCAAAGCCTCTCCCCCTCCCACCCATGTGTCTTTTTCTTGGCAGGACACACAACTGGGGGACGGAGAGCGACCCCGAATTCAAGGGCTACTGCAACGGAAACGTGGACCCCGGCAGGGGCTACGGTAAGCAGGGGCTGAATTCAAAGCAGGCAAGCGCTTGGTGTCGGCAAAGCGGCAGCTAGGAGAGCAGCAGCAGTGTGGCCGACCCCCTCTCCTGGCACCCCGCAACTTTTGGCGTGCCGGGGCACCCATCGCGCCTTCCCTTGGCACCCTGCCATGCTATTGGGCCAGGTCCACTCAATCACTCACCTCAGCTGCCCCCCTACATGCAGGGCAGCATGCCCCACACTGCCCCCAACTCGCCGTTCGCTCCCACCCCACTCGCGTCCCTGCTCGCGGTTGCCCGTCTGTCGCCCACCTCCCTGCCGCCTGCTCCCTCTTTTACCATCCTCCGCCTCTGCCCCTTGCCCCCGGCCTGGATGGCGCCTCGTCCAAGCATTTTCCTCGCATCATCTCATTACAGCTCATGATGAATGTATGTCCTTGCTTTGGCAGGCCACATCGGGCTGTGCGTGCCCAGCGTGGAGGCAGCGTGCGCCCGCTTTGAGGAGCTGGGCGTCGATTTTGTGAAGCGGCCAAATGAGGGCAAGATGCGGTGAGGACGAGCCAGTGGCTCCGCGCTTCTGCGGGGGGTGGGTGTCTGCGGGGGGGAGGGCAGGAGAGGGCAGTGGGGTGGCTGGGAGGGCAGGGCTTGGCAGGGCAAGGCAGGGCAGGGCAAGGCAGGGCAGGGCAGGGCAGGGGCATGGAGACACTGATCATGACCAGGGGGAGCTATCCAGAGTTGCAGGCCTTAGCCGGCCTTCGCAGCTGCCCCAAACATTTGGGGCACCCTTCCTCCCCCCCTTACGCTCCCCGTTGTTTGGTTGCCCTCTCGCGGCCTTGTAAGAGCGTGGCCTGCATTGCGCCCCTGAAGCCCCCTGCTTCAGTCGAGCAATTAGGAGAAAGCAAACGATCACGAAGATTGTCTTGATGTCTGTGCCTTGCTTCTAAACTTGGGCTGCAGGAATCAAGTTGTGTCGATTTTGTGTTGTGTAGTTGTGTTGTGTTGAGTTTGACGTCAACATACCTTCTGTTTGCTGCCCTCCCACTCTCCCCGCAGCAACCTGGCCTTTATCAAAGACCCAGACAGCTACTGGATTGAGGTGGGTGCTGCACATGCTTTCGCTTTCGTGGGTGTGCAGCACAGTATCCTGCTTCCGCGCTGGCTGGCGGCCCGCAGGGTCCCTTATTTGAGGGCACCCTTGCCTGCCGTGGCATGCCATACTGCTGTCGGTGCCACGGGTGCAGGTGCCAGCTGGCCCTCTCCATACGCAGCCGCTCTTGATCCGCGTGTGTCTGCAGATCCTCACGCCAGACAATGCTGCGCAGTTCATCGATCGGCCAGAGAACAAGGCGGAGTGATGTGGGGTCACCATGCCGACGTGCCGCGGCCGCAGCGCCGCTGCACAGGGCTATTTTCATTGAGCGTTCGTCTCAAAACCTGCTAATGCACATGCAGTTATGAATACTTGTAATTTGCAGTGCATGAGCATAGGGGAGCATGCCGGTTGGAAAGCAGTTGTGCCTAATGTGGCATCAAACGGCGTGGCTGCGCAGGTCCCGCCCCGCCCGCCGTGCAAAGCAGGAGCGAGCGTCCCGGCTCGGCTTGCTGCCCATCTCGCCCATATTTTCGGTACTTCACTCGAATTTGCTGCGGCCCAGAGGCTCAAGGCGCCGTTTGGCGCGCAGAAGAGCGGGACTCGGCTGAGCCGTGCGTTTTCCGCCGCCTAAACCGCCGTTTAGCCGCTGGTAGACGCATTTGAGCTGCAGAAGGTGCGATGCATGCGCTGCCGCTGCACCTCTCGGCCTGGCGATCACCTCTCGGCTGCACAGCCCGCGCTAGCTTGCAGATGAGCCTTAGTATCCTCGGGCGTCATTGCCACCGCGCAGCCCAAGCTGGCCGCAAGCGCAGTGCGCGCCGGGCGGCACGACTGGCGGTGGCGGGCCTCCTGCCGGCCGGCGCTGCCGTGCTTGCTCAACACTGCTGCCTTCCCTCCTCCCCCCGCTGCAGCAGCACCTGCCACTGGGCACCCAAGTGTAGTGGCTTCGAGCCTCCCCCAAGATGGGTGAGCGCAAGGTCCTCAACAAATACTTCCCGCCGGTAAGTCAGGCTGCCTGCCTGCCTGCCTGCCTGCCGAGGCTGCTGGCGTATCACAGCGGGGGTTGGCGGCCGGCTGCTGAGGGAGCATGCAAGGCGGCCTACCTGTCTGCCTGCATGCCTGCCTGCATGCTTGTGTGATTACGCTACGTAGCTGAAGAGCGGTGTAGGCTGCATCAAGCTGTGGTCGCCTGCCTGCCCGCCCGCTGACCTGCTGCCTGCTGTCGGGGCCTGCCTAGCTGTGGAGTCGTGATAGCTGCCTGTCTTGGTGTGCTGCTCTCGTGCGGTGCCGCTGCTGCTGCTGCTGCTGCTGCTGCTGCTGCTGCTGCTGCTGTTGCCCCTGTCCCTTCCCCTTGACTGGCTGACACTCCGCCACGATGTGCGTCACCTCAGCTCACTTGTTCCGTGAGGCAACTCACTCTCATCACTCCACTGCTTGTGCCTTCCCTTCATCACATCACCCCACTGCTTGTGCCTTCCCTGACCATCTGCCCTCGTGAGCAGGACTTCGATCCGGCCAAGATGCCCCGCATGAAGAAAGTGCGGAGCGAGACGAAGCAGATGAAGGTGGGTGGGTGTGGGGCGGCGCCGCCTGTGTCAACGTCAGCGAGTTTGGTTGCGATAAAGCAGACTGTGTACATTGAGTGGTGTACTATTGTGTAAGCTCAACCAAGCGGAGGAAGGTGGGTGGTGTGGGGGGTGGTGTGGGTTGGCGCCGCCTGTGTCGCAAGTTTGGTGCCAAGAAGCAGATTGCGTGAGCCCACACAGGAACAGCTGGGCTAAAACGCTTGCAGAAACAGAGCCAGTCTTGCTTTGGAAACTTCATTTCACAGTCAACGTTTGAGACGGTGCTGCTCACAACGCTGCGCTGCAACGTGTGCCCGTGCACCCACCAAGAACACAACTTCACTCTCTCTTTGCTCATGCCCTCCCCCACATCGGCCTCGCAAGTGCGCATGATGCTTCCCACAATGCTGCGCTGCAACGTGTGTCCGCGTACCCACCAATAAGCCAATTTCACTCTCTTTGCTCATGCTCTCCCCCCACCCCGGACCCGCAGGTGCGCATGATGCTTCCCATGACGGTGCGCTGCAACGTGTGCGGCACCTTCATGTACAAGGGCACCAAGTTCAACACGCGCATGGAGGATGTGGCGGGGGAGGACTACCTGGGAATCAAAATCTTCAGGTGACTGATGTGCGATGTACAATGTGGTACCACCCAATTCTGTGCACAAGCAAAGGTTGCCCACCTAGCTGTCTACACAAGTGCTGGGGTGGCTGACTTTGGTGGCTGCAAAACAAGGGGTGGGTGCATTGGAGGATGTGGGGAAGGGGGGAAGGGTACCTGGGCATCTTTAAAATCTTCAGGTGACTGTGGCTTACCATGTTCTACACTTTCTGCACGAGAGCTGGGTTGCGTTTGAGTTTGGTGGCTTGTAACCATCCTCAGGTCTGTGATCCCACCAATCTATGCTGCGTTTGTAAGCATGCCCCTTTAGAGTGATCGTGATGGGAGTGGGCGGAGGATGTGGGGAAGTAGGAGCACCCGGGAGATTGGGGGTCTTTTGGTAGTGAACCTGTCTGGCGAGGTTGCAATCAAGTGCCTTGCTTGTCCCTAAACACATCTCTGTTTGCTCACCCCCTGGCCTGCCCTCTCCCTCCCCCCTCTTCTTTGCAGGTTCTACTACCGCTGCACCCACTGCTCCGCCGAGTTTTGCATGAAGACAGATCCTAAGACCGCCGGTGGGTGAAGCTGGGAAGTGTGCTTTGTGCGGTTCTGGTGTGCCTGGCGCACCTGCATGCTGACCTGGCACCTGCGTGCTGCCCTGGCACCTGCGTGCTGACCTGGCACCTGCGTGCTGCCCTGGCACCTGCGTGCTGACCTGGCACCTGCCGTGCAGACTATGCGTTGGAGGCGGGTGCCACGCGCAACTACGAGCCCTGGCGTGACAAGGACAAGCAAGTGGCGGCGGCGGTGGTGGAGCGGGAGGATGAGGAGCGGGGGAATGCAATGAAGGTGAGGTTACAATTTTATTTGATGTTTTTTTTTTAAAGGATTTTTTTTCAGCATTCAAGCGTGCTTTGACGTGTCGCTGCTTTACGTATGGTAGTTTGTTCTGTGCACTTTGGCTGTCTGTGCAGTGTTTTGCTGGCACAGGTCGAGCATGTGGCGGTTGGGTGTGCAGCGGGTGGGGAGGGGAGCGGGGGAAGGCGAGGAAGGTGAGGGGGGAGCTGCTGCAGGTGCAGTGCCTGCTTGTGCTGTCCTCCGTCGCGTCGCGTATTGCGCTGCGGGGATGGCGGGGCAGGCTGCGGAGGTGGCGGCACAGCAGTAGCTGGAGGGAGGAGGAGCAGAAGCAGGCAGGGTGCAGATGGGTGGGCATGGGGGCCTCTCAGCCTCCTCTGAGTGGTGCCGCCTCCTGCCTGCCACGCCCCCCTTGGTTTGGAGGCCCTAGAGAGCCGCTCTATTCATTCATTCTCACTCACTCGCGCGTCTCTCACGACTGTCCTGCCTCACGCCTGCCACTGTCCCCTGGTACTGCAGGCCCTGTACAACCGCACTTTCACATCCCCTAACCAGAAACTGCCCTGCCTCCCGCCTGCCACTGGCCTTTTGTTTGGTACTGCAGGCCCTGGAGAACCGCACCCTGGACAGCCGGCGTGAGATGGACATTCTGAATGCGCTGGATGAGATGAGGAGCCTGAAGGTGCGCTGGCACATGCACGCAGTTTGTCACGGGGGAAAATTACGGGGGCCTCGCAGTTGCGGGGAGTGTGGGATGAGGAACCTGAAGGTGGGGCATGCACGCAGTTTGTCACAGCAAATTGGGGGCCTTGCTGATGACGCATCTGCGGCACACTGTTGTGTTGCTGCGGCGCTGTTAATGAATGACTGAATGAATGAATGGGGGCCTTGCTGTTGCGGGGAGTGATTGACTGTGGGGGATGGCCATTTTCAGTGCACTGGAAGGGATGAAGAGCCTAGTAGCTCCTGGGGTTGGGGGGCTTGTGGTTGGGGAAAGTGTGATGAGACGTGGCAAGGGGCCACGGGAATGCTGTGCATGAGATGAGGGAGGCACGCGGCACGCAAGACATGGAGGAGCCTTCCTTTGCAGGTGAAGCACCACACCGCTACCACACCGCTGCTGTGCTGGTTGACCATGAGGAACCCCTCCTCTCCTCACATTCACATCCACTCCCTGTCCCCTTGATGGCTGCCCTGCCCTCCCATCCCGCCTCCTGCTTTGTCTTTCCAGGCGCGGCACGAGCGGGTGGACACAGAGAGCGCCCTTGCGGCGCTCAAGCGCAGCGGTCCTCAGGAGGAGGTGTCTTTGAACGAGGAGGACGAGAAGGCGGTCAGGTGTGTGGGGAGGGTGGGGAGGTTTGTTGGGGTAAGAGGTGGCAGGTGTGGTAGGGCTGAGGCAGCAGGAGGGTGGAGGAGAGGAGGGCCTGGGCATAAGGAGGACGCAGAGACGGGCTGGGCTGGGCAGGGTGTGTGGGAGGGGGGGCGCCCTTTCGTGCTGCCCTGAACCCCGCCTGCCAAGGCATGCAAGACTGCCCACCATGGGCTGCACAGTATTGGCCACACAAGGCCGGCGGGTAGCAGGGGCACATGCCTCCCGCTTGCTCAGGTGCTGCCCTGCCCTCCTCATCCTGCCACCGCCACTCGCCACCCTGTCCTCTGGGCACGCGCACATGCTGCTGCAGGCATGCTACCCTCCCCCGCTGACTCCTCTCTCTCCCCTGCACCACAACACCCTTCCTGCTGACACCTCTCTCTCCCCCTTGCTCCCCACCTCACCCCGCCCCGCAAGCGCAGGCGCATGCTGCTGCAGCGCGCCGGCTTTGTGCGGCGGCTGTCAGACAGCGACGAGGAGGAGGGGGGCAAAAGAGCAACACG
>JTEE01000013.1:76259-89473 GCA_002896455.3 Chlorella sp. ArM0029B | reverse complement strand
GGGCGGGCGGGGGTGCGGGGCGCATGCGGGGTGCCACTGTGGCACCAGCAGCGGCTGCTCTCTGGGAGGAGGAGCTTTCAGGGGCCAGTGCCAGCGAGGACGCGGAAGTTGATGGGGATGCGCTCATGCAGCAGCACTTTGCGGCTGCACGCGCTGCGGCTGCCGCTGCCGGGGCTGCGACAGGGGCGAACGGTGGGGCCGACGGTGGGGCGGACGGGCAGCAGCAGGCACAGCAGGCGCAGCATGCAGCACGGCGGGGAGATGAGGACGGGGAGGAGGAGGAGCGGGGGCAGGCGGGCGCTGCAGGGCCCGCGGCCGGTGCTGGGCAGCAGGCGCGACCGTTGTCAGCGGCGACCAAGAAGCCCGCTGAGAAAGCGCCCCCTGCTCTCCCCAAGTTTGGAGCGCGGCCGGTGGCGGTGGTTGTCAAACGGAAGTCGGAGACAGAGGCTGCAGGCGCCAAGCCGGCCAAGCAGGCGGCTCTGGCAGCAGCGGCAGCAGGAGGGGACTCGGACGGGAGTGCTGGCGGCGGCATGGGAGCGCTCCTCGCCGGCTACGGCAGCGGCAGCAGCGGCAGCGGCGGCGACAGCCCCTGAGGGGCCTTGCGCCTTGGGGCCGCACCCTGTGAGCATGCCCCCTCTGTTGCCCTGCCCCTTGCACGATGCTCTGAGCTTGTGTGTTCGCGCAACTTTTCGTTTTCTACAAGAACTTTCTACGAGATGTCTGTAACCAGAAGTCCCCCAATCCTAAGGGGGGAGGAGTGAAGCACTTGCAAGTGTACGATGCAGGGGTGGATCTCTCAGACCAGATTTGCTGGGTCCAGACGATTCAAGAGGTGCAGTGTGTGTGTGTGCTGGCCATGATTGACCGCGAGTGCATCAAGCACCCGAGTGTTCTTTCCCAGGCGCCGCACCCAGCCACAGAACCCCTGCAGCGCTGCCTGCGCTGTCCTCGCCAGTTGCAGGTCAAAGGTCAGGTGGAGCTCAATGGGTATTCACTGGCTCACAAAAGAAAAGAAGGGAGAACAGACTGTAGGCAAGAGATGCGGTGCACTAGAGAATACAAAGGTTCACGCATGCACAACTGAAGCATGTAAAGGAAGGCAGGGTGGTGTGCCGCTGGGGAGCAAAGGGCATGCAAGCATGAGGGGACACTGGCGGACGGTGCATCACACACACTCCAAGTTGGCTGGCGCCTCGAAGCCTGCGCCACCTGGCGGGTTCACTGTAAAGTACAGCATCATGCCGCTGCCCATGTGCAGATCGACGTGGCAGTGAAAGGCCCACACGCCCGGGTTGTCCGCCCGAAAGCGCACCACTGTGTATCCTGGCCCAACGCCGCTGCCGCTGCCTGTCCCAGTACCAGTGCTGTTTGCTGCTGCGCCCGACGCACGCAAGCGGCGCCTGCCGTGGCTCATATGCCCACCACCACCCATGCCGCCCATGCCACCCGTGCCACCGCTGCCGTCCTCTGCAGCTTCCGGGGGCTGGCCTTCGCCAGCAGGAGAGGCCACCGCCTGCGCCACAGGCACCGTGTCCCGCAGCACAGGGTTGCCTAGGTTGTAGGCGGCCACGGCGGCTGCGCTGACGTGGCCGTCGGCGTCCAGGATTTTGCCGTTGCCGGCGGCCAGCACCCAGAAGGAGGCTCCGTGGAGGTGCATTGGGTGGACCATGAGGGATGGGTTGATGAGAGCCAAGTCGACAACATCCCCTTGCTCCAGGGAAATGGCATAGGTGCCGGGGGAAGGCGAGGAGGCACTTGCGGCTGCAGCGGCTGCGGCTGAGGTGGCGGGGTAGATGGGCAGGCTGGGCGGCATCTCAAACGCCAGCCAGTTGAGGGACCAGCAGTACATGCCGCCATCGGGGCAGCCGGGCCCGTTTGTGGGAAGCGCGGCGGCGGCAGCGGCGTTGAGGCCGTATGGGTTGCTTGGGGCGGCGGCCGAGGCGGCAAACGTGGCTGGCATGGGGGTGGCCATTCCCATGGCCCCGCTGGTCAGGAAGAAAGTGAACTGCTTGGTGCTTTCCTGCAGGCAAAAGAGGAGGAGATGGCCCCGCTGGTTTAGGAAGAAAGTGGAATGTTTGGGGCTTTCATGCAGGCAGGAACGGGAGGGGAGGAGAGAAGGGCCGAGGCAGGCATGGCAAGTGGTGGGCAGGGTTGTGGCATGCCAGGAGCATCCCCCAACACCTCAATCAACATATGCTGAAAATCGGTAGCACATGTAAACACCTATAGCCGCGGATCCTATGGCTCCATCCCTATCAACAACGGGGAGCAGGCAGGGCGGTGCAGCAGGGCACCCTCCTGACTGCTGCATTGCTACATGGGTGTGCTGCTCTTCACCTCCCCGCCCACCCGCGTGGTACACTGCCTGCCTGCCTGCCCAGCCTGCCTGCCCGCCTGCCTGCCTCCCCAGACCCTGCCTGCCTGCCAGCCTGCCTCCTCGCCTGCCTGCCTGCCCGCCTGCCTGCCTCCCCAGACCCTGCCTGCCTGCCAGCCTGCCTCCTCGCCTGCCTGCCTGCCCGCCTGCCTGTGCAGCCTTCCATCCACCCTTGCCCCCACAACCTCGATCACTCAGCGCCCACCTGGGGCGGCCCCGGCACGCCTGGCCCGGCAGTAAGCGCTGCCTTCTTGAAGTCCAGCACACCGGCAGCCTGCTGGCCAGCCGCAGATAAGGTGGCTTGGTCGGGGCAGCCCAGGTCTGGGGTGTAGGCATCGGCAGAGACGGCTGGGTCGGTTGCAGGGTCCGGGGCACCTTCGTAAGACAGGATCGCGGGGGAGTTGTGGCCGTCGATGGTTGTCACGTTGATCCAATAGTTGCCCACAGGCTGGTCTGCAGGCAAGAAAGGGGGAAGTGGGGGCAGGGGCATGGCACCGAGGAGGCATACGATCATTGCTCAGGGCGCGTGTGAAGAGGGGGCACCTTTTCAAGCCGGGCTCAACCACCAGGCCTGCCTGCCCTCAGGGGTACAAAATTAAACATTGTATTTTATGCAAAGAATCAACGATATATTTCAAACTAACTGATGTGAAACAGTCTGCCCCGCGCGCTTCCCAGAGCTCACCCCCTTTACCCCGGCTGCCTCCCGCACCGCCTGCCATGGCCTTCTCCCTTCCTTCCTTCCTTCTTGTTCCGCCGTGTGCGCCTCAACATAGACGACGTCCTCAACATAGACGTCCTCCAGTGCGGCACACCGACCGGGGATGAACAAGGGCCGCTAGGCGGAACGCCCCACTCACCGATAAGCAGCACGAAGTTGACACTCTATCAAGCGGGATCAAGAGCCGCAAGACAGAACGCCCCACTCACCGGCATGCAGCACAAAGTCGACACGCTCGCCAGAAGTGGCCAAGAATGCCTTGGCGGGTGCAGGTGTGATGGGCTGGCCGTCCAAGGCAATCACTGTGAGGTTGTGCGCCGCAATGCTGACTTGGAGCGCCCAGGAGGAGGTACCGCAGATGGTGCGGAAGCGGTACCGCTTGCCCTGCTGCACCCGAAACACAGCTGCCCTGCCGGTGGTGGCAAAGGACTCTCCATTGACCTGCAAGCGGGCAGGTGCGTCGGTGGCAGGCGGACCTAGTGGGTGGCAGGTGGGCAGAGAGGTGAGGGGGCGGGCTGGTGGACAGGCGGGGCATGTCAGACAAGCAGGCGGGCGGTCGGGCAGGCAGGCAAACAGACAAGTGAGTTGGCAGGCAGGCGGGCAAGCGGGCAGGCAAAGCTCGCACCGCTGCCTGCAAGTGCTCAGCAGTGTGGGCCTGTAGGCTGGCCCCTCTCTGAGGAGCCGCTTCAGGCACACAGCCCCTCCCCAGGCGGCACTTCACGCACACAGCTCTTACAAGGCGAGGTGATTACAGGCGTCACCCCTCCTCAAGTCCTCAGCCCCCGACCCGCCCCCAACCCGCCCGCCCCCTCTCCCCCACCAAGCGCCCCCACCTCGACAGCAACCCACGGTGCGTCCGACACATCGATCCCCGGGCACATGGCCATGGAACCGTGCCCGCCGCCGCCCATGTCGCCACCCATGCCGCCGCCCATCATGCCGAATTGCAGCGCCGCAAGCTGCTCTGACACAGTGCTGTCATACACATCTGCCAGCAGCAGCAGGTGGGAGTCTTCGTCATAGAGATCACGCGCTGGGTCGGCGGGATCTGTCACAATCAGCGGGCCCCTTAAGCCGTCCCCAAACTGGTCTGCTGTGTGAGAATGGTACCAGAACGTGCCTGCAGGAGCGGGGAGGACGAGGATGGGTGGTGTGAGAGCGGTACCAGCAGGTGCCTGCAGGGAGGGGGGGCAGGAGGCACAGAGGCTGGGCTGGGGGAGGGCTGGGCTTTGGGTGTGTGTGTGGACACAAGGAGGAAGAGCCTTGCAGTGTGTGTGCAGGGCAGGCACAGCACCGTCAAATCGGCGGGCTGCCACACACACTCCCAGTCACCGCCGGCAGGCAGATGCCCCCTATCTTTGCCTCTGTGAGTGCTGCTGAGTCTCCCCCCCCCGTGCGCCTACCTGCACTGCTTGCAACTGCCAGTGCCAGCACAACCAAGTCTGTGCCGCAGGTTCTGTAGCGGAAAGAAAACAGGCTGGAAGCCTATTCAAGCAAGCAAGCAAGCCCTGCCAGAAACTGCCCGCACAACCGTCCAAATGGGGGCTTTAGACGAAGAATCGCTGACACTGCCCGACCCGCACCTGCTGGCCCCAACCACCCCAACACATCTCCTGCCTCGTGAGACCGCTCCTGGCTCCATATGGACATTAACTAAATATGCAACTAACTAACTAAGACCCACCTGACGGGTTGGCAGGGAAGCGGTATGAGAAGGTGGCGCCAGCAGGGATGACACCCTGTGTGAGCCCCGTTGCACCGTCTGCCCAGCTGCTGTTCGCTTGGTGCTGGCCGTGCCAGTGCACAGAGGTGCCTTCCTGCGGCACGATCAATCAATACATTTGCACCGTCAAGTGGGGAGTCAGTGACTGGGATCCAGCAAGCGGTCGTATGGGACAAGGTGGGGAGAGCGTGGGTCGCAACGAAATTTGTAGCAACACAAGACCAGCGCACACGTGCCACGTGAGGTCCAGCAATGATTGGAAAGCAGGTCGGCGCTTGCAGAGGTGCTGCCATGGCCCCGCCGTGATCTGCTTGACTGTGACAGTCGGCCCCCCGCGGGGCCCACGCTTGCCTGGATGTCTGCGTTTGTGACGTCAATTTGGTACAGCTGCCCCAACTCCAGGCGAAGCACGGGCCCCCACTTGCTGCCGTTGAATGCCAGGGTCTGGAACTGCAGGCAGAGCAGGCAGAGCAGGCAGAGCAGGCGGAGCAGGCAGAGCAGGCAGGGAGCATGTGTTGTTCTCTCTCCCTCCTGAAGTTGAGACCTCCTTCGGGGGATGTGAATCGCTGTTTGGGTTCACAATTTAGGGGTAAATGTTTCAAGGAGGGTTTTAGGGTTTAGGATCTTATCCCAACTGCCCTTTGGCACTCACTGTGGAACGGGTGGGCATAGGCGGGCGTGGAGCTGGGCTACGGCTCTCCCATATCTTTCCTAACGACTGCCTGCTACCCTGCTACCCTGCCCTTGTGACTGATGCAGGGCTTCCTGCTTGCCTGCGTGGCGTTGTACATGGCAGCGGTGAGCACGATGAGAGTGGCGTTGGTATCTTGCGCCAGCGTTGGGCAGACGAGGGCCGCAGCTCGGCCGCAGCAGATAAGCAGGCTCAGCAGCAGCCCGGCCCTCATTGTGTGGACTGGCGGGAAGAAGGGGGCAGTATCCTGCAGTGGTTGGGCAGGCAGGGTTGGACAGGCACCATGACAGGCACGCAGGTTTGGGCAGGCAGGTGGCGGCTGGAGCGAGCGGGGTAGTCGGCGGCGTTTTGTCGGACACCCCCGCTGGGCCTCCAAGGTGTTCACCCAGCCTTCGCTGCCTGCCCGGCCAGCATGCGGGACCCCGGCGCAGCTCACAAGTGGCGCTGGAGGTCGCTGGGCCGGTGCAACTCCGAAAGCTGAGTCGAGGGCTCTGCGCGCTGCACCCTGCGTGCCCGAACTCGCTTTCGGCTGGAGCGCAAATCAGAGCCGTAATCGCGCTTTGCAAGTTCCAAAAGACCGCTGGGCTGGCGGCAGCGGCGGTGCCTGCGCCGCCTGCGCTGCGCTCATGCCAGAGTATCTGAGGGTACCTTTTTCCACCAGGGTAGGATTCATGCTACCAGTCTGGCAGAGCAGCGTGTAAACGCCGCAGAGGCATGGCAAAGCAGCGGGCGCAAGCAGCGGAGGCCGCTGTTCAGCTCACGGCCCGCTCAACTGGCACAGCTGGGCTGGCTCACGAGCCGCCCAGCTGCTGATCAGCAGCAACTTGCTTGTTTAACAGCTGTAACTGCTGATGTTGCAGCTGCTGTTGGACCTTTTCCTGGGGGAGGCGGTCAGCTGCTGCTGTTTTTCCAACCACTCCACCAGCGAACTGCCCGTGCAGCGATGCGCCATGTGCCGCTGCGGGGCAGTACAACCCAGAGAACCAGGCAGTACAAGCGGCAGCGGCGTTCCAGAGATGTGCAGTTCCTGTGCAGTTCCTGACACAGTCCACGCCCTTGCATGTGCTCCATGTCTGTGCCTTGTGCTCACCGTCGGCTGTGCAGCCCACTGCAGCCCGTAATTCCAGAGCGCACCCAGTGCGCCCCTCCTTGCCAGCGGCTGGAGCCCGCTGTTGGAGCCCGCTGCTGGCACCCACTACGCACAGCCGCACTGCTGATGACGTATTCCGGGCCGGATCCAGCAGCCGAATGTCAATGAGGAGTGCAGCATATGCAGCAGAGCGGAGCTGGGGCGTCTGCTGCTTCCGCCAGGTGGCGGTGGCGGTGGCGGTGGCAGTGGCCGCGGTGCTGTCTCCCGGGCTTGCCTGGCGCACCGATGGATGTCAAGAATGCGCTCAGCTCACTTCCAGTCTCCGTAATAAAAGACTGCGAAAACATGCTCGGCTTTCTCAGAGCGCTTTGCAGCACGCAGCTTGGGGGGCGGTCTTTGCTGTCTGACCTGCCCCGCGCCGTTGTCGCATGCGCATCGCTCGTGCATAGCCGCGGGTTTAGCAGCAGCCTGCCAGCAGCCAGCTCACCGGGTGCTGCCGCTGCCGCTGCCGCTGCCGCCGAGGCCACCAGCCGAGTGCCAGTGGAGCGATTGCAGCAAGCCATTTCCCCCCAGGCGCGCACATCAGATCCTTCCATGCTGTTCTGCGCTGTGGCGTCATCTGTTCTTCTCACGTCTTGACTGTCAGGGCCGCCCCTCTCCTTCCAGCGCCGGCTGACGCTGCCTGCCTTCCTGCCTGCCCTCCCATCTCGCCGCTCTCAGGTGTGCCAGCAGCTGCGGCGGCAGGGCTATGCGGTGGTCGACAACGTGCTTGGGGAGCCGACAGCAGCGGCTCTGAGGGCGGAAATAGAGGCTCTCCAAGGCAGCCAGGCGATGCACAAAAACTGCACACACCTCGTCGCGGTGAGATTTGTTTTTGGAGCTGCTTTCACAGCTACTATGTTCCCACTGGAATCTTGTCAACATATGGCAGGTGGAAGGACCTGGTGAAATGCGCACCACGGGCAATCCCCCTGCTCTTCTGGCATCGTATATTATACCGCACCGCACCCACACGCCATCCTTGGCTGGTCGTGCTGAACACCATGGGTGGGTCAGGGCAGCTGGGTTGGCTGGGTGGGCAGGTGGAAAGCCCTGCACTGACGGCTCTCCTGTCGTGTACCTTTCGCGATCACTCTCACCGGTATTGGCCGCATTGGCTGGAATCCATGGCACACGATCCCCCAAAACATGCCCTGTGGCCGGGCCTGTGGTTTCCTCGGCCATTGTTGGCAGGGCGTCTGCACAGCCGTCTGCTGAAAGCATAGAAAGGCGGGCCCATGGAGTAAATTGTGCTCAAAGCATGAGTGGCTGGCTACACTGAAGGTGTTAAGTTGGGTGAGCAAAGCTGCACTGTGTGCACATGTGCAGGGCGGCGCCACTGGCCTGTTAGAGAAGAGCTATGTGTGGGAGGCAGAGCTGATGATGGCGGAAACACAGGTGGGCTGTACTGCCGTGCACGTGGGCTGTACTGCTGTGCGATAAGCAGGCACAGGGCACTGTTGGCGGACATACAGGCGGGCTGTACTGCTGTGGGAGGCACGGTGTGGGCGGCTGTGCAATTCACGTCATGTGCAGCTGTTCTGTGCCCAGGGGTGGTGCGGCGTCGTGTCAGCGCTCAGCTCTACAATCTACGCCGCGTTACACTCGTGGGCTGCTACCCATCGGCCTGACCTCGGCCACCGCACCCCCACGCGCACCCCTCACCCTTCACCCCTCACCCCGCGCCCACACCCCCAGGCCCAGGCTCCCCTGGCGGCGCAGCTGCAGAACGACAGCACGATGCGTGTGCTGCTCAGCGTGCTGATGCCGGAGCTCAGTTTGCACTCCCAGGCGATCAAGCTGCAGTGGAACGCGGGTGCTGGGGTTGAGGGCTTAGGTTTAGGATGTTTGTGTGGGGGAGGGTAGGGCAGAGGCTGAGGAATGCTGGTGAGGCGGGGCGTGCCGGCCTGCGCGTGCAGGCATGAATTGCCTTATCGCACAGGGCTCAAAACCGTCAGTCTGCAACCTGTGTGCCCAAGGGTGGGGAGACCCCGGGAGGGGGCCTTGGCATGGCAGGTTGCCTAAGCATGTGTCCTGCCAAAGCTCAGGTCGGCGGTGCCCATTCAACTTCCTGGCAAAGCGCTTTATCCAGTGCTTTGGCAGGGCTTTGCCAGCACTACATGGGACCGTGCCACGCTCTCTGCCAGCGCCCGAATGCCTTGCACATCCTGTATCGTATCAAGAGCCGGCATCGGCGTATTCGTGTCCAAGGCTGCAGGGCGTGGCGGCTGCTTCCCCATGCACTTTGACACCGACGCATCCGTGGACACGCGCAAGGTGACCACGATCTGGTGAGCCTGCTTCCTTCCTTCCTTCCTTCCTCATACACCATGTACGTCTCAGCAGAGGCGACGGTTCCTGCTTCGCTTTGCTTGGCGCCAGGGCACCGGTCGCGGCGCCCTGGCGCCGCCGGGTGCAGCGTTCCAGAGCTGCCGTTTGCCCAGGGCCGCCCCCCAGGCAAGCTTGGAACAGGTTCGTCTGCTTCATATCTGCTTGCTGCCACCTGGATCACGCTACCGGCATGCTGCTCTTGCCCTATGGATGGGAGGCCCTCGCTGGTTCCTCTAGCTTTCCTCCGCTTGTCGGGCCTTGCTGCCCGCATTGCTATGCCCATGCTTTCCTCCTTTGGCCAGGCGTGACAGCCTGCGTCTTCTTGTTCTGGCCCACTGCACCGCACCCAAACCGTGCGCCCAGCATGCGGACATCGAACCCTGGGTTGCACACAGACAGGTGTCCAGCAAAGAAGAGGAAGAGCAGGCCGGTGCTGGCAGGGGGTTTGCACTGCCCCTATGACAAGAGCAGGATGGCAGGCAGCGGCGGCACGCACCCACCCAGGCGCCTCATCAGCTCACATGGCAGTCAAGGGCACACCCACCCTCTGCCTGCCAGCTTTCAGCGGCCCCGCCCATGCTGGGCTGCCGCTCGCCACGCGTGCGCTCGCCTGCAGTGTGGCTTGTCTAGTCTAGTCTAGTCTTGCAGCTTTACGCGAGCACCCTTTTGTTAAAGGGGCCTTTAACATCAGTGGATTGACACGGTTCGTTCCTCAGAGCGGTTGAATCAAGCTTGCACCCTTGATGTCTTGCATGCCTGATGCCGCGCCCCTCGTTTCCTGGCCACTCCAAGTTTTTGCAGGTACCTCAATCCAAGCTGGCGCCCGGGGGACGGCGGCGAGCTGCGTGTGTATCCCTTCCCTCAGGTGAACACATTTAAGAACATAGGGCATTGTTGCTACATGGTACTTGTTGTGCCGCAGTGCACTTTGTGTCCACCCAGCCAACTGTGGTGCCCAACACGTGCCGCCTCCCGCTGCTGACGCCTCCCCGCATGTCGTGCACCTCGCCCCGCCCCACGCCTGCCAGCCTGGCACGCCGCCACCTCACACATGCCAGCCTGGCGCCTGGTGGCCAGCAAGCAGCCGCCGCTGCACACTGCACCTCTGCACGCCCAGTGTTTGCTTGTGTGCCTACGTTTGTTACTGTCGTGTAGTTACATTGCTGTTTGTGTGGGTTTCTGTCTTGTCGGCTGCAGGCACCGGTGGACATTGAGCCTCGGAACGACCGCATGGTACTGTTCAGCAGCCAGCTCATGCTGCACCGCGTGCTGCCCAGGTGGGGCCTGTGCTGTATCCATGCTTATGTCCAGCAGTGGGCAAGCTGAGCAATACGTGGTGGACATGATTCTAGGTCAGGGTGAGGGTCAGGGGTCTGGGACAGTCGCGCAAGTGTCAGTCGGACATAAACAAAGTGGCGCACAGTCGCAGTGTGCACTTTCACGTGCGCTTATCAAGGTTGAACCTGCGCCAACGGCCCTGCCCAGGTGGGGCCAGGGTGCACCCTGCTCATGCTTTGCAGCACCTGAGCTCACCTGTGTGGCTGGCCCTGCCCCGGGAAGATTCAGCGAGGGAGGAAGTGCGGAGGTTGTCCCTCAAAGAGCACCAGAGTGACGCTGCCGCGCCATCCTGCCGTGCGACACTGCCCCGCCTGCCTCCGCACCTCCTCCACCTACCTAGGCAGCGCAGTGCATCGCACCTGCCGGCCCCTCCCGCCCTGCCCCCACCCCTGCTCCAGCCCCTGCCCGTGCCCCCTGGCCTTGCTACCCCACGTGCCCGCCCTGCCCGCCCGSCTTCCCATTGCAGCACGGCGGAGCGCTTTTGCTTCACAATCTGGCTGTCAGAAGGGGGCGGCCCGGGGCGGGCAGGCAGCACGGCCGGCGGCAGCGCAGTGGAAGCGGAGCGAGCGGCGCTGCGGCGCGCTCTGAGCACGGGCAAACCGCTGGGTGGGGCGCTGCCTGCCTACCTGCCTGTATTTGCCTGCCTGCCTACCTGCCTGCCTGCCCGCCCGCCTGCATGCATGTTGCTGTCTGGCCGCCTGGCAGCGGGCATGCTGTTCTGCGCCAGCACAACAAATCACTGGGGGGCGGGCACCTCGGACCAGCACAACAGGTCACACTACACTTTGGCGCAGGCACAACGGTTTCCCGCTTCGATGCAACGCAGCCCTCCCTGCCCCAGCCATGCCTCCTCAGGCAGTCCTTGATCTCGCCCTCTCCATCGTTGCCCCGTCCACCCGCCCGGCACGCTGCCCACTGCAGGTGCCGACGAGGCTTGGCGCCTGGCGCTACACCCGGATCTGCGCAAGCATGCAGCCAAGTGGGCGTATCGAGAGGAGTGGGAGCGAAGCCTGAGGGAGAGCCACCCAGAGGGTCCTGCGCTGGACCAGGCACTGGCCACGTTTTGGCGGGAGATTGGGGTAGTGGAACGTGCCATAGCGCCGCTGCTGCCGGCGCTGGTGGCAGGGCCGCCGGCGGGCGGGGTGCCGCCGCCGGCCTGGTTTTGACGCAGCGTTCGCGCGCCTGCTGTCATGGGTGCTTGCACAGTATGGCCTGCCCTCCTGGTGCCTTCATTATGTAAGCGCGCCACGAGTGCCCCAGTATCCGGCAGCTGCGCTGAGAGCCACGATTTAACAGCCGCCCGTTTGGCAGGCGGTGCAACAGACACTTTCTGAAGAGCAGGGCAGCCCCACGACGGGCGCCTGTCTCTGCTATCTTGCAAACCTCTGCGCCTCTGGGGAGTCTCACAGGTCGTAAGGCTGGAGGCTGTTAAAGTGCAGCTTGGGGTAAAGTGTTAAAGCCCATGCCGCCGCTGGGAGCGTGCCGTCGGAGCGCGGCGGCGGCTCATTCAGCCACGGCCCGCCGCCTCGCTGGCGAGTTCGGTCTGACCTACACCATTTAGGCAGTTTCAAACGAAGTAACAGGGCCGGCAAAAAGCAAATCCTGCATGGGAGCGAAGCAGATATGCGCCACCCTTGGCGCGCAGTCACACGCCTACTACTTCCACCGCCCTCGCCGCCCTCGCACTTGTATGCGAACATTCTTTCAAGCACGTTCTGCTATTTCTTCCCACCCTCAGCCTGTATTTCTGGCCCCTTGTCAAGGCCCCTTCCCAGTGACGAGAGAACTCGCACTTCCCTCTCCTGGGCTCTCTGGTCTTGCATTCACACGCCGCCAGCCCCCGTGCGCAGCCAAGCAGCAACCATGGGTCCCGAGCCGGTCGGCCAGGCCCTCACCGGGTTGGAGGCGCTCTCACAAGAAGACTTTGACGCCATCGCGCGCACCGACGAGTTTCGGATGAGCTCAATGAAGGTGGGGGCGAGGTGGGGAACTCTAATGACGCTTCCGGGCTCGGAACTCCTCCCGCCGCCCCCACTCGGCCCCGGGAGCTCCCGACCGCTGTGGCGACCTCCAGGAGGCGTTGCCGGCCACGGTGGTGGCCTGCAGGTTCTCGTGATGTGTTGGGCACCTTCCGCCCAAGCGGGCCCGGAAGCCGTGTCTGCTCGCCACTTATGACACCCGCCGCCCTCCCGCAGGTCCTTCCGTGCTCCAAGCGCTTTGTGCACGACTGGACAGAGTGCCCCTATGCCCATCCACAAGAAAAGGCGCGCCGCCGCGACCCGCGGGTGCACCACTACACCGGTAGGTGCAGGAACAACAGTAGTGGGTTGGGCACTAGTACACACACCATTGTTTGCAGCTGGAGGTGGTTGGAGCGCTGCTTGGCCGGATCGCTACGCTGCTAGGGGGCGTGGCTGCACGCCCCAGACGCCGGCAGAGGTGCCGACCGAGGGAACTGCTTTCAACCGCACTTCACTTGATTCATCGACCCCTTTACTCCTTTCACTGAAATCCTTCGTTGCCTTGAACACTCCATGCACTGCAGGCATCGCTTGCCCCAGCATGAAGCGGGTGAGGGAGGGAGAGGTTTGCTAGTGTGCAGCTTCGGGTTTTAGGGGATCTGCGATACCGCCTCGTGCGGCGGGACCGCCGGGCGCCCGTGGTTGTGCCAGACCCACTCCTCTCACACTCTCCACCACCGACAGCGGTGCTGTTTCCATTTGGGGGCAGGACAACGGGCAAAGGCAGATAGGGTGTATCTGGGTTTCCGGTGTGCCGACAGTGGCGGCGGCGCTCGCAGCGGTACGCCGCACTCGCCTCAAATACACTATCCTCCCCCGCCCTCACTGACCATCGCTCCTTTCTATCGCCCCGCGCAGGAGGGCTGCTGTGCCTTTGGAGACCACT
>JTEE01000013.1:63827-76239 GCA_002896455.3 Chlorella sp. ArM0029B | reverse complement strand
CTCGCCTCAAATACACTATCCTCCCCCGCCCTCACTGACCATCGCTCCTTTCTATCGCCCCGCGCAGGAGGGCTGCTGTGCCTTTGGAGACCACTGCCCCTACGCCCACAACGTGTTTGAGTACTGGCTGCACCCCACCCGCTACCGCACCCAGCTGTGCAACGACGGCAGCAACTGCAAGCGCAAGATCTGCTTCTTTGCTCACAGGTGTGGCTGGCGGCTCGCGTGAACCCACGGAAAGGCTGCTCGGCGCAAGAAGGGGGAGGATGGAGAGCCTTTGCTTTTGATGGCCACAAGTTTGCGCCGCCCATTCTGGCGCTCGGTCTCGGACCCTCTCGTCCCCCCTCGGACATTGCGCGCGCCTGTTCCTACTTGCCTCACCGCCCCTCACCTCCCACCATTCTCCCCTCCCCTCCCCCCCATCTGTCCCTGTAGCCTGGACGAGCTGCGCGTGCCCGCCTGCAAGCCCTTTGTGAGCCCCGAGGCGCTGGCAGGCGCGGCCGCCTCGGCCGCCGCCGACGCAGAGGCGAAGCGCAAGGCAGCCACGGTGGGCAGCCCTTTGAGCGCCTTTGCCACGCTCTCCCCCGGCCCCTCCCCCCAGCGCTCCTCCCTCGACGCGCTGCGCATGGCGCAGCAGCAGCAGGGAGGTGACACCCAGATGGGTGGCGGCGGCGGCGGCCCCACCAGCCCCTCCACTACTGATGAGGCCGCAGCGGGCCTGGGGACCAGCCCGGACTCATCCGTGCGTGCCGCCCTGCAGCAGCTGGCGGGCGCCGGCTTCAGCTCGCAGGTAGGGGGCGCGGGGTTTGCGGGGCGGGAAGGGGTCGGCGGGCGTGGTGAGGCGGGCGAGCGGATTGGGAGTAGTGCCCTTGCGTGTAGTTTGTAGTTTGCAGTACTCGTGCGGTACAGCCTACTGACCCCCTCCACCGCTACCACTCTGCCTCCCGCTTCCTCTCAATATCTCTGTGTGGTGCAGGAGCAGCAGGTGATTGAGTTGGTGACCAGCCTGCTTGCTCAGGACAAGGTCAGCGCGGAGCAGGCGGCGTCCATCCTGCAGCAAATGCTGCCAGCGGGCACCCTCAACCAGCTGCAAGTGCACCTCACCACGCCGCGCTCCTCGGACAATGAGCCTCGCCGCTTCAGGTAGGGCAGGGAGGTGTGGGGCAGGGAGGCAGGGAGGGGCGCCTTTGGTTGATGGCGGCCGGTTCGTGCCTGCGTGCAAGCGCCAACCCCGCAAGGGTGTCTGGACCATGTGTTGCACGCGCGGCTGGGCACACCCGAGGCAGTGTGGGTGTTTCCGAGGGAGCAGGGCCTGCCCTCTTGCCACGTACCGCCCATTGCCAACCTCGGCCCTCCCAGGCTTGCCCTGCTCCCCTTGGCCCCCGTCCACCCTGCTCCCTGCCCCACACTGCACCAATTCTCTGCAATCTGTTTCTCCGCTGGCCGCCTGCCTTCCTCCGCCTGTCGCTTCCCAAAGCCATTGCCAACCCCTGCTCTCTCTGCCCGTCGCCCCCGCCTCCTCCCCTCCCGTTCCGACCCCTGCAGCGACCCGCTGCTCCAGAGCTACGATTCCTCTGGCTCCCTGCCCCCCGCCCGCTCCTCCTACGAGATGGGCGGCGCCTCCTCTGGCATGATGCCACCTCAGCAGCAGCAGCCACCTCAGCAGCAGCAGCTGTCCTTGGAGCACGTGGCGGCCATGCAGGCGGCGCAGAGCATGGGATACTACACCGGTGCGTTTGTGGGATACTCTTGGGTGCATGGGATACCGGGGTGGGTGTGGGGGACTTCCGTGCCCCTGGGGCGTGGCGTGCGGGACATGGGGCAGACTGTCTTGGCAGGAGAACAGTTGTGCAGGGGGACGTTTGATTCAGGCATGTTCGGGGTGGTATGGGCGCCGTGGCTAGGATGGAGCACGTGCGCCGGGGTCTTGTGTGCCCCAAGGGAAGCGCGAGCGGAATGACCGCAGGCCAGCACCCCTGCCATCCGCTCTGCCAGCATGCCATGCCTCATGCCCTGCCCCTCCAGGGACACAGTTCTGCTGCTGCTCTCCGCCTCGCTGCCTCCTGTCAACCCCCGCCCCTGCCCACCCCCGGCCAACCCAGCCTGGCGCCGCGCTCCGTGCCCCGCCTGCGCACCCGTCTCGCCCGCACCATTCTCCAACTGCCACCCTCCCTCCCTTCTCACCCCCTCCTCCCTGCATTCCCTCCGGTACTGCAGGTGGCCCCCAGCAGTACGGCCAGGTGGCGCCGCAGTACGACCCACGCATGAGCACGGACTCTCTCCGCTCCAGCTTCGACACAGGTGCCATGCTAGCCGCAACACGCAGCAGCAGCGGTGCCAGTGATGACACCATGCTGCCCAGTGCCAGTGCCATTGCGGGTGCCAGCACCACTCCCTGCCAGCAAACAGACCCGGGCGCAGCCAGGGGGGATGGGGCCCAGTGGCAGCAGGCACAGCAGCAGCAGGCACAGCAGCAGCAGCCGCTGCGGCCGTCCATTGACGCCGCCCTGCGGCGCATGTCTGCTGAAGAAGCTGTGGGCAACGCTGCTCAGCATCAGGCTGCCCTGCTGGCTGCGGCCCAGCAGCGCAAGCAGCACGCGGCCGCGGTGCAGACGCTGCTGATGCGCCAGCAGCAGCAGCGCGACCGCGCGGCGGCAGAGGCAGCGATGCACCAGCGGCGCCAGATGCTGCAAATGCAGCACATGCAGCATGAGGCGGTGCAGCAGGCGTTGGGCGGCACGCGGCCCAGCGAGGAATCATGTGTGTGTGCAGTACGCCCGCCCGCCCATGCCCGCCCGCCCACGCCTGCCCGCTCGCCCATGCGCCTGCTTGCCCGCCCAGTTGCCTGCTCGCCGGCCCACGCGCCCGCCCACGTCTGCTTGCCTGCCCGCCCACGCAGCCGCCCGCACGCCTGCACATGTGCCCGCTGCCTGCCTGCTGCGTGCGTGCATGTCCGCCTGCATTCTCCGCTTTGACAGCAGCCTCAGCAATTGCGGCAAGCGCCTGCCGCGGCCGCCAGCATGCCGCCGGTCGCCAGCCAAACACCAACCGCTGCCGCCAGCCAGCCAGCCAGCCAGCCAGCCAGCCAGTCCCCTGCTGATGGTCCTGCGCTGCCCTGCAAGCTGCCTACTGACCCTGTCCCTGTGCCCCCACGCCTCCCCCTGGCCTTCCCCCCCGGCCATTCCTTTCTTTCTTTGCAGCTCGCATGAGCTTTGAGACCAACGGGCGTGGCAGCATGGACATGATGGGCACGCCTCGTGCCAGCCTGGACGCCACCTACCCACCCAACCTGGCCCCCACCCTGTCTGGCAGCTTCCCTGGCCAGGTGCGCAGCCAGCCACAGGGGACAGCTTTTGGAACACCTCTGGTTGTCCGGCTGGCACTCAGTCGGGTTGTGCGGCAGGCAGAAGGCGGCATGCAGCAAGCAGAGCAGTGCTTGCTGCTGCTGGCCCTGTTGCCGTGCGTGATGGGAAGCACACGGGTGTGCCTGGTGCGCCAGACAACGTCTCGTTTTGTGGCCAGCATGCGTGCCGTGCTGTTGCCTTGGGCCTCGCGTCCACCGGGCCCCCCCGTGCGCCCTGCCCCTGCCGTCGTGTGAGCAGGTGCAGGGGCCTGGCACTCCCGACACAGCGGCCAACATGCTTCGCAGCTACAGCATGCCGGCAGGGCTGGCCTGCCGCCCGTCGCGCGTGAGTGCCTTCCGAGCACCAGCAGCACAGCATCATCAACCCCACTAGCAATACCACTCACAGTGGAGATAGATACCCACCGCCCACCGCTGCACCACCTCTGCACTCACATTGCACTACTGCACTGCAGAGACGCACGCATCATTGGGAGGCCCAGAGATCTGCAGAGGCCCGCCACTAGCCCACATCTGAAAGCCCAACCAACCACACGACCCAATCCCTGCATCACCCCCCCACCCTGCATCGCTTCCCATCACTCACCCAACCGTCGTCCCTGCCTTTCCTTTCCTCCCTGCAGTTCTACTCTGGCCAGCTCAGCTCAGTGCCAGAGCAGTTCCCGATGATCAACGCCCCGCCGCCCAGCAGCAGCTGGAGCGCCGGCCGCTACTCCCTCGACTCTGCCGCCGACCGCCTCAGCGCCGACCTCAACCGCCTGAGCTTCGAGCACGCCTCCAGGTGCGCACACAGCATCGATCATTTGTTGATCGAGGTGTTGCTGCAAAATGTGTCGGTATATCTGGAGCTGTGACGCACCCTTATGGAGCCAGGAAGGGAGGCTGCCAGGGGTGCAATGCGCATCTGCAGAATCAGCCATCGGTCTGGGTTTGGGATGCCCAGCAGAGGCAGGGAGGAGGCTGCCAGGGGTGTCATGCTCTGGCACGCGGCAAAGGGCAGGGGAGTTTGGGGGGACCTGAGTGGAGCCATAGATATTCGGCGGGTTTAAGAGCTGGACGGGGACGTTTTCACTGCCACCTGGCGTACCCACCCACCCGGCATGCACCCACCTCCCTTGCCGCGCCCTGTTGCCTGCAGGATGGCCCCCCAGCCCACCGCCAATGCCTACGCCTCCAGCTTCTTTGCTGCTGGCGTGTCGCCCGGCTCAGCGCCCCTACACGGCGCCGGCGTGGCAGACCGCCGCTCTATGAGCCTGCCCCCTCTGTCGCCCCTCCGCACCTCCGCCCCAGCTGCGACTGCTGGTGAGCTGCGACAGATGCCCTAGCTTGCCCCTGCCTTGCTGCCAATGGAGACGCGTGTTCCTCTAGCTCCCGCCTGCCCCTGTCTGCACGTTCCACTCTCCCCTGCCACCCTTGCGCTCTGCTGCTGTCAGCGCGCCGCCTTTGCCTGGCTTCATGCGTGTCCTCGCCTGGTTTCAATCTGTGCAATGCCCCACCTCTGGCTCTTGATGTTTGCCACCCACTGAGCCGCCCTGATCTGTGTACCTCGCTCCCCTCCCCCGCCCCGGCTGCAGGTCTGGAAGACGAGCAGGCAGCCCATGCCGCCGCCTCCCAGCGTCACGCCCAGCTGCTGGGCGGCACCGCTGTGCAGCGCCTGCAGTAAGCGCATGCCTAACAGCATGCAATTTGCACTCGTAAGATGCTACCGCGAGCGAGCTATTGAGTGCCCGCTCCGGCTGTTGCCTGGGCAGCAGTGCCTCCCCACCTCCCGGCTGTGCAGCGCGTGCACGCCTACGAGGCAGAGGGCCCCGTCACCCGGACCCCCCCTTCTTTCTTCATTTCCCGCACCCCGCATCTATAATTCCCCTCCCCCAGCCTGAAAAAAACGAAATCTGACCAGCCCAGGCCGCGCCCACCCAACGGCCCGTGCTACGCCAGCCACGCTGCGCTGCGCTGCGCTGCGATCCCCATTTTGAACAGCCCAGCCCCACCCTCAGGCACCTGCCTGGTTTTGCTTTTGCTTCGTTTGATATGCACTGCCGAATGATGAGAGGAGGGTGGCTGCATGGTTACTCTTGCAGCCTCGCCCGATGTCGCCCCCTACTCTGCACAAGCCCATCCCCCACCATTCACCCCGCTTAGAGCGCCTTTTCTGGCCTGTCGCCGTCACCTTGCACGACCTCCCCGTCTTCCACCTGCCCCGTTGAATATCCAAGTGCCTCGACCCCACGCCCACCCTCCTTCTCGACTCCACTCTTGTGCCCGTCCTCTGCGTCCCCACCCGATTCGCCTACCTACGAAATATGACCCTCATCATCCTTCAAATGAATGGCCTTCGATTTGCCTTTTCCCCCCCGGTTTCCCTGTTCTTCATCAACCCGCCCGGCTAGTGTTGCCGTGCGCGCGCACCACACCCCCATGCCCACACCCTCTGTGCCCCTCTTTCTTCATTCTCTTCCGCCCCAGCAGCACCGCCCCCAACCGTTTTTCAGCCCCACCATCGGTGCTGAAACACACTCATTTGACGTTTCCCCATAGCAGATGAATCCCCTCACATTCGCCGCACCTCCTGGCACACCCGTCAATTGTCGCCAAGATGTGTGAGCGTCCCCGCCAGCTGTGCCTTGCTCTCAGCACGTACCCTCTCCTTGCATCCATTTAATGAGCCCCGCCCCAGCGCACTTTCCTACCCCTTCTGCCGGCGGTTACACGTACGCAACCGCATTTCCCCCTGCCATGCATGATTGCCTGATGTGCCCAGCCTTGCCTCATGAATCCCCCCCTTTGTTTTGAAATCGCACCGCACTCCCAGTTTTGCATAGTTCGTTGATGTAATGTAGTTGTGATTGCGTGCCGGGCCAGGGAGGAGCGGCAGCACCCAACGTCTTTAGCAGGATAGTGCAGTCGCAACTCGCCACGCCGTGATGGGTCCGCCCGCATGCCGCCCACTGGGCCGCCGCCAGAGTGGCGTCCGTCTTCAACTCAGCAGCGTCCGGCGCCTTGCTGTTGGATCATTCACTTGTCTGATTCCTGTACTGTTCAGGGGCCGGGCACAGAGTAGCGCCAGCTCGGTGTGCTGGGCTGACAATCGCCATTCGCGGCTCCCGTCTCGAAACATTCACCATGGCGGGCTTTATGCTGTCCTGAGCAGCGGGAGACAGCGGCCTTGCTGTTCAACAGAATATGGCGCGCAATTTGGCTGCAGCGCTCGTCGTGGCCGTGCTGGCCCTCGCCGCCCTTGAAGTCTGCACCGCCGATGCCGTGCCTCCTGCCGAGGACGCGCAGCAGGCGGCAGCGGCCCTGGCGAGGAAGAAGGCGGCAGCTCGCTGGCGGCAGCTGCACAAGCCCTGTAGCCCGGAAGACGCCCGCTGTTTGGCCCTTCACGACCATGTCTGTGATCCCTACTTTGTGAACGTGACGGACAAGTAAGCTGGCAGCACCACCAAGCCCAGGGCAGAGCCATATTGCTCGCTGAGCCCGCAACACCAGTGCCACTTGCCGTCCCGCCCATGCCTGTTGGCGCCTTTCTGCGCCGCAGCTCGTGCTCCCTCGGAATGCTGCCCGCCTCAACTTGCCTCCCTGCATCACCCCTGCAGGTGCACGTTTGTGCAGTATAACCGGCACTGCGCGCAGGACGTGCACCACATCGCGTACCTGCCACTGTTCTACTGCCGCCCGCCTGGCGACACGCGGGTGCTGGTCGCGCTGGGCTTTGTGCTCTGGATGGGCGTGCTGTTCTGGGTGATGAGCAAAGTGGCAGAGGACTTCCTGGTACCCGCCCTCGAGGTAGGTGGGTGCTGGGGGATGTGGGTGCTGGGGAGTGCATGCATGCACTGGAGGCGGGCGGGTGCTGGAGGGCTGGAGCGCGGGGCTTTGCGGGTGCTGGGGGTGGGTGCTGCAGGGCTTGTGTGCTGATGGGAGATTTGTTTTTTTTGATAGGCCATGTGGGTGCTGGGGGGCTCATGTGCTGGTGGGGCATGTGGGTGCTGCACGTGGGGTGCAGCTGACAGCGACCTTGTGTGGCGCGCCCACGATTGCCCGTGCCTTTTAAAAATGCAGCCCTGTTGCAGGCTTAGCCTTTCCACAGTGCGTGTGCTGGTGCCGCCGCTGCCATCTTACCCACTGGTGGCGCCCGCACCCCGCTGCCATCCTGCAGTACCTGGCGTTTTGGATGCGCCTGGCGCCCGATGTGGCTGGTGTCACGCTCTTTGCCTTTGCCTCGGGTGAGGGCCCCAGCGCGCCCCAGCACCACATCCTCCCGCCGCCACGCCTGCACAGCTTGCTGCGCCACCCACGGCAGCATGAACATGCCTGCTGCCAACGTTCCTGTTTGCACGCTTTCGCCTCGTCCCGCGCGCCTGTTACGACCCGCCATCCGACCTCCCTTTGCGTGCGTGCTGCCGCGCCCGCAGGCGCCCCCGACCTCTTCACCCAGATAGCGGCAGTGGCAGTGGGCGGCAATGTGGATCAGGAGCTGGCAGTAGGGGCCACCCTGGGGGCGGGCCTCTTCATTGTTGCCGTCATCTTGTCGGTTGTGATGCTGGTGGCCAAGCCGGCGCCCACGGCGGCAGGGGCGGCAGAGGGGGAGGGCGGCGGCGGTGGCGCTGCAGCGGGGGCGGGCGAGGAGATCACGGTGAGCAGGCAGGGGCAAATCGAGTGCTTGTGTCAGCAGTGCTTGACCGCCAACAGGTGCCTAGAAACGCCTTGTTGCCAGCAGCAGCTTCCAATACGCGCCTGCCCTCTGCTGCCCGTGCCACCGCCGGGGAATCCGTCTGCGCCACTCTCACTGTTCAGAGTGAGTGAGCCCCACACTCCCTGCCACGCCCGCCCTCGCCATCTCTGCAGGACCGCCGCGCGTTTGTGCGTGACGCCGTGGTCTACCTGCTGAGCACGCTGGCCCTGCTGGGCCTCATGCTGCGCGGCACCTTCACCGCCTGGGAGGCCGCCCTGCTTCTGCTGGGCTACGTCGCCTACCTGGCAGTGTGCATCTGGACCAGCAGGGGGGGCGGGGGGCGGCACCACTCCTACCTAGCAGTTGCCCCCTCCCAGCACCAGCTGGTCGGGCTGCACGACGAGCAGCAGCAGCAGCAGCAGCAGCAGCAGGTTCACAACGGCGGTGGGCCGGTGCCGCTGCATGGCGTGGTGGTTGCAGGCGCCACCCTGCACACCCCGCGTGTGCAAGTGGAGCTGGTCAGCCGGGTGGGCGGGGTGGCAGGGCAGCGCAAGGCCTCGCTGGCCTCCTCCGCAGAGCTTGCAACCCCCCGCGGCAGCATACCGGCGTCGCCAGCGGCTGGCAAGCTCTTTGATGCAGCGGCCCAGCAGCATCAGCAGCAGCAGCAGCACCTGGGGATCATGGTGCACGACAACGAGCCGGCAGCGCTCGTGGGCGGCATGCCAGCCTCAGATGCGCCAGCAGCGGCAGGGGCAGGGGCGGGCGTGCCCGCCGCCTCGCCGCGCGGGAACGTTACCCTGCGTCGCACGGCGAGCGGGCGGGGAGGCCGCATGGCGGAGCTGCTGCACTCTGTGTCCCTGGGGCTGGAGGAGCTGCTGCACACAAAGGGCAAGAAGGGGCCGCGGTTGTGGCTGAGCGTGGCAATGGCGCCCCTCATGCTCGTCCTGCACTGCACCATGCCAGCGCTGCATGCCGGTGAGGCAGGCGGTGGGGCGGGGGGTGGGGAGGTGGGCTTCCTGTTCTTCGGGGCTGAGCGGGTGTGTGTGGTGCCTGTGGGTGTGTGTATGGAGGTGCAGCAGGGACCTGTGCTGTGCGGCGGGTGCAGGCCAGTGTTTGTGCGGTCGCTGCTCCGGCGCCCGTCTTCTCTTTTCTCTGGCAGGCGCGCAGGTGCATGCAGCCGCCGATGCAGCTGTGCCAAATTAGCTCGCACGCCTTGCAGCTTCAGAATGGCTGGGTTGGCTTGGCTTTGATATTGCTTCTCCTTCTTGGCCCCCCGAACGGTATCCCATACCGTCCCCTTTCCTCCCTTGACGCCTCCCCCTGCAGGGTACTACACCCCTTGGTATGCGCTGCTGTATGCGCTGTGTGCCCCGCTCTTCACGCTGCTCAGCACGGAGCTGTACCCACACCACCTCAGCACACCCTTCTTCCTGCTCACCTGGCTGCTGGCGGCGCTCGCGCTGCTGGCGGCGCTGCTGGCGGTGCCGCCGGTGCACGCCGGCAATGGCGGCGGCAACGGCAGCACCCACGGCGCGGCCAACGGCTCGCTGGCTACTATGGCTGCCAGCCCGGTGTCACGGGGCGCCCCTGGCAGCCCCTTTGGCAGCGGTGCTTTGGCACGCATGTCTCCAGGCAGCGGCAGCGGGGGAAGGCTGGGGGACCGGTGCTGGCAGGCCTGCTGCGTGCGGCGGCCGAGGCGAAATGTCCTGCTGGCGGTGCTGGCCTCGGCGCAGTGCATGCTGTGGATGAGCGTGGCAGCAGATGAGCTGGTGTCGCTGTTCCAGGTTAGCAGGGCTGCTGGGCTGGCAGGCGGGCGGGAGGGTGGCGGGGCATTTGAAGTGTGCATCGATTGGAGGCCGCACTGCGCGCCACACATTGTGCTCCAGAGTTGTGCTGGGTCCAATTTCACACGAGCAACACGTACAGCGTGCTGCCGCCTGACTTCTGCACGTCCTTGACCGCATGTGTTGGGTCAACCAGTGTTGTGCTGTGCCCATGCCATGCCAGCAACTGGTGCTGGTATCACTATGATGCCGAGCACTCGACTTTTCAGTACCCTGCTACCCCCTGACCTCCGCAGGCCATCGGCCGCATCTTGGATGTGAGCCAGGATTTGCTGGGGGCCACGGTGCTGGCCTGGGGGGAAGCGGTGCCGGAGCTGGTGGCAACCATGAGCCTGGCGCGGTCGGGGCAGGTGGGGCTTGGCTATGGAAGCCACACGATTATTGTTGCAAATTTGCGGCGGGCTTGCTGGGCAGGGCTGGGCCGGGGTGAAGCAGTGGGGTGGCTGGGTAGGAAGGGGTGGGATGGAGCTTGCCTGCTAGGGTAGGCAGTGCTAGCCACAAGTGGTGCCTGGAATGGTCGAGCTAGATGGATGGGAGTGAGGCTGGGGTTAGGCCAGTGTTGGTGCACGCACGCATGCTGCTCTTCACCCCCCAGGGGGACTGCCCCCTGGCCCCGGACCCTCTGTGAAACCCTCCCCTGGATACCTGCCCACCCTGATCACCAATAGCCGCCGCAATGTTTGGCGCCTGCACTTTAACGATGCCTTCCTCCCACTTGCCTGGCCCAAAACCCCTTGCTAAAGTGGTCCCCCTTTCCCCCGCTCCCCCACTTGCTTAAGGCCACCATGGCGATCGCAGCCGTGTTTGGCGGACCCATCTTTAACGGTGAGGGGATCCTTCGCGGCAAAGTGGGAATAACCAGTTTCACCTCCTGAACTCAAAACAAATTTTTGGATTCGCGCTCGGCTACTACGCCGTCGTCGTGCTCGCCGGCGGGCTGCTGGTCATCGGCGTCAACGTTGCTGCTGAGCGCTGTCCTCACAGGCACACCTCCCGCCCTTGCCGTTTGCCTGCTGCAGTTCTCATCGCCTGGGCGGGCCCCACGCTGTACGCTGCGCTGCACGCCCACGGCCCGCTGCCCTACCAGCTGTCCCCCGGCGTGGGCCTGCTGGTCTTCTTCACCGTCGTCGTGCTGGCCTTCCTCCTCATCTCCATGCCGCTGCTGTTCCGCTGGCGCCTGTCGCGCAAGGCTGCCGTGGCGGTTCTCTCCATCTATGCCGTTTCACAAGTCCTCTTCCTCCTGGTGGAGCAGCTGTACAAGTAGATAGTAGCCTGTACTGCCAGCTAGTAGCTGAGCAGCTAGTACGGCATAGCAGCAGCAGTATGTACAAGTAGCAGCGGTGGGAGCCCCATGGTTTGGGCTGCTCCGCGCTGGGCTGGCACAGCAGTGCGCTGCGGGCGGGCCTGCGACTGCGCAGGAGACTGCGCAGGCAGCATGCTGCTCGACTGATATACACACCACCTTGATCCTTCATTCTTCGACCCACGAGAGCGCCCCATTCTTGAACCGTTTTGACAGACTTGACAACACTTGCCAACATTCATGTGACACTTGTAAACAACCCAGCAGGCTCAGCGCTAAGGAGGGAGAGGTGTTGGGATCTCCCTCTAGAACAGCTAGTCCTTGCAGCCACCGCCCATCCAAACGGCCAGAGATGTCGCCGCCAGCACAGCTCTCGACAGCCACTCTGTGTGACATCGCGCTCAGGGCGCCGCCGCCGCCGGCCGGCTGTTTGCGGCCGAAACTCTGGCGCCCCACTCCAGCAGTTCCTTTGAGCAGTCATCCCTGCAAGGGGGCAGCCGGTGGTTGAGTTTGTGCAACACGGTAAATCTGGTGTGATTGTTTCGACTGCAGTCCTGCCTGCAAAGGGAAGCAGCTGGCTGAGAAATATGGTGTACGGCATTGCATGCCATAGGGGTGCGAGAAGGTCACATTGGTCAGACAAAGCAAATCTGCAGTATCAAGGGAGCACAGCGCTGGCCCACCCGAAGCTTACTTGTGCACGACGCACTCGATGAAGCACAGCTTATCCACCGGCTCCCCCCGCACGTTGTGCAGCGCCTCCACCAGCTCCTCCTCGGTGCGCACCTGCCAGACAGGAGCGGGGGGGGGGCCAAAGCAGGGGGGGCGGGGAGTGGAAGATCCATAATGCTGGGATGACGCATCTGCGGCACACTTTTTGTATTGCTGCGGCGCTGCAAATGAATGAATGAATGAATGAATGAATGAATGAATGAATGAATGAATGAATGAATGAATGAATGAATGAATGAATGAATGAATGAATGAATGAATGGGGAGTGGAAGAGGGGCTGATTGGGGCGGTGGCGCCCGACAGGAAGGGGGCAGGGAAGAGGGATGAGAAGGGGTAAGAGGATGGCGAGGAGATGAGGGCGTGCCTCCACCAGCTCCTCCTCGGTGCGCACCTGCCAGGCAGGGGGGAGGGGGGGCAAGGGGGGCGGGAAGTACAAGAGAGGCTAAGAAGGGCCCCGGGGGCGTGTTTGGGGCAGTGGCGCCTGCCAGCAAGGAGC
>JTEE01000013.1:44124-63592 GCA_002896455.3 Chlorella sp. ArM0029B | reverse complement strand
AATGAATGAATGAATGAATGAATGAATGAATGAATGAATGAATGAATGAATGAATGAATGAATGAATGAATGAATGAATGAATGAATGAATGGGGAGTGGAAGAGGGGCTGATTGGGGCGGTGGCGCCCGACAGGAAGGGGGCAGGGAAGAGGGATGAGAAGGGGTAAGAGGATGGCGAGGAGATGAGGGCGTGCCTCCACCAGCTCCTCCTCGGTGCGCACCTGCCAGGCAGGGGGGAGGGGGGGCAAGGGGGGCGGGAAGTACAAGAGAGGCTAAGAAGGGCCCCGGGGGCGTGTTTGGGGCAGTGGCGCCTGCCAGGAAGGGGCGGGGGAAGCGGGGTGGGCGGGTAAGAGGAAGAGAGGCTGAGGAGGAGCCCCTTCAGCTGCTGCCAGGGCGCAAGAGCAGGAGGGAGGGGCGCCGGCAGCATTGGCCACTGCATCAGGTGCTCAAACCCTCAGTGCTGGCAGGCCTTCGGGAGGCTGCAACCTGCCAGCAGCAGCTTCTTCAGACATTCACTGCCCACCCAGGTACCCCGCCAGGCTTGCTCACCCGCGTGGCAAAGAGCCCGCTGCCGCTGCCGCTGCCGGCCCCCTCCTCTGTGGCTGCGTTGTGCACCATGGCTCGCACCAGCCCCACATAGTCCCAGTTGGCGATCTTGTTGTAGGGGCCGTCATGGATCTCCACCTGCCAAAGGCAAGCAAGCAATGCAGGCAGGGGGACCTGAGCTCACATGATGCCCGTTCGGCAGGAAGCTCCACAAGAAGACAGGAGGGGGCAATAGTAGCTGCAAAGGTAGCTGCAAAGGCAGCTGCAAAGGCAGCGGCCAACGTAGCTGCAAGGCAGCTGGGGCCCAGGCGTCAGGCGCTGTGCGAGCACACAGCAAATCAAGCATGCACAAGAGCAGCAACTGGCGACTCCAGCAGCTATGCTGCAAGGCCTGCACACACGCCCTCTCTCCAACCTCGATTGTGTAGCTGCAGCGGGGGAGGGACGTGCAGGGCAGGAGAAGTGAGAGAGCTGAGACAACGGTGCTGCTGCTGCTATTCAGGCAGAGCGGGGTTGGCGGCAGTGGGCTTCGGGATTAGCGGGGCAGCAGCATGCAGTCGAGCTGTCTGAGGGCCGACCCACGCTACCGAGCTGTCAGTCCCACCCTACCAACCCACCCTGTGTTTTCAAACCCGTTTCCGCCCTGTCTCGCCCTCCCCACCGCCCCCTCACCCTCCGTTGTTGATGAGGAAGATGACGGGGCACACCTGCCAGCGCAGCATGGTCGACACCTCCTGCACCAGGGTGGGCAGCGCAGCACGCGCAGCGCGACTGACACACAGCACAGCATGAAAGAAAGCACAGCACACACAGCGCAGCATGCTGGACAGCTGCCTTCGAGTGGGATAAGGTGAGAGGAGGCGCCATGAAAGAAGGGGACGAGGGCAGGAGAGAGTTTACGATGAATGCCAAAGCACCTGACCCACGGAATCATGCCTAGTCGGCATCTAAACCTGCCATTCAACCTGCCTCTTGAGTACTCGTCTGTAAACCATCCCACCTGGGAAGTCATCTGGAAGCTGCCATCACCAATGCAGGCCAGCACCCGCCGCCCCTCCTGCTCGCCAGCCACAGAGAGGCCCAGAGTGGCACCCACGCTCCAGCCGATGCTGCAGGACGGATGCACACGGAGGGTGGGTTTAGGGATTAGGGTTTAGGGTTTAGGGTTTGGGGTTTGGGGTTTGAGACGCAGGCAGGCTCTGTTTGTGCAGCGAGTGTGGCAGGTGTGGGGCAGCACGGCACTCACATAGCAGGCAGTGTGGCAGCAGTGGACTTGAAGAGTGCCTCCTCGACTCCCCAAGTGCAGGTTGGGATGCCGGCCACCCCCAACACCAAACACATACTGGACTGTTCACCCACGCCCGCCCCAGTGCAGCTTTTATTCCTGGCTGTCACCCACGCCTGCCCGCTCACCTCCCGTACTGCTGGCTCCACTCGTACTGGCAGCCGTCGGGCAGCCGCAGCTTCTGTGCGTTGAAGATCCTGTGGTGCAGGAAGACACGGGATGCAGCAGGGGCAAGCGAAGTGGGGTGGTGTATTAGGTGCCAGGCCACTTGGGCGAGGTGCCTCCCAGAAGGAGCGCCCCCGGGTCGGCTGTTGTTGAGCTCTCAATCAGCTACGCCATTGCATGCACAGGGGAGGGCAATGGTATGCACTGATGCATGCACACACACGGCGGCCAACGCTGTGCAGGCTCCGATGCAGCGCACAGGGCAGGGCAGTGCAGCACCCGTGCATTCAATAGTACAATAGTACAATAGTACAATAGTACAATAGTACATCGGTGCATCTTCCAAAGCAGCTGCTGCATGCTGGCACTACTTTCCACCCCAGCAGCTCACGAGTCCCCTGTCTCTGCCAGCAGCAGGGTGGAGGGCTCCAGCAGGGACTGGATGTGCTTGAACAAAACCTGAGGGCAGGCAGGCAAGAAGGAGGGAGGGTGGTAAAGGTGGCACAGAGGAGTACCGAGGCAAACAATGGGGTATGCTGGTGAGCAGTGCAGGGAGGCAGCAGCATCGAAAATTTGAGGCAGGAATTGAGCACGGCATGCATGCCAAGGGCACCCACAGAGAGGGCATGCAGTTGTTTGGCGGTCTTTGCACCGTTAGCAAACATCAGATAGCAGTTGGCCAATGCACCCTTCTGCGCCTGCCAAGGCCAGGCCTGCTCCCCCTGCCCTTGGCTGCCCCTCCTGCCCCCCACACCGACCTTGGTCTGCAGCGGCGAGCCGGCGGGTGAGACGGGCACCTCCGGGGGCGGCGTCCACAGGCGGCGGAAGATGTCGAGGCTGGTGGAGTTACGGTGCACGCGGGCAGCCAGGGCGGCGAGAAAGTCGTCCATGCGCACGCAGCCAAACACCTGAGGGTTAGTGGGGTGCAGGTGTAGCACTGTGAGGTGCAGATGAAGCGATGTTGGGAAGGAATGAGACTGAGAGGAGCAGAAGTCGTGCATGCGCACGCAGCTGAACACCTGAGAGGACGGAGGGGCAGGTGTAGCATTGTCGGGGTGCAGGTGTTGCAAAGGTGTGTGCAACTGAACTGAGCGGCGCGGTGCGGGTGCAGGTGTAGCATTGTTGGGGTGTACAAAAGGAGAAGCAGACAGGAGACCGTCCCCGCCACACAAGGCATACACCGGGGGAGCGTGGGAGCAGGGTATCATGGGACGGCAGGGGTGGGGGCAGTGTACAACTGCCAGCCCCAGAGCAATGCAGCTTGCCTGTCCACCCTTGCCGCCGGCGATGGTGACCCGGTAGGGATCCAGCCGAATCATCTTGGCCTCTGAACAAACAGGCAAAGGACAAGGAAGCTAAAAATAACTGACAACAAAAATAATAATCGTAGTGTGGCAGCGGCCCCCTGCTGCACTGCCAAGGAACACTCTCAAAAGGTTTGAGATGTTGTGGGGAAGCCGGGCAGACTACGGGCAGACTAGCTCGATGGGCTTGAGCCCACCTGCTGTCATGCCAAGTCAGCCACACACACACACACGCACACATCCTTCCTACCTGCAACCAACACAAGCCACCCCTCAGCTGCTTGCCCCCCACCTGAATGCACGCATAACCACATACACGACTGACTACCCCATGAAAAGGGCAGGCAATGTGTGAGGGTGGCCACACCCTCCCTCGCACCTGAGATGGCGGTTGTGTAGCCCACGCTGGCATAGTCGTTGAACTGGGGGCCTGCACACAACACATCAGCAAGGGTTTCGGGTTTTTAGGGTGTAGGGTGTAGGGTTTTAGGGTTTAGGGTTTAACCGCATCAGCAAGAGAGGAGCGTGGGCAGGGCATGCGCGCCGTGCCCCAGGTGTGCCTGACATGCACAGCAGCAGCAGAAGAAGCAGAAATTTACAGCCCGAGGCCGTGGGTTGAGGAAGCCGGCAGGAAGGGAGTTCCCCCCCTGCCCACTCACCAGCAAAGAGGTAGGCGTCTGCTGACTCGACTACCTCGGACACACAGGGGTCGCTGATCTGGCCTGCGTGCGGAGCAGGCGGACGGATTGGCAGGAGAGGAAGAAGAACAAGAAGATTACAGCGCGAGGGCGTGGTGTTGAGGAAACCGAGAGGACATTGGCAGGAAAGGCACTTGGGACAAGCGGGATCAAGAGCAGGGCACAAGAGGGCGCCTTGTCAGGGGCAGCAAGAAGGCGGGTGGTCACGCATAAGGGTGGCAAGCGGGCGGGCGGACAGGCAGGCAGGCAGGCAGGCAGGCACACGGACCCGCGCTTGGCACCAAGCGGTGCGCAGCTGCTGCTGCCTGGCACGTGCTGGCGCATAACTCAGGGTGCCTAGGGGAGGGGATGGATGGATGGACACCCCAACATGCCCCTTGACTCAGCAAAACCCCGAGGAAGCCAATGGGGGGCCCTAAACAAGCCAGCAGTGCTCACCCCAGTAGGTGCCCATGAACTGCTCGCTGCTCTCTGGCACAAGCCCCTTGGCAGCTGCAGGGTTGAACAGCGGGGAAGCGACGAATAGGGGATCAGGGAAGGAAGAGAGTGCTTCCTGTCCATTTTGAGATGCAGGGCTGACTTTGGAAAATACTGCGCAGCGTGTGGCAGGGCTGCCGACTACGTCGTGGTGGGAGCTGACTGGTGCTTTGGCATAATTCCCTGCCGGTTTCCTCAACCCCACGCCCTCGGGCTGCATTCTTCTTCTTCTTCTGCGGCCGTGCTGCTCTTTAAGAACCTGCAGTGCCCGCTCGTGACAAGTGTGCGCCAGCTCACCGGCCATGCAGGCAAAGGGGTACCCGCTGGCCTCCACAAACTGCATGAATTGGGGGCGGGCCTTGGCGCTGCAGGGCAGGGCAGCCAAGCGAAGGGTGCTTGCGTAAAGCTGTACAGAAGACTAGACTAGGGCAGCCAAGCAAAGGAGGCAGTTCAATGGGTGGCATGCAGCAGCTGCATGCCGAGGGGAGCACCCCGTGGCGTCCGAAGCATATTGCGGGAGTTGGGAGGGGAGACGAAGGCAGGTGCTGCGCACTGTTGGTTGAGAGGGGAAATACAGGCAGGTGCTGTGCACTGTTGGTTACAAGGGGAGATAAATGCATGTGCTACGCATGCTTGGGGTGGCAGAGCCGGCAAGTGCCCCAAAGCAAGCAAGGCATGTGTGCGCTCTGAGGACGTGAGCAGGTGCATCGGCACAGGCCCGTGCTTGCAGCGCAGGCAATCAGGCAACCTGCCCGGTCAAGGGACTTGGCGTGGGTGAGCCCGATTTTACCACCGGTGTGTGCCTTCTCCCAGGAAACCAGCTGCTTCCCCCGTCTGGTTTAGGAAACCCTAAACCCTAAACCCTAAACCCTAAACCCCTTCTCCCAGGAAACCGGCTGCTTCCCCTGTCTGAAGTACTTGTTGGCAGTACGTGTCAAATGGCCTCACACACGCAGGGAAAGGGCCAGCCACTGCCATCGGCTGCTGCTGCCGGCACTGCGCAAGCACTTGTGTACACAGGCACACACAGCCAAGTTGGGCAAGCGAGCTTGCGTGGTGGCAACATATAAGCATACGTGCCAGGTTCATTTCAGCTTGCGTCATGGCAACAAATACATACACTTGTCAAGGGGCCGGACTCACATGCGTAGGAGGGAGCCAGCCACAGCCACCGGCTTCTGCTTGCCCTCCAAGAAGCGGGCTGCCGCTTCCACCGCCGCATCCAGGCTGCGGCAGGAAGGGGGTAGCCAAGGGGGACGATGGCAGGTCGACGAGTCAGGAAGGAGGCGGTTGATGCTTTGACGGGTACGCGCATTGGAGGGGGAACTCGGGGCAGGGGCAGGGGCAGGGGGTGGGCACACGGGCAGGGGCGACAGCAGGGGTAGAGTGGTGCAGGGGACGGGGCAGCAGCAGGGGGACACGAGGCAGCCGCGGGGTCAGAGTGGTACAGAGACACGAGGCAGCAGCATGGGCAGGTGGGTCAGCTGGCCCAGCCCGGACCGTCAGTAGTTGTAACCGACTGCTGCTGGCTCCCTGTGGACTTGAGTGTCAATCCTTTGATCACAACAGCCCACACATGAGCGCCTGCCCCAGGGCCCGCCTGAGCCTGCCCGCCCCGCTGCCTCGCCTTTGCTGGTTGGACTGCTTGGGCGTGAGGGAGTAGGGGATGGGGCTGGCGTCAAAGGTGGGGTGGTGCAGGCCTGCACGCATGCCATGGCAACGAGGGCCGGGTGTGAGGAAGAGGGCAATCTAAGTTGAGGCTGAAATGAGGGGTAGAAAGCTGGAGAAACAGGCCCTGGGCACGTGGCTGGCAGACTTTAATGCACAGTTCACCAAGGCCCTGCCCTGCAACCAGCACACTGCATGCAGGTGTTAGCACGGCCAAGAATGCGCAGCAGCTGTCTGAGGCTGCCGCCAGGTGGCAGGCGGCGCTGACTCCTCAACCCAGCAGACACAAGTTCATTGTGTTTGGCCCCAGTATTTACTAGCAACATCTCACCCGCCAGGATGCAGGCCACATGGACATTTACACCGTGCACTCAACTTGCAGGCCACAACTGTTACGTGACAAACGACCTCGCCCGCCGGGTTGCAAATTGAAGCCTCAAAAGTAGGCTATGTTTGTGGATGCACCCTGAACAAGCAGGCCACAACTACAGGGCCTGACCCGCCAGGTTGCGACATGAACCCTCAACCTACTTATGTTTGTGGATGCACCCTGAACAAGCAGGCCACAACTACAGGGCCTSACCCGCCAGGTTGCGACATGAACCCTCAACCTACTTATGTTTGTGGATGKACCCTGAACAAGCAGGCCACAGCTAGAGGGCCTCACCCGCCAGGTTGCAGGCCACATTTATGTACACCGGCTTGCTTTGTGTCAGGGCGGCAGAGATGGCCCTGTCAATCTGCTCGTGCGCATCCGCCAGGTTGTGGATCACCACCTGGCAGGCGGATAGGCGGGATGAGGTGGCAAGTCTGGTCTGGTCGTTACAGCTCTAAGCAGGCACCCTTTGTTAGAGGGGTGGGGTGGGCAGGGTGGGCTTGGTTTTGGGCAATCGGCGAGAGTTGCGAGGCACGTTGGGGGGGGAAGGAATGCCTGGGTACGGGCAGTGGTGGGGGAGCATGGATATGTGAGCAGGCAGGGGAGTGCGCGGCTTCCCCACAACTGTTGGTGGTTGAACCAAATCGCGCCCTGGCAGGGTGGGCTGGCTAGCCGACCCTTTCTTGTACCGGCCTGCTCGGAGTGCTAGACCCACCTGCTGTCCCCTCGCTGCCGCCCCCACGTGGTGCACCTGCTCACATTTCACCTCACAAGCACACTCGGCTACATGCAGTAATACACGAATGCTGCTTACCCTCCCTAATTCTACTGTGTGGTGTCGCACCCCCTCGCTGCTGCCCCCACCTGCTCAAAACGTCACCTCCCATTCCCACTCTGCCACATACTGTGCGCACCCTCCCTCCACTGCTCGTGCTCCTCCCCGTCGGCTGCGTCCCTCACCTGCTCACACGTCACCTCTTTGAAGCAGTTTGCCTCTTGCAAAAAGTCAAACGGCTTGCCTGCACAGCACGGCAGAGCACAGCACAGCACAGCACGAGGTAGCACGGCATCAAACATCCGAGTCCTGCTTGCACACTACCCGGCAGAGGAAAAGGGCCAGCGTGTACCACACTCGGCGAGCCAGCAAGCAGCACCCCATAGACGCGCGCCAGCTGGCAAAGCAACACTTTATGCTTTCTGTGCCCACCCTGCCCATGTGTGGTTGCTGCGCACTGCTGACACTGCACGAACCGCGCAGCAAGCAGGGGAATGGGGAGGGATGCCACTGAGTGAGGTCGGCTCACCCAGAGTGTGGTGTATGATGTGATTTGAGGCAAAGTCGTTTGTGTTGGGTCCACCGCAGATGCAGATGACGGGAAGGTTTTCGGCATATGCGCCTGCAGGGGTGCGCCAAGCAAGGCGGGCAGAAGCAGGCACGTTGGTAGGAACACACACACACAATCACAAACAGACAGACAGACACATGTGTGGCAGGTTGCATCCAGGGGAAACAAGGCAAGGCGGGCAGCGGCAGATCACGTTGTTATGCACAAACACACACGCATGCACTCGCACACACACACTCAAGATCGGGGCCCACATGCGGCTGCACGCACCCACAAAGGACAGTTTGGGAGGTGGGTCGCGAAAAAGAGGAATCAATTGCCTGCCTGTGTGCCGTGCAGCCGCTGCAAACACCTGCTGGCAGCTGCACGCCCCCCCGCCCCCCCAGCTCACTGAAGCCAAAGCCAAAAACAGGTGCCCTGGGTGCAACACACACCTGCGATAGCGTTGATGAGGCTCAGCCCTCCCACCGTAAACGTCACCACGCAGCAGCCCACCCCCTTGGCCCGCGCATACCCGTCGGCTGCATACCCTGCAGGCAGCGAGGGGGCGGGGAGGCACCCCCCCGGGGCAGGGTGGCGTGTGTGGCACAGCAGGGTGCTGAGCAAGGGCAGGGAGAGCAGGGGGCGCTGGGGGCGCCACATTGCCATTAAAGGGCCTGCTGTAACTGCTTTTCAGCATGAGCAGAAGCTGCATCACTTGCTTGCAACACTCAGCTTGCTTATAACCAGCCCCCGGCGGCACGCCTCTCGAATCCATATCCTGCCCCTGATCGGCTCGCTCCCTCCGTGCGCGGCGGGGCGGTCGAAACACTGCTGTAGCTGCCTTTTAGGACTCAGCGGTGTGGTTGATTGGCTTACCAGCACCCAGCTCGTTGCAGCAGTACACCCCCCGCAGGCACTTTTCCTTCTCCAGCTCGTCCAGGAGCTGCGATGGGCGAAAGAACAAGTTTAAATAATTGGTGCGACTACGAAGTGTGGGCGCCGCTACCGGCGGCGGCGGTGAATAATAGCGCAATCACCAGGCCTCGGAGAGCGGTCTGGCGTTAAACCCTTGCGACTTACAGTCAAATTATAATCGCCGGGAATTGCAGTGAACTCGGTCACCCCAATCTGCGAGAGGCGGGTGGCGAGGTGCTGGCCGAGGGAGCGGGACCCAGCGGTGGCGGTCATGATGTCAACACAGAAACAGCGCCAAAGACGCAGGACCGACACAGGGCCGATTGATGTGGCGCACTTTACATCGAGGGCCAGTCCTGGTAGTTGCCGCAGCCGCTGACATGGCCGGCCGCTCAGCGGCAGCCTGCCGCCCTTGATCCCTGCCGCCCTTGATCCCTGGCGCCAGCACTACTGCCCGAAGCTCAGCTGCTGCGTGCATTACAAAATGGCATTGCGGTGGAGAGTTCAAGAAATATGTGGGGGCAGAAGGAACCGTGGGACGCTTTTGAACAAGCAAGAGCGAGCAAGCGGGCAGAGGGTAGCATGCCTAACTTTGTCATGCCTAACTTTGTCAGCACGGGGCGGATGAGTGTGCAGAAACATGAGGGGATGTGCCAGATGCAGCCTCCAAGTTAGCAGCATGTGCGGAACAAGTCTGTATGCGGGGCATTCGTGTGGGCACTTCCGACGCCCATGTTTTGGGGGCGGGACGCGTTGGCAGCAGCGGCGGCCACGAGCCTCAGGCCTCTGCTCTGGTGTCCGCTCAGTCGAAGCCGCGGTGCACGCGGGCGCGTGTGACGCGCTGCAGCGCCTTGACGAATGCGGCGGTGCGCAGCGGGATCTTGTCCTCCGTGTGCAGCTCCCAGATCGCCTGGAAAGCATCCACCATGACTGCAGGGGGGCAGGGCAGGGCAGAGGACGAGGATACACCAGGGGACGATGAGGGCCAGAAGACATGGGGGATCAAGTGCCATACGGCAGTGTGTCCGAAATGCTTCGACCTTGACGCCAGGGGGCAGGGCAGGGCCAGGGCGAGGAGGGAAACAGGAATGGGGGGATGAGGGACAGCAAACACTCTCGGGATTTGGTTCGTCCTGAAGTTGAATCCCCTTTCAGGGGATGTGAAAAGCTGTAACGACTAGACTAGACTAGACTAGGGACAGCAAACACGAGGGATACTGTGCTTCGTGCAGAGCATGGAAGGCGTCCACCGGAACTGCAGGGGGCACGCAAAAGGACGACAACACGAAGGGGGAAGCTTAAGGCAGCCGACACAAGGAAAGTTGTGCAAATGGCAGCTTTGCCTGCAACGTTCCGCCATGACGTTCTGCCCTGCACAGCATGACTGCAGGGGGCAGGGCAGGGCCAGGGCGAGGAGGGAAACAGGAATGGGGGGATGAGGGACAGCAAACACGAGGGATTCTGTGCTTGGTGCAGAGAATGGAAGGCGTCCACCGGAACTGCAGGGGGTTCGCAAATAAAGGACAACATGAAAGGGAGGTTGTGCAAATGGCAGTTTTGCCTGCAAACGTGCCGCCATGACGTTCTGCCCTGCACAGCATGAGTGGGCAGGGCAGGGCAGAGGACGAGGATACGCCAGGTGGACGATGCGCCAGAAGACATGGGGGTTCAATTGCCAAACAGCAGTGTGTCTGGAATGCCTGGACCACGACGCCAGGGGGCAGGGCAGGGCCAGGAGAGAACAGGGGAGGTGAGGGGCCAACAAACTGGGAATTGTGTCCCCAGCACCGTAGCTTGCAGATCACCTAGGGCGCCCACACCACGAGCGCAGGGAGCATGCAGAAGAAGAGAAAGAGAAACAGGGAGTTCAGCGCGGAAGAAGAGTAAGAGAAACAGGGAGTTGAGCGCGCACAAGAGGAAAGGCATCTGGAAGGGACCACATTGACGCGCCCTCTCGCCACCAGCTGCCGCTTCGGCGGCCGCCTGCCTGCCCGACGGACAACCCCTACATTCAAAGGACAACCCCTACATTCAAAGGACAACCCCTACATTCAAAGGACAACCCCTACATTCAAAGGACAACCCCTACATTCAAAGNCCCCTACATTCAAAGGACAACCCCTACATTCAAAGGACAACCCCTACATTCAAAGGACAACCCCTACATTCAAAGGACAACCCCTACATTCAAAGCAACGCAGATGGCCCTCACACCTACCGCGAGGGCTGGGTGCAAGGCAAACCATCCGTAATCCCCAAAACAAGGGCAGTAAACGCCAGAGGCATGGTGGCCAGACACCAGAACCAAGCACAGAGAGGAAAAGAAGAGGGGAGCCAAAGCAGGGGGGCAGACAACGGAACCAGGCACCCAGAGGGCGGGCTTTACAAGGCAATGCATTACAAGGCAGTACAAGGCCAGGCCGGCTCACCCTTGTCCAGCTGGGAGTTGACCTCCTCCACCGAGAGGGCTGTACAGAGGCAGTGCAGGGCAGTACAAAGCAGAACACGGCCAAGCTGGCTCATCTCACCCTTGTCCAGATTGGAGTTGACTTTTTCAACCGAGAGGGCTGTAAAGAGGCAGTACAAGGCAGTACACGGCTGGCTCATCTCACCCTTGTCCAGCTTGGAGTTGACCTCCTCCTCGCTCCACCGGAAGTTCTGCAGGTTCTGCACCCACTCAAAGAAGGACACGGTCACGCCGCCGCCGTTGGTGTAGATGTCTGCAGGTGGGGCACAGGGGGGAGGGGAAGGGGGGGGGAGGGCACGGGGGTATGTGGGCCAGAGGAGAAGGTAGATTCTCGACGGTACACAGCACTGCAGGCAGAGCAGGCAAGGTGCGGTGAGAGGCGGAGGGTGCGGGTGGAAGGGGGCAGGCGGGGAGAGAGGGTGCTGCAATTGAGCTGGCGATCGCTGCGGAGATGCAGGCAAACCACTGCCACTGCCGGTTCATCGCATCACCCCCCGTGCTGCACTTGACTAATTAACTGATCATGCTGCGCCGCGCTGTTCTGTGCCGCGTTGTGCCACGCTGTGCTGCGCCGTGCTGCGCCGTGCTGTGCCCACCTGGCAGCACGGTAATGCCTCGCTTCCGCAAGATGGCGTCACCGTCGGGGGTGGTGGGCCCGTTGGCTGCCTCCGCAACAATCTGCAAATAGGGTGGTCAGGGCAGGGCAGGCGGGGCAGGCAGGGGCAGGGTGGGGAGGAGGTGGGCAGTCCCTTGAGCCGAGGAGTGCACTGCGGTGTGGGGCAGGGCAGGCCTGCTGGGACAGGGAAGCAGCGCACGGCACACCAAAGGTGGCAGAGGGCTTGAAGGCTGGGTGCGTAAAACGGATGATTGAGCTGCCGGCCGGCAGGGGCAATGCTTGCATAGCAGCCCACACCACCGCCCGCCGGTCCCCACCCCTTCCTGCCGGATCTGGAATCTACCCCACCCCCGCCCACAACCCTTGTATTAAAGAGCACTCGTGTACTCCGAAATAAATAGCTGCCCACCTTGTACTGCAGATCGTTGGCGTTGTCTTCGGTGACCCCCCCCACCCCCGCCCCCACCCCTTGTTAAGCACTCATTTGTACATCAAACTGAACAGCTGCCCACCTTGCACTGCAGGTCTTTGGGCATTGTCTTTGGTGATCACCCCGCCCCGCCCCACCCCTTATTCGAACTGCAAAAATGCGAACTCAAGCTAAACAGCTGCCCACCTTGCACTGCAGGTCGTTGGCGTTGTCTTCGGTGATCACGCCGCCGATGGCTGCCGGGATGAGGACGTCGCAGGGCACGGTGAGGACGTCGGTGGAGGGGGGCAGCACCACGCCGCCGGGGAAAGAGGCCATGCTGCGGCGTGGCAGAGGCGCGGAGAAAGAGAAAGCAGGGGAGCAGGCAGGGTGAGGGGCAGCGGGCAGAAGCTAGCAGCACCACGCCGCCAGGGAGGGAGGGCAGGCTGCGGGGGGTGTCAAGGGGCGGGCAGGGGAAGGAGGGTGGACAGGGAGAGTGAGGGGCACAGGGGGGAGAGAGTAGGCAGGGTGAGGGACAGCGGGGCAGCAGCAAGCAGGGCAGCGCCACGCCGCCGGGGCAAGAGGCCAGGCTGCGGGGCTACAGGGGGTAGAGGGAGGGATAGGGAGAGGGAAAGGCACAGGGGGCGAGAGCGCGGGCAGGGTGAGGGACAGCGAGCAAAAGCCGACGGGGCAGGACCAGCATGGCAGGGGAGGAGGCCAGGCTGCGTGGTGGGGGAAGAGGAGGGCCACGCGGCAGGATACAGGGAAGCCCCCGCGTGCATCGCCCCACATGCGCTTGTCTGCCACGTGCTTGTGAGGCACAAAGATCCCATGCCCGCCCCACACTCACCTGGCAGGCATAGCAATAGCCCGGCATGCGCATCCCCTCACCAATGCCCGCCAGGTGCCGCCGCAGCACAGAAATGTCACCCCCGTTCTCTCTAGCCACCCCACTGTTCGAGGCACCCAATGGGCGCAGCCACCCCACTGCATGCTCCCCCCCTACCTGTGCTTGTCCGCCAGGTGCTGCCGCAGCTTTCGATTCTCGCATTCATGCCTGTTAGCCATCCCACCAGTTCGAACGCTGAAAAATGGCTCCATGCCCATGCTCGCTAGCCGCACCACACGCGTGTGGCAGGTACAGCACCAGCCCTGTGCGCACATCCCCATGCCCCCCCACTTGTGCTTGTACGCCAGGTACTGCCGCCGCACAGAACTCTCACACCCGTGTACCAGCCGGCCCAATGGTTAAGACACTTGCCAAGTCAGACACCAAAAAAATTGTGTGCACATCCCCACCCCCTCACACCTGTGCTTGTCCGCCAGGTGCTGCCGCAGCTCGGGGATTTCCAGGCCGTGCTCGTTGGCAATGGCTCCATAGGCGTCTGACACCGCCACCACGCGGCCGCCCTGCTCATACAGAATCTGGGCCGCCCAGCTGCCCACGTTGCCAAAGCCCTATGGCAGGAGAGGACAGGAGTTGGCAGGGGTGGGGGAGGAGGGTTTCGGGGTTTAGGTGTTAGGGTGTTGGGTGTGGGGAGGTCAGCGCCGGCTCATACAGAGTCTGAAACGCCCAGCTGCCCGCGGTGCCTGTGAGGCGGGAGGAAGGGAGTGGGTATGAACAGAAGACCTTGCAGGCCCTGCACAGTCAGCACACCTGGGGCCTCGGCTGAATCACAAAACGCTCATCATCCTGCCCTGCTCCTTACAAATAGGCACCTTGGTGCCTCCTCACGAGACGACAAACAACTTGCTCTTGTTCTGCCCCAGTCCCTGTCGCTCGTCTGCCCCACACTGGCATTTCGCATGCTGCCCCCAGATGGGTGCTGCCAACAAAGGAGCCTCACCTGGGTGACAAACGACTTGCTCTTCATGCCTTGTCAGGCATTACAACCATCTGACCTCATCGGCACGCCACACAGTGCGCTGCTCGTGCAAAGAGAGTGCTTCCCAAAAATAGATACCACCTGTGCTGCCGCAAAGGGCCACATGTACTGCCCAAATAGACATACCATACCACACACGATACGTACTGCCAAAAGCAGCCTCACCTGGATGACAAACGACTTGCTCTTGATCTCCCCCAGCCCCTGCGCCTTGAGAAGCTCACGGATGGCCATCACAGTGCCCCGACCAGTGGCCGCCTCACGCCCCAGCGACCCGTGCAGCCACACGGGCTGCGGGTGGGAAGGGCAGCGGGCACGGGAGGGTGGAAGACCACGGGGGGAGGATGAGAGTGCGGGGGAAGAGGTGCATGGGGCGTGGCGTCGGCATCGGCAGCACTCAACACAGCACAGCATGGCGCAGCGCAGCACAGCATGGCGCAGCGCAGCGCAGCACAGCACAGCGCAGCAGCGCCATGTGTGTGCACGCCTGTCCTCGTCGTGCAGACCACTGGCTCTCAGCCCTCACCTTGCCGGTGACGATGCCGGGTGAGAAGCCCGCAAACTTGGTGTATTCGTCAAAGATCCAAGCCATCTCGCGCGCGCCCTGCACGGGTTCAGTGTCGGTTCAAGCGGGTTCACCGCTGTGGCTGGCACACAAGTGGGCTACCAGCAAGGGCCTGCCCACTGTGCCTGTGCCCGCCCCGCCTTGCCGCGCCAGCAGCGGCAAGGCAAAGATCTGCCTGCCACCACAGCGTGTGCCACCTCAGCAAGGTGCCACCTCATCCTGTGCCCCCCCAACCCACGCCACCTCAGCCTGTGCCCCCTCAGCCCGCTGCCACCTCAGCAGGTGACCAAACCCATGCCGCCACAGCCTGTGCCACCTCAACCTGTGCCCTCTCGACCCATGCCACCTCAACCTGTGCCCTCTCGACCCATGCCACCTCAGCCCACTGCCACCTCAGCCCATGCCACCTCAGCCTGTGCCACCCCAACCCATGCCACCTCAACCTGTGCCGGCTCAGCCTGTGCCACCTCAGCCCACTGCCGCCTCACCGTGTTCATGTCGGGGGCTGGGATGTCTTCGTATGTGCCCAGAATGGGCCGCAGCGCCTGCAGAGAGAGGGGAGAGCGCAGAAGAAAACCGTGTGGGCGGGTTGCATGCCGAGGATCTCCACAGTACAGTGCAGACCCCCGTGAAGCCCAGATTCGCCCAAACAGTCACGATAGCCCAGCATCAGCTATGCACCCCCCCACCTGCACCACCTTGTGTGTGGCAATCGACCGCCCCCACTGCCAACCCAAAGCCTGCTCCGTAAACCAACCCAAACCCAAACCCAACCCATGCCCTCCTTCCTGCACCAGCTTTGCATGAGCACTGTCCGCTCCCACCCCCGGCCCTCTTTCCCAGCAGCATTGGCGCAAGGCCTTGGAGCGCAAGGCATAGGCAGCCAAGGTTGCGCCCATAAAGTTGTTTACCGGCACCGCGGACGGCCACCTGGCAGGGCAGGGTCACCTGGCAGGCCGATCGCGGTGCCGGTAAACAACTTTATGGGCTCAAACTCGCCGTCATATGCCTTGAGCACCAATGCCTTGCACCACTGCTGCCGGTGCCAGCCAAACCACCGTGACCCAACCCACGCCCCCACCCTGCGCCAGCTTGCTTGCTAACACTCCCAAGCCAGTTCACCGTGACTTCTCATGGCAGCGGAACCTCACGTATGCTCCCCACACACCTCTACTAGCTTGCCTGTGAGGATTTTCAGCTTGCATCCCACCTCCCCAAGCCGCCCTCGACCCTAAATACTGACGGCAGCCAAACCCTACGCCACCCCACCTGCACCACTTTGCGTGAGAGCACTGCCCAATCCCACTCCCGACCCTACATCCCAGTCGCATTGGCGCAAGGCATTGGTGCGCAAGGCATAGGCAGCCAAGTTTGCGCCCAGGAACAGGATGAAGCGCACCGCGGACGGACACCTGGCAGGGCCGGCTGGCAGGGCCGATCGCGGTGCGGCTGCACATGTTCTAGGGCTCAAACTTGGCTGTGTACGCCTTGCGCACCATTTCTGATTCACAAGCAGGCAAGGACTAGTTGTTGGCAGAATTTCTTGTGTGCCGTGCACCCCTCCCCATGGCCACCTGTACCAGCTTGCGTGGTGAGGTTTGCCGGGCCCCGTTGCAACGGTCCCGCCAAGCCAATTTCCCCGTTCCTTCCTTTCCTAACTGCTCACGGCAGCCCAACTTCACGCCCCTGTCACTTCACCGCAAGCTGGTGCGGGTCAGGATTGCCAGCCCCCAAACCAACCACATGCCCAATCACTGAAGCCCAACCCCACGCCCCCCACACCTGCACCAGCTTGCGGGTCAGGATTTCCAGCTCCCGCTCCGACAGGTCCTTTGGGTCCACGGTCACCCCGCCCTTGGCGCCTCCAAAAGGAATGTCCATCACCGCCGTTTTCCATGTCATCAGGGAGGCCAGGCTGCGGGGTTTAGAGGCATGGCGGTGGGGGCAGTGGAGTTCACAACAGTAACAAAATGGGTGGAAAAGTCGGGAGAAAGGAGCCTCCAAAGGGGATGTCCATCACCGCGGTCATCAGGTAGGCCAGGCTGCAAGCGAGCGGGTTGTCACACAAGGGTTGGTAGGATGCATTCGAACAAACATCTCGAACGTAACCAGAGGTGGGGAGATAAGTGGGATGCCAAACAGCACAGGGGGAATAGCCGTCGTACAAGTCATCAGGGAGGCCAGGCTGCGGGCGGGCAGGTAGTAACACAAGGGGTAGTAAGCATAGCAACGTGGACAAAACGAAGTGGGGAGAGAAGTGGGAGGCCAGGCTGCGGGCGGATTCATCATGTAAAGGGGCAGTAAACATTGCAACGTGCACATAACCAAGTGGGGAGAGAGGTGGGAGGCCAGGCTGCAAAAAGGGGATGTCCATCACAGCCGTCTTGCCCGCAATCCGGAAGGCCAGGGTGCGGGCCGGCCATGAGGTTGGGCAGGGGGGTGAGGAGGGAGGTACACACCACTCGCTTCAATGGTAAGGTACGATGGGCACAAACCAACCATATGTTATAGCACCACTATAACTGCTGTTATGTGCAGCAGTGAACGGCACAGTGCCGACACCGCCCCTGCCGTGAGCAGCCGCGGATAACAAGGTGTGAAACCCAGCTGGCACCTCTCACCTGCGCACGCTGTCGATGCCGGCTCCCACCTGCGCACGCTGTCCTTGCCAAATGAAATGTAAAACAGCAAACAAAAGCAGGGTGGTTGGCGTCCTCACCTGCACACGCCGTCAACGTCAATTCCCACCTGAGCACGCTGTCGTGATAGGACTAAATGTGAAGCAGCACACATAGCTGGGAGGGTGGCTCACCTTCGCACGTCGTCGATGTCGACTTGCGGGTGGAAGCGCAGGCCGCCCTTGTAGGGGCCGCGGGAGTTGTCGTGCTGCACACGGTACGCATTGAAGGTGGCCACCTGCGGGACGAGCAAGGTGACAGGCAGGCGGCAGAGCGTTGAAAGCACATACATGCAGCATGCTGCGCAGCGCTGTTGATTGAAACAAATGTTGAAGAATTGCAGTTTGGGAGGGTGACAGGTGAGCGGGCACAGCTAGGGAGCACGGCTGGGGGGCACTGTGGGGTGACTGTAACACACACACAAGGCACCAACGCCTCACACCCCAGTAGAACTGCGGCAACTCTAGCACCCCAAAGGCAGTGCCCAGAGCCCCCAACCTTGCTGACCGCATCTTGCATAGCATGCCCATCAACCCAACCGCTGCAACCCCCCAAAAATGACGCCTCCGTGCAGCAAAGTGTGCACCACACCCACACACACCTCTCCGTTGTCGCGCAGCAGGGCCAGCTCCACCGCCACCTCACACCCCTGTGGCGATGCTACCCTATGACGTGCATGGCACCCATTACCCTATGAAGTGCATGGCACCCACTACCCTATGAACTGCGGAGCACCCACCTCTCCGTTGTCGCGCAGCAGTGCCAGCTCCACCGCCACCTCACGCTCCGGGGTGAGCAGCAGCTTGCGCAGGCGCTTGGGATACTCCAGGTGTTCAAGCGCCTGCGGGAGAGGAAGTTGCGGCCGGTATAAGGCGGATGGACCCAACAGGAGTGTGTCCGACAGTGGAGGACCCAACAGGATAGGCGCAGCAAACACACCGCACCTCGAGGATGAACAGGCCGGGACACAACAGCGCCCACAAGAGATGCAGCAGGAGTGTGCCCAGCAGGAGTGTGCCCAACAGGAGTGGACCCAACAGGATAGGGCAGGACAGGCGCACCTCCAGGATAAAGTGGGAGTTCCAAAGGAAGAAGAACAGGACCCGTCGGGCTGACCAGGCCACTCACAACAGGATGGAACCCAGCAGGATGGAACCCAGCAGGCGCGCACAACACACACCACACCGCACCTCCTAAACGAAGTGGCTGGACCCAGAACAGGATATAGGACCCAACAGGATAGGCGTGCACAGCACACACCGCACCTCCAGGATGAAGTGGTTGGTGGCCTCAGAGTGTGACATCTTAGCCATGCCGCGCTGCTGCTGGCAGTCGCTGCCTGCAGGCAGAATGGCGGTGGTGTGGGCACACGGGAGGGCGAGGCGGGGCGGGGCGACAGGGGGGTAGAAGGTGTGAGGGCGGGCAGGCAGGCAGATGTGGTTATTTCTTTGTGGAGCTGCACACAGCGGTTCGTCAGGCACGGTGCGGTGGGTCTTGCTCCACACTTCTTGGGGTGGAGTGATGGGGCGGAGACGCGGTCGGTCGGCGGGTAGGGCCGCCCGCCCGCTGGCCGGCAGCAGCCGCAAGGGCAGCAGGGGCAAGGCAGCGACCCGTCGATCGATCGCGTGGAACGGCGTGCTCCTCTCACCCTTGCTGCGCAAGCTATGCGCCTCCATCCCAGCGGCCGCTGCTGGCAACAACTGCCGGGCAAGGCCCTGTGCGCCTTTCCGCAGCGCCAGAGCCATGATCAAGTGTCGTATCCTATTCGGGTAGCGAAGGGAGGTGCGCCGGAAGCCTATGTCGCGCCCTGTTGCGAGCAAAACGGTGTTCCGCACGATTGCAACCACTGGCAGCGATGGATGATGCTTGCAAGAGTTGCGCAGGGTCGAAGAGCCACGCGCTTGGGTTTTTGTGTAGTGGTGCGCAAAAAAAACCGCACCACTGCCACCTGTACGCACCCCCCTCTAAGGCCGGACCGGCCCCAATGGTAAACGCAGCCTGCCGCGCTCGATTATAACATTATTTTCGTTTGAATGGGTTTAAAAATCAAGGCATAGAACAGAGCAGAGAGCCTCCATTCAAGC
>JTEE01000013.1:26558-38474 GCA_002896455.3 Chlorella sp. ArM0029B | reverse complement strand
ATCCGCTGCGTCGAAACAGAGGCCTCCAGGCGTTCCAGTAAAGGGAGAATGTAATGCAATAATGTAAAGGAATGATTGGAACAGCCGCAAGGCCGGGGCTTCTCTCCCCTGGCCGGCCGAGCCTTAGAGGGGGGTGCGTACAGATGGCAGTGGTGCCAAAAAGTGCTTTTTGCTGCCTGACACCTGGCGCCTGTCTTTTCGATTCCCCGCCTTACTTTGCCTGCTCACGAGTCGATGTGCACACTCTCGCAGATGTGCGCTTCAAAACACATCTGCAAGCAGAGGAATCGTGACGCAGGTTGGCTGGCAGGGCCGCCGCCATCCTGGGCGCCGGCGCCGGTGCTGCCGATATTATTTCAAACTTCAACGATCAGGTTTGGCGACTGAGCACCAGGCCAGCCGGGACACATGCCACGTGCAAGCAGCCGGCTCAGCCATCAGCAGGCCCTGCAAAGGAAGTGCGCAAGGACTTTTTGGAAGGTGGCCCTCGTGCTCCTGCCGCTGCCGCTGCTGCTGCCGCTGCCCCTGCTGCATTCTCTCCATTCCCGCCTCCCGGAACCTCTGTCTCGCTCTGGCTGCAGGCAAGCGGCTCCACAACGTTGTCTGCAGTATCCATCGACTCTGCTGCTGCTGCCGCCACCGCTCCTGCCGCCCCTGCCGCTGCTGCTGCCTCTGCCGCTGTGCCACCGCCGCCCAGCCCGCTGCTGCCCGCCGTCGTGCCCTGCTGGCTGCTGGGCCGCTGCCTCTTGCGCGCTGCAGGCCAGGCGGAGAAATCAAGATGAATGGGCAGGGGTGATGCAGAGCATCTCTCTTGCAGGCAGGCACCCCTGGGCTTCTTTGCTTCCCACCTGCCAACCTGCCCGCCTGCCCCAGCTTCAAGCGCGAGTAGTGCACAGATGCTTCTTGAAAAGAGGAGAGCCTCCACCTAGAAAAGGTCACATGAGGCTGGGGCCCTACCTGAGGCGGTTAGCACCGACTTTTGTGGGCTCACCACCAAGGACGTCTTCAGCGCATGCTGGCACCAGTTGGCAAAAGCCGCCTGCAAACCAAACCAAACCAAGTCACTTCAGCTTGCTTTTGTGTGCATTGTCTGAAATACACACAGCTTGTGGGAGGGGCGCCTGCAAACCATGTGCTTATCAACATAGTGGGCGTGTGGCTGGGCGCTCTGGAAGTGGATGCCGCAAGGACGGCAGAGGAGGGCAGGATAAAGTGCAGGCCCTGGCTGGCAGGAGGCATGTGCAGCGGGCAGGTTTGCGAGAGTGCACTGGCAGGCAGTACCATCTGGTCACCAGGACAGGTGCCTGCATGGTACCGCCGCTTCTCAAGCAAGCACCTTCCCGCACACGATGTGCAGCCCAGGGTGCCCACCCACACACCTGTACCGCCTTCTGGTACTGCCGCTTCTCCTGCGGGCTCTCGCACAGCCGTGCCAGGTAGATGCGGACCTGGCGGGACCGGCGGCAGCAGAACGATTGATTGATTGATTGAATGCTTGATTGAGCGATACGATCAAGCGTGGGGCAGCGGGAGCCTTCTCGTTATGTGCAGAGCTCACAAAGGAGCTGGGTCGTGGTGCGTGCAAGGCGGCAAATTGTGATGCATGCAGTGCGAAGGAGATCCAATCCAACTGCAAGGCAACTGCCGGGCACGGCCGGCAGATTGAGTACCCAGTCTGCCCGCCCTCCCTGCCGAGCTCGAAGCCAACCCAAAGCTTATCCGTAAGCCCGCCATGGTGATTGCAAGCACCTGCCGGGTGATGAAGGTGCCGGGGCTGAAGGGGACCTCGGTGGGGGGCATGCACTCCTCATCATCGTCGTTCACATACATGCCCTGCAGCACACGGGCCTCCATGCAACAGAGAACACACTAGTTTGAGAACAGCTGCAAGGGTCCACGGAGTGGAGGTGAGGCCATACCCAATGCTCGCCATGCACAGGCATGCTCTGGTACGACGTTTGACAAGACAAGCATGCGCAGCGCTCAGCCCAACTCTCATGAGACGGACGTTGAGAAAAGGACCAGGCGAGGACACTGGAAGGACAGCGGGAAGGAAATACAGGCAGGGCGCTGGCACACGCCGCCGCTGCTGCACATGCTATGCTTGGCGCGCACCGCGCAGCGTGCACAGCATGCCTCACAGAGCGCGCACCCCAGCTAGCTGCAAACACACGCACACTGCACTAGCTGCAAGCACATGCACACTATACTATGCCTTATAGGCCAGCCACGCACCACGTGTTTCAGGGGGCTGCCATCGTGCGCTGTGAAGTCGATCTTCAAGTTGTGAACACGGACATCGGACGGTTGCAGCTGCACCCCGCTGGTGGCGGCGTCCTGCAGTCAGGAAGTGCAGGCAGGCAGGTAGGTGCACGATGGGCGCATGCGTGGTGGTGGTGTGACACAGGCAGGCAGCGCAGGCAGGCAGGCAGGCTGGGAGCCTGCATGCATGCAACGCTCCTTGCCAAGGCAGTGCCATGCCTCTGCTGCTGAGGATTGCACCAGGTGCCGCTGCGGCGCCTTTCCCGCTGCATCAACTGGCCGTGTTGAGGAGCACGAATCCACACGGCCGGGCCTCTGCGGCCCTGCAACTTGAAGTGAGACACGCACCTGGTGCCACAACACCTGCTCAGCCGCCGCCTTGGGGAAGCTGGTCACCTGGCTCTGCAGTACCACGGGGGACACAGAGCAGCCAGGGGGAAGCTGGTCAGCTGGTGCAGGCAGGTGGCGGACAGGGGTTGCGAGGTCGTGCATTGGACATTAGGCCGGAACGCTGCCGCCCTGCCCATGCTGACCACCCGGTGGCGCCCTGCCCCTCTCCAGGCCTGCCCAGACGGGGCTGGGTATGAGCCATGCTCATCGCCCCCCAGTGCTGCGCTCCCCTGCATCCGCCCTGGTAGGTGCACCTTTGTCCGGCAGCCCCCCATGCTTGTGAATGTCCTACTCGGGATTCCCTGCCCCCACCTCCACCACCCACGTGCGGCACATCCACTGAGCCCACGTGTTTACAATTGTCCGTTTGGTGCCCACCTTCACCCATGCATGCAAAACAGCTGAAGCACACAAGTCTGTGCCCCTCCTTTCAACTCACATGCGGCACGTCCACTGAGCCCACATGCTTGTAAATGTCTCGGTGCCGCAGCCTCCGCAGCAGCTCCTGAGCCGCACGCATGCCTGCCGACTGCGCGTATTGCCGGCCACAAGGCAGAAGGAGCGTGTCTTATAATGTAATGCATTGCCAACGCCAACGCCCCGGGCTTAGGGGACCCAGCGCTGACCAGCCAGTACTCAGGGCAGCACACGACGGGCAGCTGCGCCGGCTTCTGCCCAGTTAGCTCACATGCCGTTGGTTAGCCCAACATGCCGCCAGCGCTGGCGGCTCCGCTAGCTAGGGCATGTGCGGAGCCCTGCCTCACACCAGGAGTGCAAGCCCCACCAGAAAATCTGGATGACTGGGCCACAAAGCATCCAGCCAGTCAGCCACCCACCCACCCACCTGGCTGCCCGACCGCTCGATGTCACGCACGATTGTGTCGTCCAAAAGTGCAAAGCGCTCCGGGTCCCGCAGCGCTTCTGCAGGGGCTGGCAGCGACTGCTTGAGAGAAGAAGGAGACGAAGGCATACAGCCCGAGCGCGTGGGGCTGAGGATAGGTACCGACAGGAAATGAAGCCCATAGGACACCAGTCAGCTACCAAAGCTTGAAACAGAACAACTGCGGACACCGTCCGTGTCGCCGGCTTGCTCGCCTGCCCGTCGCTGGCGTGCTCGGCCCCGCCTGCCTGGCGTGGCGGCACGCTGGAAGTGCAGCAGCCACCCGCTCTGCCCGGCCTGTACGGAGCAGCGGTGCCCACCCACCCACCCAGCATTCCTAGTTCTTGTGCCGCTAGCAGCATCGCTTCAATCACCATATACTCAACTGCGCTGGGGGGGAGGGCAGGAAGAGAAAAAAAGTGATGGCGGAAGGGCTTAGCAGATGTGGGCTTCGGTCACAACGGCTCAACATAAGCTCAAGTGCGCAAGGGAGAGCGAGACGAGAAGAGGTGACCCGCTGTAGTGAGTAGAGGGAGACGAAGGGAGTTGCTCACGTGCAGGGAGCAGAGGGTAAAGAGGCGGGGCAGGGGGCAGCGCGGCCTGAGGGACAGAGGGAGATGAGGTGGAGCAGGGGCAAGGGGTGTTGCGCCCGCCTTCCTTCGGCGCTGTGCTGGCAGCTGCCACGAGCGCCTGCAAGTTCCCCGGTCCCCGTGAAGAAGAAGAAGAAGAAGAAGATTACAGCCCGAGGGCGTTGAGGAAGCGGACAGAAAATGAGTTAGCCAGCCCCCGTGCGCACCCGCTTTGCACACGGGGTGCGTGTAGACAAACTCGTGCCTGCACGTGGGGTGAGGAGAGGAGAGGAGGGGCCGGGGTGAGGAGTGTTCAGCTCAGTAACAGCCGTTGCAGGGCTGGGCTGGGTCTGGGGCCACTGTACAGCACACGTGCTTCAGGCTTGATGGTCAGCCTGTGCAGTGTCCAAGCCTGGTGGGCAGTAGGCTCTGCCAGGCGCGGGGAACGGGTCTTAGGATGAGCGAGGGTGGGGCCAGAGCCTCCCACCAAACACAACAGCCAGGCCTTGTTGCCCCCTCCGCCGTCCACACCCCACCCAATACATCCCTGCAACTGCAACCCAACAGGAGCCACTGCACCCCTGCACACCTCTCATTCCCCTTTCATTCCCCGAGCATCCCTGCTGTGCTGTGCCGTGCCCTCCTGCGGTACCACGCCAACTCACCCCCGCCTCCCCCGCCTTTTCCAGAGGGCATCCGCCAATCGCGGGTGTGCAACACCGTCCCCTCTCTTTCCTCCCTTCCCTCCCTTCCTCCATCTTGCGCACCCTGAACAGCCCCCATTCACCCAACCCTGCCAACCAAAACAACTCCACAAAGCCAGCTCTCACAGTTTTGCCCGTGCCGAGTAGACCTCCTGCACCGCGCTGCGCACGCTGGAGCGGAAGCACACCTCGCCATTGATGACCTGCAGCAGAAGATGGTGCACTGGGTCAGCAGATGCACACCCCGCTTTGCAGTTGATAAGCTGAGGAGAAGGAAAATCAGCTGGGCTCGGATTCACAGTCAACCCATCAAATTCTGCATGATGCGGCGTCCCTCGATCTCGACGTCAGCATCCATCCACCCACCACCCACCACAAGTTCGAGCCAACCCGCCCGCTCCACGGCATGCCTCAGCCCCGCGTGAATGCCAACCCATCCCTTGCCGTCCCTCTTTCTCGTCATCTGCATCCACCCACCCAAAAAAAGCCTCTCACCCGCATGTTTTCTTTCTCGTCGTCAGCACCCACCCACCCACCACCCACCACAAGTTCGATAGGGTTTTAGGATTAGGTTTTTACCTTAACTCAACCCTAATCCGCCCGCTCACCCGCATGTTTTCATACAGCGAGCTGAACTCCGAGGTGGTCAGCTCCCCGCAGGCCGCGTTGTCCCGCTTCAAGTAATCCAGCTTGTCTACGTCCAGCCCTGCAAGGGAAACGTGCCAGGTGTTGCATTCTGGCCAGTCGGCTTCACAAAAGTAATCCAGCTTGTCCACATCCAGCCCTGCACGCTTGGTGTTGCATTTTACTAGTGTTGCATTCAAAGAAGTCATTCAGCCTGTCCACCTCCAGCCCTGCAGGAAGCACGAGCTCGGTGTTGTTGCATTGTTTCAGGCAATTCAGCTTGTTCACATCCAGCCCTGCAAGCTTGGTGTTGCATTGTGCTTGTGTTGCATTCTTTCAAGCAAGCCAGCTTGTCCACCTCCAGCCCTGCTGGGAAAACGTGCCTGGTGTTGCATTGTACCCAGTGTTGCATTGCAACCCAGTCAGCCTGCTGCGGAATGTGCCCATCAGACTGAATGCTGCTGAAGATTCAAGGCCAAGCAAACAAGGACGAGGCAGTCCCCAGATATCCAAGCCCGCAGGCACATGCACCAGGCATGCTGGCTTGCAGCGGGAGGCAGCAGCAGCACAGACCCACCCGCTCTGCACCACGGCTGCCCCCTCTCGTGGCCCACACCCGTTGAAGCCACCTCCACGCCCTTCCCAACCCCACCCACCCACCGTTGCGTTTGTTCGCCACCACGTCAAAGTGCCACTCCCGCCCAGACCAGTCCGCCTGCGGCAAAAGGTAGGCGTGAAGTCAGGCGGGACAATCGCCTCGACTATTGCCCGTTTCGTACCGCTGCATGCCCGATTGGACGCGGCGAGGCCACCCCGCTGGCCAGACGCTGGGTCGGCAGGGGCCCCAGGAAGGGAAGGAAAATGTATGCGCAGGGAGAGAGCATTTATAGGTCCCACATAGAATGCAACGGCAAGGTGTTGCATTGCATTGCAGCAACCCATGCATATGCGCCAGCTGCCGCCTGGCGTCAACCCATGCCAACAGGCATCGTCTTATTCACTCCCTTGTAGTCACCCCTGCCTGCTCGTGCCAGCACAACCAGGCGCAGGTTACTACCAGGAAGTGAAGAAGGCGATGCCCTTGGGCACGGGTTGAGGAGAAAACCAGCAGAGCTGTGCACGCACATAGGGCAGTGATCACAAAAGCAGAAAGAAGAGACCATGCCATTGGGCATGGGTTGAGGAGACCAGCAAGGGTGTGAACCCGGAGAGGACACTTAACACACACGCTCTTCCGCCTGCCCACGCCAAGCATTCCCCGCAAGATTTCCCTCGCCTGCGCTGCCTCTCGGTCGCCCTGTATCAGGTCCTTGACTCGCTGCTGCTCGTCGGGGGTGAGGTCAATGTGGTAGTGGGCGCAGATGTGGTCGAAGAGCAGGCAGGACATGCGCTCGTGCTCCCTACAAACACACAAGCAGGGAAGAGCGCATTGTGTGGGTGGTGCGCAGATGAGCCAAAGAGCAGGCAGGACAAGCGCTCGTGCTCCCTGCCCACGATTGGGTGGAGCTGAGATGGGCAGCGGATGCAGGAGTGATGTCAGAGTTATGAGGGCATGTGCTCGTCACGGCACGTGCGCCCTGCACACTCAGCGCAGGGCAAGGCGGGGCAGGCAGAACGAGAGGAAAGTGCCTCAAAGGATCAGGGTGGAGTGGGGAAGCCTGCTAACACGGCAGCTGTGAGGCGGGACCCCACTGCAGGCGGCACAGCATGCACAGCATGCAAGGCAGGGCACAAGGCCCACAGCAGCACCCTAGCACAGTCAGCCGCTGATTCGTGGAGCGGCTAGCAGCCACAGGGGCGCCGTCTGGCAGCAGCAGGTGCGCACCACTGTTCGCCGGGTGGCAGCAGCTGGGGCACCAGCTCGGATTGGAAGGAGTGGGAGTAGGGGCCGTGGCCGAGGTCGTGGCACAGGCCTGCATGCAGCTCACGGTGGGTTTAGGGTTTAGGGTTTAGGGTTTAGGGTTTAGGGTTTAGGGTTTGCCCTACAGAGTACCACACAAGGTAAGCCCAAAACCCTGTCGGCCTGTGGGCAGCTCACAATGTGAGGCTGGCAGGCGGGTGCATGACCACACAACCTGGTGTGTGTGCAGACCGGGCTGCCAGCCTGGCCACCCCGCGCCGCACAAGACTGGGAAGCGGAGGTACTGCCGGTGTGCGACGTGCCACGCTTATAGCATTGCCTGCCATGCGGCAGCAGCTTCACCAGCCAGCCTCCAAGGCAACCCAGCAATGGCCTGAGAGAGAGTCAAGTCAGTGAGGCAGCGCCATGCCATGGCACCGGCAACAGCGACCACCCGCCAGCCATGCCAAGGGAGCGGCATGCTATGCTCATGCTATGCTCAACCGCCGGCTCTGGCACGGTGTCAGATCGCTGCCAGTCAGCCTCAAATCCGGCTCCTCATGCTAAGCATGCCAAGACACCCGGGTGGGGCAGCTGATCCACATGGCCAGCAAGATGAGCCCACACCACGCTATGCTACCTGCTGAGCTATGTAATGAACGCATCGGGTGCTGCTGCCACTGCACAAAGCGCCGCTTGCCTTTCTGGTCCAACGTACTGGCCACTTTGCCTGCCCCGGGTTTAGCCAAAGAGTTCACCTGCCACTTCTAGCACCGTCAAATCGCTGCCGGTCAACCTCAGCTCCGGCTGCCGCTCTTTGAGCCGCTGCGCAAACTCGCGCGCCCGGTGGGCCACACCCAGAGAGTGTGCAAAGCGTGTGTGTGTTGCGCCTGCGCTTGGGGTGCAGGGAGGTTTGAGAGAGGGTGGATGGCTGCAGGCGGGAGGCGGGCGGTAGGGTGGGTGAGCTCTGGTAGCTCTAGGGAAGGCTGACAGCTGTCAGCACGTGTGCCAGGTGTCAACCGCTGTGCCTCCTGCTCTTCCTGTATGTTGCAGAGCTGCCCTGGCACCACAGCACGTGCAGCACCGCTCACCAGGATAGACAAACTCTGAAGATGTCATGACCGTTTCAGCGGGGCGGCGGCAGGGGAGGGAGGGGGAGCGCAAAAGTGCGGTCAGGTTGGGCAGCAAAGCGGGCGCACCAGCCGCACAGCTTTTTGGCGGGGCATGCAGCGCCGGCAGAGCTACATCGGTGCCAGCATTGCGTGGGCATCGGCAACATCAGCGGCTCCCAGTCCCTTCTGCAGGGGACAGGGTGCTGCCCTGAGGCTCACCTGTCATGCCCAGCTGCTTCAAGTAGCGGAGGCGCTGAAAAATGGGGGTGTCAACAATGGAAACTGCCACAGCTGAGAGGCGCACATAGTCGCCTGCGCGTGCGAGGGGGGCGCAGAAGGCGCAGTAAGCCACGGGGCGACAGAGATGGGGTACCCCAAGGCGACACACAGACCAGTACGCGGGGTGGCGGGGGGCAGGCGCTGGCGCCGACGGCGGAAAGGCTGGCGTTGGCCCCCAAGCGGCCTCCAGCTCTGCGCAGCCGGCACAAACGTCAATGCCATTGGCGAGCACAACAAACCAGCCCGCCGCACCCTGTATGGCGTTGTCCCGAAACACCTTCATTTTGCTGTCGATTGTGCTCCGCACACAGCTGGTCAATAGCATCACTGGCGCTGCTGCAGGAGGTGATCGAAAGCGCGCAAGCCCGATCCGAGGCGCTGCGGCCGACGCCCCTCGCTGCAATCACCGCACAGGGAGCTCGGCCGATACGGGCATTCAAACGGCAACAGCAGGCGCCGGGTGGTATGTCTAACGAGAAAGAGAGGTCGCACCACACCACTTGCCCTGCTGGCAGGTGGCGGCACCCGTCGTGTTCTTCCTTTCCCCGGCCCATAGATAGCGCAGCAGGTGCAACGCAGCCATGAACTATTTCGGAGTTGGATGTGTAAGTGCATGGAGTTATAGCAAGGGAATGTGGGGTGTGTGGACACCTGCGCCCGCTGCCGGCATTAATGCCGAGGGGCAATATTGCCCCTCACGAGCTGCACTGACAGCGCCTGTTGATACCCCCAGAGGGCGTTTGGCGTGCCGGACCCTGTGAATGCAGATTGCCAAGATGTGCAACACAGTGGTGTGTGTCAATCGTGTGGTGGCAGGGTGTTGACCAACTGAGCACTGTGCAAGCCCACAGGAACGGGCGGCTCAGCCAGCCGAGGCCGGCGCCGATAGTTGCTACCGTCCTTACAAGGCCAAAACAAGGGCCAGCAGAGTCAATTCGGAGAAGAATGTTCGATGTATCCCTCGTGATTCGAGGGAGCACGCAACCCAGGCATCATCTAAGCCTCCTTCGCCTCTCCAATGACGGTGGCTTTGTCTGTGTGCATGTGCATGTGTATAAATGGGCACAAGTCTCGATTGACGGCTTCCTGCTGCGCCCTCTGGAGGATGACAGGCAAAGCTTCAAGGAGGAGGCTTTCAGCAGTGACTCTGTCAAAGAGCGGATGCAGATGTAGGCCAGGCAAAGGAAGCGTGCCAGCTACAGAAACATGTCGGGATCCAACAGACTGTGGGCTACAGCAACAGGCAGGCTGTTGAAGTACAGTTGTGCATCTTTGAATTCCTTCTTGTAGCAACCACTCCGGCGCATCTGGCCGCGGATGAGCCACTCCAACATGCCCCAGTGGCTGCGAAGAAGGCGCTCGAGGTCCAGCACGCCGACCACAAGCCGCATCTCATCCTCGCCACCCCCTGGCTGCAGCTGCAGGGCTTCCAGGAAGCGCTTCACCCACTGGTCCACAAAGAGGGGCCGACTGCTGCACATGGGTAGCTTGATGGACCTCTCCACCCCCCCCCACACCATGCCGCTGCCGAGCTCGCGCGGAGCCCAGTCACCGCCGACCGCGCCATGCCATGTCATCTTGAAGTAGTTCAGGTCAATACCGCGGTGACCCTCACGGTCCACATGATGCGGCAGAGAGAAGCCCGCCGCTGTTGCCACCGGGGCCAGAAGCTCGCGCTGCCAGAGGAGCTGGGCGGGCACAGTGTCTTGCACCACCGTGTCTCTCGCGCTCATCCCGCCCGTCGTGTATGGCGACACGAGCGGCTTGCCGTCCTCGCGGGCCACAAACAGCATCACTTTCCTGCAGGGCAGGGGGTCAACCAACAGGGCAGGGGTTCAAATTGGGAGTAGAAATGGGAAGCGCCTTCCAAACAAGAAAATTGAAATTTCAAATAAAAAAATGGGGAGCCCCCGCCAGCCGTCCCAGGAATGGGCCATATTGCCTCAACCCACGCCCGCTTCTTCTTTCTTCTCCAGAGGTTCTGTTGCAGGTGCGTGAAAGCGAGCCTGCCTGCTGCCCCGCCCTCCCTGGACTCACGAGCTGGAGCCGTGCAGGCCAGACAGCAGGCGAGCGACGGCGACGCCGGGGGGAGACGTGATACCCGTGAGGTGGGGCTCCACAACCTGCGGGGGCGGCAGGTTGCGTCAGATGCACGCATGCCAGGCAAGACAGCAGAGAGGTGGTAATGATGACGCCCAGCGACAGGTAGGCGGGCGGGCGGGCGGGCGCGGCAAGCCGCGGTAGGCGGCGCACCCAGCCTGGGTCCCAGGCTCGCATGTAACCCACACACCTCCTGAGCCTTGCTGCGCAGCTGTTGCACCTCCAGGTCACCCTGCCTCTTCAACAGCTCGCGCTGCAGGACCTCGAGAGCCCCCAGCCGCTCTGTGACCATCAAAAACGCGTTGGCCGTGGCGTCCCCTTCCAGGGCATCCATTCTGCGGACGGGGCAGATGCTTCAGGCTGGTGGGCGGCGAGAGAAGGCGTTGCGCGCCCCGGGGCAATGAGGCGGGCCTGTCGAGCGAGTGCTCCCGCGCCTACTTGGTAGCCGCACACAGGCGCTTGGTAGCCACACGCAGGGCGTTGTCGAAGAAGACGGCTTCGAATTGAAGACGGCTCACAGCGGGTGCTTTGGGGGAGATGCGCCGGCGGGCAAGAAAGATGCCGCCGAGCCCGCCTCCCCAGCTCTCCCCGGGGAGCCCACCTTGTTAGCCCACACTACCCTGGGTCCAGCGTGTGTCGACCTGTAGCTCAGACAGTTTTTTCAAAGAGGTGTTGCCTTATTACGTGGGACATTCATGCATTTTCAAGCTCGCTCACCAGCCCCTCGCGGCCCCGCACGTGCTGCATGAATGGTACCACTGCCTCGCCCGCTGCTGCTGATGTCAACATCACTCCAGGATTGTACAGAGGTGCAAGCCATGAAATTACACCCATACGCTACCAGTGTTGGATCACTGGAGCAAGTTCCAGCTGTGCAGGTGGCAGAATCACAAAATGAGGAGCAACACGAAATGGGGGGGACTACAGGTCAAACGAGCTGCCAAAAGCACGTCTAATGCGAACGCAAAACCGTGTGAAATGGTGCGCAAGTCAACAACGGTGCCTGTATACTAGTGTACAATGAAAGGTATCTACTGCTGTACAATGGGAGGAATCAGAGGTGCAGCCGCCGCTTGGCAGGGCTGCTGCTGCTACCGGTGGTCTCGCTTTTGCCGTCATCACCACCTGTCGCCCCCTCGCCGCCTGCCCCGCCCCC
>JTEE01000013.1:0-21350 GCA_002896455.3 Chlorella sp. ArM0029B | reverse complement strand
AGGGGGCGGGGGAGCCTCTTCATGTACGGTGAGGCAGGGAGGTGGGGGAAGGGAGCCAGTAAATGAGGGGTAGGGGCACCGGGCTAGGCAGGCAGCGTATTCTGGTGCGCTCTGGGTGGGTGGCGCAGTGGCAGTGAGAGGGCCAGGCGGGGGAGCAGTGCAAAGCGGGCTGATGTGCAGGCGGCAGGCGGGCGCAAGCAGGCCTGAGAATGGGTAGGCAGGCAGGTGGGCAGGCTGGTGAGACTGGGTGGGAAGGCAGGCAGGCAGGCAGGCAGGCAACAGCCCGAGGCGTGCCATGCGTTGCCGTGTGCAAGGCCTAGTCCCGTTTGCTGTTGACACCGCGGCACGCCCCCAAGGCACCCACCTGCACGCATGGCCTGCTGGTAGGTGCCGCTGCGCTGGTCGGGCTTCACAGAATACAGCACCTGCGCACCGGTGTGTACAGCAGGAACACGGATGAGTTATGGGGCAGGCAGCGGCACGTGCGGCAGGCAGGCCAGCAGGCAGGCAGGCGGACGGGTGGGCCGGCAGGCATGCAGCACGGCATGCAGGAAGGGGCACATGCAAGTGGGGTAGGTAGGCAGGTCGGGCGCGCAGGCGGGCACGCGGCAGTTAGAGCGACGAGGCCCATGCATGCTGCTGGCTCTCCGCACCCTGCCTGCCCACCACAACAAGCGCGGCTGCAGGCAAGCTCCCGCACACAGCAGGGGACTGGCACACACACAGACACACACATGTCACCTGCCAGCACAGCGTGCCTTGGCTGCCCAACCCTCTACGCCCCAAACCTGCATGCCCCTTGCCTCTACATTCAAACGAGGCACTTGTGACCCGCCCGCCCGCCCACACACCTTTGCATGGCTGTCGATTCGTGCGTGGATCTGCTTGCTGCTGATCAGCGCAGCCAGCTCCTTCTCTAGCCCGCTGCAGCACAAGGGCAACAAGTCAGAACGGTATTTCACATGTAGTTTGACCACTGCGTGATTAAACAGAAACGAGGTGGACTCGCCGCCAGCCCCGTCTTTGTACAGCTACAGCACAAGGGGGAAATGAGATGAAATGGAAATCAAGCCAAAGGCCCCAGCCAGCTGCCACCGATTACGCTGGTGTGTAAGAACCCACCTGACGCTGGTGTTGAAGAAGGCTGCCATGCCGTTGAGGCCCAGGGCGGAAAAGGGGGCAGCATACTGCGTGAGTGCCTTGTTGCGTACCGCCTGGTACAGCGCCGCCACGTGGTCGTGCAGGTGGGGGTCCAGCATCAGCTGAGGCCTGCAGGAAGAGGTGGGGCAGAGGAACCGTTCGATACAACTGGGGAGGGACTGAGCCAAGGACAGCGGCCTCTGCACAGCGGTGGCCCAACCGTTCAGATGCGGCAAGAGCATGCTGTTGTAGACATGTGCCCGCCATATGTCTGCATGCCAGAGGGGAAAGAGGGAGGGCGCAGAGGTGCGGTTTGCAAAGGCAGCAACGCCGCCACGTGGTCGGGCAGGTGGGGGTCCAGCATCAGCTGATGCCTGCACACAGTGTAAATGGGGAGGCAGGCTGCGGCATTGGGCTTACAGTCTGTGTATTGGCAAGGGCAAGGCTGAGCGTCAACTGCGGCCTGCACAGAGGGGGCAGGACGAGGTGGGCCAGAGGAACCGTTCGATATTAGGCCGAGAACCCTGGATGCAAGGGGCTCGGGAGGGACCGAGCAAAGGACCGCGGCCTGCACAGCGGTGGAGCAGCCGTTCAGATGTGGCAAGAGTATGCAGTTGGAGGCATGTGGCCCGCCACATCTCTGCATGCCAGAAGGGAAAGAGGGAGGCGCAGGGGTGCGGTTTGCAAAGGCAGCAATGCCGCCACGTGTCGGGCAGGTGGGGGTGCGACATCAGCTCAGCTGCGTCCTGGACACAGTTTGAAGAGGGAAGCAGGCTGCGGCATTGGGCTGACAGTCTGTGTATTGGCAAGGGCAAGGCTGAGCTCAGCTCAGCGCAGGTGCTGGTGCAGGTTAGTAGAGGGCCAGCAGGCGCGAACTGTCCGCACAAATGCAACACTTGCATGCACTCTTCCTGTCACCGCACACACAGCCCAACCCGGCACACGACAGCTTGTTGCCTCTCACACACAGCCCAACCCGGCCCACCACAACCGGTGCCCCGCCCGCCTGTCATCACAATCGACACATGCATCCTGCCTGTCACGCCCAGCCCAACCCAGCCCAAGACAGCCCAGCACCACTGGTGGCCCACAAACCTGAGGCGGTCCAAGTGGTTGAGGCATGAGGTGTAGTTGGAGGCGTGGAAGTCGTGAAGCGCCTCCCGCACCTGAGCGGGAGAGGGGGGGAGGAGTGTTTGGGGCGAGGGATAGGGAGGCGGGGGAGGCGGGGCAGGAGGAAGGAGGGAGGGAGCACCCTCTTGGGGCAAGAAAGGAAGCGAGGTGTAGTTGGGGGGCGTGGAAGTTGTGCAGCGTCTCCCCACGCCTGACCAGGAGGGAGGGGGATGGGGAGGCATGATGGATGGAAGAAAGGAGCAACCCCCGGTGGATGGAGGAAAGCTCGATGCGAGGTGAGGTGAGATCTTGGATGGGTGGGTGAGGGAGGAGCACCCCGCTGGGCGCCCGAACACAGACACGCCGCTTGAGACAGGGTGGCAATGCATCTAGCGCGCGCCCCCAGCACACAGCGCCAGTTGACGCGTAAAGGACGGGGAGTGCAGGTGCACCAACATAGACGTGATCAACAGAAGCGCCAGGTAACAAGGATGGGGAGGGCAAGTGCACTCATCTGGGCGTCATGAACAGAGGAAACACACCTACAAGAAAATGCCTCGTACACTAGCTTCAGAAAGGATTTGAAAGAGGGGGAGTGGAGGAGGCGCTCCCTCAGTACAACCGAATGCACACTCACAACTCACTGGCGTCAACACACACACACACACACACACACACACACACACACACACACACACACACACCTCTGAGGCGCCGGCTGCAGATGTGTTTCAAAAGGAGGGGAAGTGCAGCAGGCACTCCCTGAGCACAAAGAACACACTCCCTCACCCACCCACGCAGGTTCCCCCCATAGGCACATACACGCCCACACACGCCTGCACACATGTACACGCACACCGCCCACACGCACCTCGGGCACCAGCTCCAGAAACTCTCGGAAGGAGGGGGAGTGCAGGAGGCGCGCGCTGAGCTCTGAGCGCCCCAGCGCCGCCATGCCGCACAGAGCGCCGTAGATGGCCACGTCCTGCACAGCACGGCACAGCACAGCATGGCACAGCATGGCATGGCATCCACGGCGTGAGATGCACAGCGGCAGGGCGTGGACATGATGGGTGGCCGTATCGGGGCCCAGCTTGGCACAGCACAGTACCCACGAAAGTTGAACTAAAGTGCTCTTTGATTTTCTGTTATTGTTGTGGCCATATCGGGCATGGCACAGCACGGCAGGAGTACGCATGGCATGGGTGCGTGTACAGCAGGGAGGTGACTTTTTCCCGGAGCGTGCACCCAAGCACGACACATCACATCACAGCACACAGCATGGCTCAGCGGGGCACGACAACCGCGCCCTGGTGCCCTGGACAAAGTGCAGGTGGGCGGAGCTGGACCAGCGCTAGGGTTGAACCCTGCGCTCTCGATACATTTCCTTTTTCTTTGCATTTCCTTTTTCCTTGCACAAACTTCGTTCCGATACACATCCCCCCCAGCTCTGCTGGCTCCCCCTGGACTTGAAATGTAATTGATTGATTGAAAACGCCAGGCGCGCACCTGTGGAGCCAGCACATCACTGTATGACGTCCCCAGTTCTCCAGAAACCTGCGGGAGCGGCGCCAGCATGACATGCAGTCATGACTCAGTCAGCCACGTGGTGTGCCTACAGCCCGTGGTTGTCGGGCATATGTGTGACAAAAGTGCAAGCGCGCGTGGGCCCTATACCTCTGTGAACCTCAGGGCAGCCTGCTTGTCCCGCCCCTGATCCAGGCAGTACAACCCTCTCAAGGCAGTACAGCCCTGCTGCGCACGCACCTCTGTGAACTTCAGGGCGGCCTGCTTGTACCTCCCCTGCTCCAGGCGTACAGCCCTCACAAGGCAGTACAGCCCTGCTGCGTACGCACCTCTGTGAACTTCAAGGCGGCCTGCTTGTACCGCCCCTGCTCCAGGCAGTACAGCCCCGACGCGCAGGCCAGCTTGCTGAGCACCAGTGGGTCGTGCTGTGGGCACAGAAGGAGGGAGGGAGGGAGGGCGGGAGGGAGGGAGGCAAAGCAGGGGAGGCAGGGCAGTGCAAGGGTGACAGAAGAAGAGGGGAGGGGGTGTGTGAGGCCTCATGAGGGCAGGCGGGGGCGGCGGAAATACGATGGGCAGTGCGGTCGGTCATGAGGGCAGCTGAGGTGACGAAAAAGAGTCTGGCTAGCGAGCATGGCTTCACTTGCTGCAGTGAAATCTTACACAGCCGGCCAGCCAGCCAGCCAGCCAGCCAGCCAGCCAGCCACTGCCCACCCAGTCACCCACATGCCACCTCAGCAACCCAGCCTGCCCCTGCCACCCCACCCTCCCCGTCAACCGATGAGGACAGTTAGTTACCTGCGCTTCCGGCGCCGCCTCGGCTTTCTGGACGTAGTTGGACAGGTGGATGTAGTTGCCCAGCTCGATGCTGCACTTGACCACTGCAGGATGACAAATCAAGAAAGAAAGAAGGCTTGGTAACGGCGCCAAGAGGCGCTAGGGGTGGGCGGCAGCTGGGTGCGGAGGACCCACCCCACCCGCCCACCCACCCTGCAGGCACATGTGAATGATGTGGCGCCCGGTGGAGCAGTAGTCGCGCGTGCGCATGTAGTGCTTGAACGCGTTCTGAAGAACAAGGCAAAGAGTGAGGAGGGCGGGTGCCACGGGTGACGGGCGTAAAAAGCGAGTTGCAAGGCAGAGCAGAGCACAGTTTTTCCCCCCGTTCCTTCCGTTGTCTTTTTGCTTTCTTCAACTTGTTTTGTTGTCCCGGTACGCGCCATCCCTCGCACTTCCACCCCTCACCCCTTGGCCCCGCTTGCCCCGCCCCCGCAAGCAATGATGCTCGCATCACCACGTCACGCAAACACACACAGACAGGCACCAGCATGCAATTGCCACTTCACGACCTGTGCAGGCCGCTGCGTGCATACAGACGCGGGCCAACTGGCAGTTGCACCACCACAAATACAACAGGTGCAGCCTTCCACTCCCAGTCAAACAATGCAGATTTGAATCCCCGGGTTCACAACCCCAACCACAAACGGCAGGCATGGCCCTTCCACTCCCAACCAACCAGCGCGGATTCGAATCCCCGGTTCTGGAACCCCCACCACACACCACAAACCACAGACACAGACTTTCCAATCCCAGAAAAAGGGGCCCCGAATCCCCAAGTTTGGAGCCCCCAATCCCAATCCCAAACCCCTGGCTTTCCCCACCTGCAGGTCCCCCCGTGCGTAGAAGAAGTCCCCCAGCTCGTTGTGCCCCATGCGGATGCTCTCCTTGATCAGGTTGCTCTTGTACACATTCAGCTCTGCACAGAAAGAGGTCACGGACAACAGTGGGAGTCGGTTGATCACAGGAAGAGAAAAGAAGGCAGCGCGAAGAGGGGTTGAGTGATGAACAGGTTGCTCTTGTGCACACTCAGCTCTGCAACACAGGCCAGAATGGTCGCAGAGAGGAAGCAAAACTGCAAGTCATCTGCATAGTCAGTGTCCAAGACAGCGGCAAAAAGCGCCATCAGCGGGCGACACGTGCAACTGCCAGCAACAGCGACCGCCGCAGCGACAGTCGCAGCAGGGCGGGCAGCAAGACAGAGAAGCGCACCCGACTCCAGCTTTTCCTGCTTCTGCGCCGACGTGCGATCAACGCGGTCCACCCAGTCCCTGCGGGGGGGGGAAATGGGCGGGCAGGTGGGACGGGAGCAAAGAGGAACAAGCCGCTGAGTGGGCAGGCGCTGATGAGGCAGGCAGGTGGGCGGGCGCGGGAAGAAGAAGCCATTGAGTGGGCGGGCAGGTGGGGCGGGAGCGGGCGGTGCACGAACCATCGAGGAGGCAGGCAGGTGGGGCGCGAGCGGGAAGAACATGAGTGGGCGGGCAGATGGGGCGGGAGGGAAGAGGAACAAGCCGCTGAGTGGGCGGGCAGGTGGGGCGGGAGCGGGAAGAATGAGCCATCGAGTGGGTGGCAGCTGAGGTGGGCAGAACTTGCCTTGCAGAACACGCCTGACAGATTGGGTCAGTGGCAGGGCGGGCAGATGGGGCAGGGTTTGCACGCGGCAGAGAAGCGGGGGTAGGCAGGTGGGCGGGTCAACATCCGACGGGCCTCCCTCGCTGGCCGTGGCACAACTCAGTGGATCACCAGCTGACTGACCCCACAATTGGGCAGCAGGCGGCGAGCATGTTGGCACCGCATATGCCACAATCCATTAGTTCCAGCAGCAGCAGCAGCAGCAGCAGCAGCAGCAGCCAGCCCAGGCAAACGACCCCACCTGGCGGGAGCATTGTTTGAGTGACTGAGTATACACAAAACTTGCCGCTCAGACGCCCACGCACCTGTCGAGCGCATACTGATCCCCCGCCCGCCCCCCAATGCGGTCGATCGTCTCCATATACTTGTGTGTGTTCTCAGTCTGCAGGGAAGCGCAGGGGAGGGGCAGTCACACTCGGTCGCCTCATAATGTTCTCAGTCCGCAGGACTTAGCATAAAAAGAACATGAGTTTACATCCTTAAAGAGTCTTTGGTGGAGGGAATGGAGGGGAAGGGGCAGAGTCGCTGAATCCCCGCATCATGTGTTCGGGCTTGCTCCAATTATTCTCCCACTGTTAAGGCCTGTGAACAAAGGCAAGGGCGCGCTCGGTGCCTCATTACATATGTGTGCAGCCTCCTCTCCATCTGGTCCGGAGGACCAGTGGGGTGGTGTGGCGGGTGGCCGGCGTCTGGGAGCAAGCGGGGGGCGCGTGGGCGGCCTGGATCGCTCGAGTTCCAAGACAGCGCGCTTCTTTGCAGACGCTTCACTCAACAAACCCTGCACATGCCCCCCGTGCCTCGACGCGAAACGCATCCTCCCCACCCGCCCTCACTGTCAAGCAAGGACGCTCCTCAGGCAAGGGAGCAAAGAAACGCAGGTGTCGCCCCCCACTCACGCGCTTCAGAGCATCTGCTGCTAGCTTCAGCGCCTCCAGTTCTAGTGGCGTGCCCGCCCTCTTGTCAGCAGCAAACAGCAGCCGGTCGATCTTGGCATGGCCGCTATAGCCGGCCGCGTAGCTCTGCGGGCGGCAGCGGCAGCGGGCAGGCGCGGTGGCGGAAGGGAGCCGGCAGCCTGCAGTTGCGGGCGCCCGGAGCGTCTGCATGATTCCAAAGGCTTCCGGTACGGGCCACTGGTGCTGTACCCACCTCCAGATCGAACGCCTCCTGGTGCGGCCCGTCGACGTCCATTGCTGTAGCGGTGCGTCCACCCCGGCCGAGCAGATTCTAGTGATGCCCGTCTAAGGCGATCGGCGGCCCAGTGAGGCGGTCGAGAGCTGCTCGCCGACAGCGAAAGAGTCGGGATGGGAAGTCACGGCGTGCCGTATCTGCCAGTCTGTGCAATGTCGCACTCGGTCGCCAGCACCCGATGAGAGGCCTGGGGAAGCGAGGCGGGGAAACGAAGCATGCACAGCATCCAGCTGGGCTGCCCGCCTGGCCGCCGCCGCCGCCATTTTTTGGTTGTTGTGACATTTTTTGGTTGTTGTGGCTCATGATGCACTTGCGTACCACAACGAGGCCAGCATGCCAGGTGTGGGAGGCATCCCTGTGGGCATGCAGCAGGAGCCAGAGCGGCAAGAGGCAGAGCAGGAACTGAGCACGAGGCGGGGGCAGGGGCGGGGGAGGCACCGCCTGGCACCTTGCAGCAGCAGCAGCAGCAGCCCTGACCATTTCAATCTCGACCCAGTTTACAAGCTGACTTGTAAAGCAACAAGCAAAGCTCCTGAGCTCGAAGAAGTATTATATGGCAAAGCATGGCAAAGCATGGCTGACAATGGCGGCAGCACCTCGTGCCCGACCTCGCCGTTGTGCATGTGTCGATCCAGATTGGTGCGTGTTGCGATTGACAGTGTTTTCAAGACACATGAGACAAGAGGGTGGCAGTGCACCAAGGCAAGCAGGCAAGGCAGAGGAGAGTTGGGAGGACATGCACTGCGTTGCACTGCTTGAAGGAAAGCAGCAGCAGCACTGCTGGCAGCAGGATGGCAGAGAGCACCCGGTGCGCCTCCTCCCCTCCACCCGTGCAACAATCAAAGCGTATAAAGCGAGCCATAACGCTTGACAAACTTGTCTGGATTGCTACGAAGCATCTCCAGCTTCTCCGAGGTAAATTTCCAGAGACGCCTGCACGTGTCCATCTCTACAGTGTCGCCTGCAGGTAGGGGTGAGCGTATTGTGAGATGGCATGATGCTTCTGGTTGAAGGTGGGATGGGGGTGCAGGTGCGGTTTTCCCTGCCTGACACCCTGCCACGGCTGCAGCCAGAGCACCTGGTGCAGCATCACCCGCAGCTGCGCAGCGGCAGCAGCGAGGGCAGCGTCGAGCTGGTGCAGCTGCTGCTGGCAGATGACCTTGCAGCAGTGGCCAGCAGCGCTGTGACGCTGCAGCTGTTCATGCGGCACTTGGAGGCAGCCTGCCAGCGCTGGGGCTTGGTCATCAGCGGCAGCAAGGCAGAGTGTCTGGCTATTGACCGTCGGCAGCAGCAGTCACCAGAGTGGTGGCGACGCAGCCTCAGATGCCAGCAATGCCACGGCCTGCAGCCCGAAGCCAGCATGCTGGTGTGCAGCACTTGTGACAGCGGCTGGCACACCGGGTGCCTCCAGCCACCGCTAGCAGCAGTGCCAGAGGGCGACTGGCAGTGCCCCGCATGTGATGTAGCAGCTGCTGCCAGCGGTGGCACATTCAGCAGGCAGGCACCAGTTTGCATCACTGTGGCAGGGCAGCCGGTGGCTTGGGTGCGGCGCTTCAAGTATCTAGGCAGCCAGTTCTCCAGCGACGGCGGCCTGGATGCTGAGCTCATGTACCGCAGCCAACAGGCAGCTAATGCTTTCAAGCGGCTGCACAAACCTGTGTGGTGGCAGCTGGGCGCTCACGGCAGCGCAGCTAGAGCGGCTTGAGGTGGTGCAGCGAAAGCAGCTGAGGCAGATCATGAAGGGCAGCAGCGCGGCGCCACCCGTTGGCAGCGAGCCACCCCGGCACATCCCAAACACAATACTCATGGCCACCTGTGCGCAGCCCAGCATTGAGATGCARCTGCTGCGCCAGCGAGGCTGCGGGGTGGGACACATCCTGAGAATGCCTGACTGCCGCATGTCAAAGCAGCTGTTTTTTGGTGACATTGTCTCATCCGCACCCGCAACCCTCCCTCCTGTCCATGTATGCCGCTCACGTGTCCGCCAAAATTCCCTGCTCTGAGCGGCGTCGCCTGTGCGAGGGCCNCTGCTCTCTGGGTCAGCAGTGTATACGGGCTTAGCCCTCCCTCACCCTTGTCGCGTGCCTCCTTGTACCAGCGCAACGCCCTCTCCTCCCGTTCCACCAACTCTGCCAGGACGGCCGCCAGCTTCTCCTCTCGTGTTGCAGCCGGTGGGCTATCAGCAATTTGCCGGCGCAGGGCGTCCAAGTCGTCGCCGGCTGCACAGGAGAGCCACATAGTGGGGGGCAGGTGTGGGGGGGGAGTCAAGTGTTGATATGGTCTATTGTTTAGCAGCTGCACAGGGCAAAACAGAGGAGACTGTGGACCTTGAGATGGCAGCGTGAGCAGGGCGGCGGCCATCTGCTGGCTGCTTCTCGAAACTACCACCCTGTTTTGCTAGCGCACCTGGCTCGTTGCCCTCGTCCTGTACTGCCGGCTCCACTGCGTCCTGTACCGCCGGCTCCTCCTTGCCCTGTAGCAGCAGGAGGGTCGGATGGATTGGGTGAGTGGGGCTGGGTAGGACTCACGAAACACAGGCGGTGCCCTTGCCGAGCTGGGCCTTGCATCTAAAGGAAAGCAGGCGCAAGCACATAGGTGCAAGTCAGAATGGCGGGCATGCGGGTGCTTGTAGTTGAGCAAACGTAGAGCGCCGGCGCCGCCCCACACCGGAGCAGGCGGCGCCAGACTCACCCAGAACGGCTTGCCGGGAATCCCTCTGCTCTCCTGTGCTTGCGCCACGACCTGCACATCGAAGTAGCAGCAGCAAACGCTCGTGCCAGCCCGGGCAGATGGCGCGTTGCAGACATGCGTTCCAAAGCCGCCCACTTACGGGCGAGAAGGCTGAAGCGGTCGCGGCACCCAAGAAAAGCACGCCTGCCGTGACCGGCACCCGACCAGAGGAAGGATGCCCTCCCAGTTTGGCCGCAATGGACAGGCCTGCGGACAGCAGCCTGCGGACAGCAGCCATGGTGCTGGCTGTGTCTACGGCTGGAGACTAGGGCGGTGCGATGGGCGCACATAGACGCGCTTGCTCGCTTGGGGCATCTCAGCCGCCAGCTCAGCCCGTCTGCCGCCAGCGGCTGAACGCTGCTGCCACGCAAAAGCGGCATTGAGCACACGGTGGCATGTCGGGTGATGTAATATTATTTATTGCGCCCCCTGAGAGGGCACGGATGATGGTAATTGATGCTCTTTGCCAGCAACACGGCTGGACATGCGGGCGACGCGCCCAGCGGTGGCGGCATACCGCTGCTTCTCCTCTCCTCTCCTCTCCATTTGGATGCCCTCTGCAAGGCTGCTCCCCCTTCCGGCAGCAATGAGCTCTCGCCAGGTAACAATGTGCGGTGTAGGGACAAGAGGAGAGCTGTGCAGGGGTGGCTGTGAGCAGTCCAGAGCGCCCCACAAGTGCGGACACCAGGGCCAATGTGAGGTGAGTGTGCACTGACAATGTGATGATGCAAAGGGCAGGCGCAGGGTTGTTCACAAAGCAGGGAGACGCCGGCGCGGCATGAGAACAGGGAGATGAAGGAGGGCTAGCCAGCGCTGGCTGTGGGCGAGGTTGGGGGAGCCGTCCTGCATCAAAGGCGCGCTGTGCTGGCTTTATCTGCCAGCCAGCTCGAGCTCCCCCTCCCAGCTCGAGCTCCCCCTCCCACACTCTGCCTCTCATGGCCTCCCACGTCGGCACTGCAGCAGTCATCTCTGGCATGGCCTGCTGGGCGTGGGTTGCTGTCACATGCCGAGGATGGCCCTACCACAGAGCATGGCAGCATGGCACAGCATGGCTGACAAGGCCGGCACCACCTCGTGCCCGACCTCGCTGTTGTGCCTGTGTCGATCCAGAATGGTGCGTGTTGCGATTGGCAGTGTTTTTAAGAGACAAGAGACAAGAGGGTGGCAGTGCACCAAGGCAAGCAGGCAAGGCAGAGGAGAGTTGGAAGGAGATGCACTGCGTTGCACTGATTGAAGGAAAGCAGCAGCAGATGGGGGCGGTGCCGGCAGCACATGGCAGAGAGCGCCTGGTGCGCCGCCTCCCCTCCACCCGTGCACCAATCAGAGATTATACAGGTAGCCATAACGCTTGACAAACTTGTCTGGATCGCTACGAAGCATCTCCAGCTCCTCCGAGGTTTCCTTCCACCAATCCCTCCACGTGTCCATCGTCACAATGTTGCCTGCAGGTAGGGGCATGGGCGGATTGTGAGATCACGTGAGGCTTCTGGCTTGCGGTAGGATGGGATCCCAACAGAGTGGGGGCCACTTGGAAATGTGGGCCGCTACGTGCAGCCCAAGTTGGAGCAGCTGGCCGCACCTCTTCGGGCAGGTGGCATTTGATGTGCTGTCTCTCTTCCTGGCACCAGGTCAGCAAAATAAAACCAGCTGGCACCTTCCTTACCCCTGAAGCCCCCGAAGCAGCAAACCCGCTGCTCAACCCTGAACCCCTGCTCCATACAGGCTTGTCCCTCCCTCACTCACCCTTGTCGCGTGCCTCCTTGTAAAAGCGCAACGCCCTCTCCTCCCGTTCCACTAAAGCTGCCAGAACGGCTGCCAGCTTCTCCTCTCGTGTTTCCCGTGGCACGCCAGCAATTTCCTGGCGCAGGGCGTCCAAGCCGTCGCCAGCTGCACACAGGGGAGACGATTGGAGGAGGTGGAGGTGAGGTAGTATCGGTTGCACAGGGGCAAGGGCAGAGGAGAATTTGGACTTTAGGCTGGCGTCGTGAGCAGGGCGGCGGCCCCTCTGCTAGCTGCTCCCTGGGACCAGCTCCGTGGTCTGTCGGCGCACCTGGCACGAAGCCCTCGTCCTGTACCGCTGGCTCCACTGTGGCATGTACCGCCGGCTCCACTTTATCCTGTACCGCCGGCTCCACTTTGTCCTGCAGCAACGGGCGGGGCGGGGTGGGAACGGGGTACANCGGCAGCAGCAGTCACCAGAGTGGTGGCGACGCAGCCTCAGATGCCAGCAATGCCACGGCCTGCAGCCCGAAGCCAGCATGCTGGTGTGCAGCACTTGTGACAGCGGCCGGCACACCGGGTGCCTCCAGCCACCGCTAGCAGCAGTGCCAGAGGGCGACTGGCATTGCCCCGCATGCGATGCAGCAGCTGCTGCCAGCGGTGGCACAGTCAGCAGGGAGGCACCAGTTTGCATCACTGTGGCAGGGCAGCCGGTSGCTTGGGTGCGGCGCTTCAAGTATCTAGGCAGCCAGTTCTCCAGCAACGGCGGCCTGGATGCTGAGCTCATGTACCGCAGCCGACAGGCAGCTAATGCTTTCAAGCGGCTGCACAAACCTGTGTGGCGGCAGCGTTGTGTGCAGCTCAGCACCAAGGTGTGCATTTACCGCTCCTTGGTGTCCTCCGTGCTGCTGTACGGAGCACACAGCTGGGCGCTCACGGCAGCGCAGCTAGTGCGGCTTGAGGTGGTGCACCGAAAGCAGCTGAAGCAGATCGTGAAGGGCAGCAGCGCGGCGCCACCCGCTGGCAGCGAGCCACCCCGGCACATTCCAAACACAGTGCTCATGGCCACCTGTGCGCAGCCCAGCATTGAGATGCAACTGCTGCGCCAGCGAGGCTGCTGGGTGGGACACATCCTGAGAATGCCTGGCTGCCGCATGGCAAAGCAGCTGTTTTTTGGTGACATAATTTCATCCGCACCCGCAACCCTCCCTCCTGTCCATGTATGCCGCTCACGTGTCCGCCAAAATTCCCTGCTCTGAGCGGCGTCGCCTGTGCGAGGGCCGACCCGACCTCTTTGAAGCCGCAGCCAGCAAATCGCATTGGAACAATCACTTCTCTATCAGCAGCTAGACCTCTCATACCTGCCCGGTGCTGCACCCACACTTTCGTTGATTCACACAGCCAGTTTGTTTCTAGACCCTGTTTTCATGTTTTCATGTTTTCGGGCCTTGTGGTGCATGCCTCGTCAACCTCTCAGGATTTGGTTCGTCCTGAAGCTGAATCCTCTTTCAGGGGATGTGAAAAGCTGTAACGACTAGACTAGACTAGGTGGGATGGGATCCCAACAGAGTGGGGGGTGCTTGGACACAAGGGCCGCTACGTGCAGCCCGAGTTGGAGCAGCTGCCCGCACCCTTCGGGCAGGTGGCATTTGATGTGTTGCTGTCGCTGGTGCCACATCAGCAGTGCAGAACCTGCTGGGCCCTTCCTTTCCCCTGACCCCTCCGAGGCAGCAGACCCACCGTGGCCAAGCCCGTAGAAAGTAGGGGGTCAGGAGAGTGCAGTCRCTGCTCTCTGGGTCAGCAGTGTATACGGGCTTAGCCCTCCCTCACCCTTGTCGCGTGCCTCCTTGTACCAGCGCAACGCCCTCTCCTCCCGTTCCACCAACTCTGCCAGGACGGCCGCCAGCTTCTCCTCTCGTGTTGCAGCCGGTGGGCTATCAGCAATTTGCCGGCGCAGGGCGTCCAAGTCGTCGCCGGCTGCACAGGAGAGCCACATAGTGGGGGGCAGGTGTGGGGGGGGAGTCAAGTGTTGATATGGTCTATTGTTTAGCAGCTGCACAGGGCAAAACAGAGGAGACTGTGGACCTTGAGATGGCAGCGTGAGCAGGGCGGCGGCCATCTGCTGGCTGCTTCTCGAAACTACCACCCTGTTTTGCTAGCGCACCTGGCTCGTTGCCCTCGTCCTGTACTGCCGGCTCCACTGCGTCCTGTACCGCCGGCTCCTCCTTGCCCTGTAGCAGCAGGAGGGTCGGATGGATTGGGTGAGTGGGGCTGGGTAGGACTCACGAAACACAGGCGGTGCCCTTGCCGAGCTGGGCCTTGCATCTAAAGGAAAGCAGGCGCAAGCACATAGGTGCAAGTCAGAATGGCGGGCATGCGGGTGCTTGTAGTTGAGCAAACGTAGAGCGCCGGCGCCGCCCCACACCGGAGCAGGCGGCGCCAGACTCACCCAGAACGGCTTGCCGGGAATCCCTCTGCTCTCCTGTGCTTGCGCCACGACCTGCACATCGAAGTAGCAGCAGCAAACGCTCGTGCCAGCCCGGGCAGATGGCGCGTTGCAGACATGCGTTCCAAAGCCGCCCACTTACGGGCGAGAAGGCTGAAGCGGTCGCGTCACCCAAGAAAAGCATGCCTGCCGTGACCGGCACCCGACCAGAGGAAGGATGCCCTCCCAGTTTGGCCGCAATGGACAGGCCTGCGGACAGCAGCCTGCGGACAGCAGCCATGGTGCTGGCTGTGTCTACTGCTGGAGACTAGGGCGGTGCGATGGGCGCACATAGACGCGCTTGCTCGCTTGGGCATCTCAGCCGCCAGCTCAGCCCGTCCGCCGCCAGCGGCTGAACGCTGCTGCCACGCAAAAGCGGCATTGAACACACGGTGGCATGTCGGGTGATGTAGTTTGACATTTTGCGCACCCTGAAAGGCCATGGGTGACGATGATTGCAATTGATGCCAGCAACACGACTGACATGCGGGCAGAACGCCTAGCGGTGGCGGCATACCGCTGCTTCTCCTCTCTTCTCCTCTCCATTAGAATGCCCTCTGCAAGGCTGGCCCCCTTGCCGGCAGCAACGAGCTCGTACCAGGGTACAACGTGCGGTGTAGGGACGAGAGGAGAGCTAGGCAGGGGTACACATACGCAACATAGCTGTGAGCATTCTAGAGCGCCCAGCAAGTGCGGACGCGAGGGCCAACTTGAGGTGAGTGTGCACTGTCAATGTGATGATGCGAAGGGCAGACGCAGAGGTTTTCACAAAGCAGGGAGACGCCTGAGAACAGGGATATGAAAGGAGGGCTAGCCAGCGCTGGCTGTGGACTAGGGTAGGGAAGCCAACCTACACCAGAGGCATGGCCTGCTGGGCGTGGGTTGCTTCACCTGCTGAGGAGGGCCCTACCACAGAGCAGTGCAGCATGGCAAAGCATGGCTGACAATGCAGGCAGCACCTCGTGCCCGACCTCGCTGTGCATGTGTCGATTCAGATTGGTGTGTTTGCAATTGGCAACGTTTTCAAGCAACAAGCGGGTGGCAGTGCACCAAGGCATGCAGGCAAGGCAGAGGAGAGTTGGGAGGACATGCACTGCGTTGCATTGCTTGAAGGACAGCAGCAGCACACGGGGGCACTGCTGGCAGCACATGGCAGAGAGCGCCCGGTGCGCCGCCTGCCCTCCACCCGTGCACCAATCAAAGGTCAAAAAGCCAGCCATAACGCTTGACAAACTTGTCTGGGTCGCTACGAAGCATCTCCAGCTGCTCCAACTTATGCTTCCAGGAGCCCCTATATTTGTCCATCGCCACAGTGTCGCCTGCAGGTAGGGGTGGGCGTATTGTGAAACGGCGTGCGGCTTCTGGTTGAAGGTGGGATGAGATCCCAACAGAGTGGGGGCCAATTGGACACGAGGGCCGCTGCGTGCACCCCTGAGTTGGAGCAGCTGACCGCACCCCTTTGGGCATGTGGCATTTGATGTGCTCTCTGATGCTGGTACCAGGTCAGCAAAATAAAACCAGCTGGCACCTTCCTTACCCCTGAAGCCCCCGAAGCAGCAAACCCGCTGCTCAACCCTGAATCCGTACTCCATACAGGCTTGGCACTTCCTCCCTCACCCTTGTCGCGAGCCTCCTTGTACCAGCGCAAAAAGTCCTTCTCCTCTTCCACCAACTTTGTCAGGGCAGCCGCCAGCTTCTCCTCTCGAGTTGCAACCGGCGCGCTGCCAGCAACTTCCTGGCGCAGGGCGTCAAAACCGTCGCCAGCTGCACTCAGGGGAGACGATTGGAGAAGGTGGAGGCGAGGTAGTATCGGTTGCACAGGGGCAAGGGCAGAGGAGAATTTGGACTTTACACTGGCAGCGTGAGCAGGGCGGCGGCCGGTACCGGAGCCCTTCTGCTAGCTGCTCCCCGGGACCAGCTCCGTGGTCTGTCGGCGCACCTGGCACGAAGCCCTTGTCTTGTACCGCCGGCTCCACTGTGTCCTGTACCGCCGGCTCCACTTTGTCCTGTACTGCCGGCTTCACGTTGTCCTGCAGCAGCGGGCGGGGCGGGGTGGGAACGGGGTGCATTGGGTGGGTGGGGCTGGGTGGGGAACAAGAAATGCAGGCAATGCCGTAACAGAGCTAAGCCCTGAACTTTCAGGAAGGGACTGCATCAACAGCGTGACGCTGCAACACCAATGAGAGCGCTCTCGAGAGCTTGCATAGCGCCGGCGCCGCCCAGAGCAGCACCGCCCCGCAACACCGGCGCCCACTGCGGCGACTCACAAAGAAGCCCCAGAACGGCCTGCCGCCAGCCCCCCTGCCCTCCAGCGCCTGCGCCGCGCCCTGCAAATCCAGGAGGAGCAGCAGCAACGCGCGTTTCAGCCCTGCTGGGGCCAGATGGCGCGTTCGCAGACCTGCACACACGAAGCCACCCACGTACCGGAGAGAAGGCCGAAACGGTGCAAGCCCCCAGTATCAGCATGCACGCCCTGCGCGGCGGTCCACCAGCAGAAGGACGCACTGGGGCCGCAATGGACATGCGGACAGCAGCCATGGCGCCAGGTGCAATGCTTATGGAGGCAAAGGTGCGATGAGCGCACTTACCGTGCACAGCCCGGCCCCCTGTTGATCTTCTCAGCCGCCCGCTCAGCACGCCCGCCAGGCGCCGCCAGCGCTGCGGTCGAGCAAAAGACGGCATTGCACACCCGCGGTGACATTGAGACGGTGAGACGCGCACTGCGCCCTTTTATATTGCAAGGTAATGAAAATGGCTTGTTCACCCTCAGGGCGGCATGCTTCCCCGGATGGCGGCAGCCTGGCGGCAGCACCCCGCTGTCGTGCACGCGCGCGACTAAGTCAGATGCGTGCGTTTCCTGCCCCACCCCGAGGATGCTGGCTGGCGCAAGGCCCGTGCCATTGGCAATGTACTTCCTAATCTTCCAATAGATTTGCAGTCCACCAAGGCAAGTAGAGGCTTGGGCGCACTGCGTCTTGTGGAATGCAACAGCAGAGGAACAGCGGGGCGGTGCGATCCGGCATGTGCTCCCCAGTAGGCCACGGTGGGCACAATGGCTGCACCCGGTGCGCAGCAATCCTCCGCCCGTGCACCATTCAGAGGCCGTGAAGCTTGGCATACTTGTCTGGATCTCCACGCAGCATCTCCATCTGCTCCGATACTGACTTCCAGTGGCCCCTACACGAGTCCATCTCCACAGTGTCGCCTACACGTAGGGACGTAAGCAAATTGTGAGATCGCGTGAGGCTTAGGCTGATGAGATCCCATCTGAATGGGGGGTAATTGGGCATGAGGGCTGCTGCGTGCAGCCCGAGTTGGAGCAGCTGCCTGCACGCCTTTGGGCAGGTGGCATTGGATGTGCTCTCTTTTGCTGGTACCCGATCAGCAAAGGAAAACCAGCTGGCCCCTTCCTTCCCCCTAACTCACCGAAGCAGCAGACCCACTGCTCTACCCTGAACCCTGCTCCATACAGGCTTGGCCCTTCCTCACTCACCCTTGTCGCGTGCCTCTTTGTACCGGCGCAAGAAGTGTTTCTCCAATCCCACCAACTCTGCCAGGGCGGCCGCCAGCTTCTCCTCTCGCGTTGCAGATGGGCTACCCGCAATTTCCCGGCGCAGGGCGTCCAAGCCGTCGCCAACTGCACGCAAGCGCCACAAGGTGGGGGACAGTTGGGGAGAAGGTGGAGGTGAGGTGGCAGCGGCTGCACAGGGGCAAGGCAGAGGAGAATTTGTATTTTACGTTGGCAGCGTGAGCAGGGCGGCGGCCGGTAGCAGATCCCCTCTGCTAGCTGCTCCCTGGGACCAGTTCTCCTTTCTACCGGCGCACCTGGTTCGTTGCCGTTGTCCTGTGCCGCCGGCTCCACTGTGTCTTGTACCGCCGGCTCCTCCTTGCCCTGTAGCAACGGCCGGGGCGGGGCGGGATGGGTGAGTAGGGCTGTGTAGGATTCAAGAAATGGAGGATGTGCGTTTTGAGGGGAGGCACGGACCCCCTATCCCACCCTAGGATACGTGTGGAGGTTGTACAGGGGCGGCGGCCCCAGCCATCCCCATCCCGCCCTGCCGCCATCCATCCTGCACATCCCTGCCGCTGCGTATCCCTGCCCCAGCTCCTATCCTTCTGCAAGCGCCCGCGGCGCTGTGCTCGCCATTAGGTTCCGAGACGCAGAAATGCTGACAAGTGGCCTCAAGAGCAGCGCGCTCAAGCCGCTGGCCGAAAGGAGGCCAGTTAAGCAGCGGGCCTGGCCTTCCGGCCTGCACGTAGAGCTGATGATAACCATGTAGAACTCTGAGACTTTTGAAAGCGCAAAAGCAGTCGCTTTCCGCCATTTCATGTTAGCTGAGGTACAAGATGTACATGTGGCCAACTGCTGCTCAGCCTGCTGTCGSTTTCCTGGCTGTCACAGCTCTGATCTAGGAACGGGAAGGCCACCGGCTGAGCCCGGGGCCTCCTGTCGGCGGCGCAAAGCTTGCAGCCACTCGCTAAAGCGCGCGGCGACACCAGCCCACTTGTTTTTTTCGAGAGCCGGGGCAGGGCAGACAGTCTTGCGCCGCAAGGCGCCGCGCCGGGCGATCTCCCGCYGGGCTACTGGAGCGTCTGCTGCAGCATCCTCTGTTTGCAAAGCCTTCATCCTTGTTAGCACAGCCATCCCCCATCCCCRCCATCCCTGCCCCACATCCCTGCCATCCCTGGCTGTGGCCCCCATCCCCCATCCCTGCGTGACAACCTCGACACCCATCCCTTTGTGCTGGTGCCGCCCCTCAGGTGCGTTCGAAGAGCATTGCGAAAGCAGGAAAACAGGCACACATGCAGGTGCAGGTGCAGCCTGGCAGGTGGGTGCTTGAAGATTCATCATGCTCAAGAGCATGTCAGAGCGCCGGCGCCGCCCCATAGCACCGGCGCCCACTGCAGCAGTCTCACAAAGAAGCCCGAGAACGGCTTGCCGCTATTCCATCTGCTCGGCAGAGCCGGCATCGTGCCCTGCAAATCCAGAAGAAGAAGGAGCAACGCTCGTGTCAGCCCGGGGCAGATGGCGCGTTGCAGGTGCGTTCCAAAGCCGCCCACTTACCGGCGAGAAGGCTGAAACGTTCGCATCCCCCAGGAACATAACGCCGGCCCTGGGGGGGCGGGGCTTGGCCGGCATCCGACCAGAGGAAGGATGCCCTCCCAGTTTGGCCGCAATGGACAGGCCTGCGCCCAGCAGCCTGCGGACAGCAGCCATGGTTGGCTACTGGTGAAAACACGGGAGGTGCAATGGCCGCACACCGAACGCGACTGCTTGGTTGTCATCTCAGCCGCCAGCGCAGCGCAGCGCGCCCGCCGCCCGCTTCTGCCGCACGTCAAGCAGCATTGCATTGCACACACACGGTGGCACGGCGGGGGATGTGGCAAGAAAGTTCCACGCCGCCCAATACGGTTTGGAAGATGTTTTGTTTGTTTTGTTTGTTTGCTCTTGCATCAGCACGGCTGACAGGCGGGCGAAACCCCCAGCGGTGGCGGCATTCCGCTGCTTCTCCTCTCGTCTCCTCTCCTTTACATGCACTTTGCAAGGCTGCTCCCCCTGCCTGCAGCAACGAGCCGATGCCATGTTACGCTGTGCGGTGTAGAGACAATACAGTGCTTGAGCTGGGGAAGCAGCGAGCAGTCCAGAGAGCCCAGCACGTGCCGACACGAGGGCCAAACTTTGGCTGTGAAAGTTCGCTGCCGACTTTGATGAGGTGTGAGGTCATGCGACGTGCAGACACATGGGTGTTGACAGGTCAATGCAAGCGTCGGGGCGGGGTTGTGCTTTCAAAGGGCATCGGGAGCAGGCATGATGACAGGTAGATTGAAGGAAGGGTTGGCGGTGGTAAGCGGTAAGCGGTGGGGAGGGCAGTGAAGCTTTCCCACCCAAGGCGCGCTTCAATCAGTCAGGCACCGCCCATGGCTGTGAACGAGGGTAGGGAAGCCGTCCTGCACCAGAGGCGATGTCCTGGCTGTAATCTGCCAGCCAGCTCCCCGCCCCACCCTCTGCCTCTCAAGGCGTTCAGCGGCGGCACTGCAGCAGTCATCTCTGGCATGCCATGTCCAGTGGCCTGCTGGGCGTGGGTTGCTTCACATGCTGTGTATGGCCCTACCACAGAGCAGCGCAGCATGGCACAGCAGGGCAAAGCATGACTAACAATGCCGGCAGCACCTCGTGCCCCGACCTCGCTGTTGCGCCTGTGTCGATCCAAATTGGTGCGTTTTGCGATTGACAACGTTTTCAAGAGACCAAAGGGTGGCAGTGCACCAAGGCAATCAGGCAAGGCAGAGGAGAGTTGGGAGGACATGCACTGCGTTGCACTGCTTGAAGAAAAGCAGCAGCAGACGGGGGGCACTGCTGGCAGCACATGGCAGAGAGCGCCCAGTGCGCCGCCTGCCCTCCACCCGTGCACCAATCAAAGGTCAAAAAGCCAGCCATAACGCCTGACAAACTTGTTTGGATTGCTACGAAGCATCTCTAGCTTCTCCGAGACTGACTTCCAGTAGCCCCTCATCGTGTCCATCTCTACAGTGTCGCCTGCAGGTAGGGGCATGGGCGGATTGTGAGATGGCGTGAGGATTCTGGTTGAAGGTGGGATGGGGGTGCAGGTGCGGTTTTCCCTGCCTGACACCCTGCCATGGCTGCAGCCAGGGCACCTGGTGCAGCATGACCCGCAGGTGCGCAGCGGCAGCAGCGAGGGCAGCGTCGAGCTGGTGTAGCTGCTGCTGGCAGATGACCTCGCAGCTCTTTGGCGCTGCAGCTGTTCATGCGGCACTTGGAGGCAGCCTGCCAGCGCTGGGGCTTGGTCATCAGCGGCAGCAAGACAGGGTGTCTGGCTGTTGACCCCCGGCAGCAGCAGTCACCAGAGTGGTGGCGACGCAGCCTCAGATGCCAGCAATGCCACGGCCTGCAGCCCGAAGCCAGCATGCTGGTGTGCAGCACTTGTGACAGCGGCCGGCACACCGGGTGCCTCCAGCCACCGCTAGC
>JTEE01000120.1:416034-428393 GCA_002896455.3 Chlorella sp. ArM0029B | reverse complement strand
GGGCGGGCGGGAGGCCACGGCAGTGTCGGGCGGGCCTCGCCGCGGTTCTACCTTGTCGGGCTTCACCCGTATGCGCGCATTGTAGTCTGCGGCCCGCTTTACCGCCACCAGGATGCGCCCCGCCATTCCGCTGGAGTATGAAGCGACCCCTCTGCAAAACGGTGAGCACCTCACGTGGGTCCTCTACGACTACGAGGACAGGCAGCAGCAGCGATCCGAGCGCGCCGTGACGGCCGGCGCCCTCTTCCAGCTCTCCTCGGTCCTTGTCAGCGTCGGCTAGGGGCGGGTGGCCGCGGGTGGCGGCGCGGGATGTGTGCCTCTTGAGCCAGTGCATCAGTTTTCGCCCAAGTTTACAGGAATCTACTTGGCTCAACTGCTGCCCCTTTCTCTAGTGGTAGACAGTATAAAACAAACAAAGTGTGCATCTTGCAGCAACCCAGCACTCGGACTTGGGCCAACCTGCTGCACAGCCACGTGGCCAAACGGCGCGCACGCTGCCTGCACGCCGTCAGGTCAGATGCACCTCCCTCTGCAGAACATGTATTGGGGCGCAGTGGAGGGTAGGGGATGGGGGCTGCAGGCGGGCAAGGAAGGCGGCCGAGAGCTGCGCCGAAGGCGGGGGCGACGGCGTATGTGAAGCCTTGTAAAGCTGCACTTGAATTGTAGCAGCGCTGCACGACCGGCGGCGGCCCTCCGAGAGATGGTGGGAGTCTGACTGTGCTGAGAGGCTTCAGGAAGGGCGGAGGCGTCCATTTGTAAGTGCTCGAGAGTTTCCACCCACGGCCACGTCAGTATTGCTGTGGCGGCCAAAAAAAGCCCCTGTGATTCCCCTCCATTCAATTTCCGTGTGCCTGCATCGCTGCCCCAGTCCTTTGGTGTTAACCCCTCCGTCCGTCGCCGCTGCGCCGCCGACACACCTCACAGTCCGCAGCCTCCGTCAAACCAGCAGCCATGGCCGAGCAGCAGCGTGGCACCCAGGCGGTCAAGGTGAGAGACCTGTGGCTGCATGTGGTATGGTGCATGTGCGGGGCCTGCCAGCCTCCACAGCTGTGCCAGCCTGACCACACGGGGCCAGGCGGATGGATGTCAGGGCGCTCAAGCGAGCCGTATGGCGCGGTTTCAGCCAGCGGGCCTGGCAGGGCCAGTGCAGCGGCGGCGCTGCCGCCGCCTCCGCAGGCCTGCACCTGCAAAGCGCCGGCGTGCCAGCGCGTGTGTCCCCCGCCCAGCACGGAGCTCCCTTCAGCAGCTGGCCAGTTGCCAAGGGGCAGCCTGAGTACATGGGCAGAGGAGGCACAGCTTTCAGAGTTCTTTTGACTGGTGGGCTGTGCCACGACGGTGCGGGCAACTTGCGAGGCTGTGGGCTGGGCCCCAGCCCGCCTGCCTTTAGAGCCTGCCAGGCACCACACAGCTGCCTCGGCTACCACCGATGGCTGCCTGCCATCCTGCGTCAGGTCGGACAGAGTGTTTGCCGCCGCCTCCTTCCACTCCCCACCCCTTGCAAGCTCACCTTGTCCCTCCCTCTTCCTGCCTCCCCTGCCACTCTCTGCAGGTGGGCCTCGCCCAGATGCTCAAGGTGAGGTGCCACGGAGTAGGAGCCGGTCGTTGGGAAGCAGCTGCAGTGCATGCCGCCAGCCCCCATTTGCCGGTCGTGCTTTACTCTTTCCCACTCTGCTTGCTGCCCACCTGTAGTCGCCGCTTTTTTTACCGTGCCGTTGACCGTTTGTTGCCACCTGTCGCTGCAGGGTGGCGTCATCATGGATGTGGTGACCCCCGAGGAGGCGCGCATCGCCGAGGAGGCAGGCGCCGTGGCAGTCATGGCCCTGGAGCGTGTGCCCGCCGACATCCGCCGCGAGGGCGGCGTGGCTCGCATGAGCGACCCCCAGGTGTGTGTGGGCTCGATCAAGATGCCAGTTGTTCTCTCGCGACACGTGGATAGCCGGGTGGCTCGGGGAGGCGGGTGCTGGCGGAATCTTGTTTGACTGCTGTGGCGGTGGCGGGGTTTCCGTCGGACTGCGGACGCTGGTCGCGCGCCTTAGCACTCCCCAGGCGTGATGGCTTGGTCGGTGGATGAACAGCACAGCCTTTCTTTCTCACAACCAGGGAGGCTGCACTGGCGGCAGGTGGGTGCTGGCGGGATTTTGTGGGGTGCTGTGGTGGTGATGGTGCTGAAAGGCCGGATGGCGGGAGCACGCTGCAACAGATGTAGACAGCATGAGCGGCCCAGGGTGGGGCAGTTGGGTTGTTGGTTGGTGGTGGACAAGTGGCATGCGATTAGTTGGTGGTCATGGTTTGGGCGGGCGGGGGAAGGAGGCAAGGGGGTCTTGCAATCACTTATGACCCACAGCTGCGCCCTGCAACTGGCAGGCCAAGGTAGATCCCCCCCTGCCCTCTTCCTCCAACATACCATTGTGACACCCCTTCCATCTCTCCCCCGCTGTGTGCAAAGATTAAGGTGCAAGCACATTGCCCATGGTGGCCAACACGCACACCCTGCACCTCGCTCTAGCAATCTGTCGTCAACTTTCCTTCCCTCACCCTCACACGTATTCTACCCCTCCTTGCTCCCCGTGGATGATCCGTGACATTAGGCCGCTGTGACCATCCCCGGCATGCCCCTCCTCCTCCTGTTTTCCATGTTCCGTTCCCTGGCAACTCATCTTCCCCCGCCCTCCCCTCTATTTTCTTGTCTCCCTCCCGCAGATGATCCGTGACATCAAGGCCGCTGTGACCATCCCCGTGATGGCCAAGGCGCGCATTGGACACTTTGTGGAGGCCCAGATCCTGGAGGCGCTGGGCATCGACTACATTGACGAGAGCGAGGTGGGTGCTGCTGCATGCCCAAAGCTGGGTGCTTGGCGCAGGCTTGGTGGGTGCTGGCAGCCCGAGACAAAAGGTGTATATAGGGAATGGGAATGCAGGGGTGCTGCTGCATTCCAGGCTGGCGAATGCTGTACAGATTCATCATGCACGTTTGCATACATCAGAGCCGATAGGTGCGTTTCGTTGATTGGGTTGCACTGCGTGCTGATGTGGAGCCGGGCGGGAGTGCGCAGCGCGGCAGACATGTGCAGCCTTGCATGCCCCTCCACTTACGCTAACGTCTCCCCTGCCCCTTTCCCCGCTCCCCCGTGGCCCTGGCAGGTGCTGACCCCCGCCGACGACATCCACCACATCAACAAGCACACCTTCAAGGTGCCCTTTGTCTGCGGCTGCCGCGACCTGGGCGAGGCCCTGCGGCGCATCGCAGAGGGCGCGGCCATGATCCGCACCAAGGTCGGTGGGCAGGCTCCGGATGTTTAGCTTAAGGGGGTTATGGTTGCTGAACTGTGTTTGTAGGCGGGGTTGGGATGACGAGATTCGGGGGGAGGCATCGGTGTGTGTGGCATAGCAGGCGCGGCCATGATGCGTGCCAAGTTGGGTGGGCGCGCGCCTGAGTGCACATCCCGGCTGGAGATTCTAGCTTGCGTTGCAGGCGTCACCAGTCACCCTCCACACCACTCACCCCCCACGCTTCCCTCTCACGCTTGTGCAGGGCGAGGCGGGCACCGGCAACGTGGTTGAGGCGGTGCGGCACGCGCGTGCGGTGCAGGGCGCCATCCGCCAGCTGCAGACCATGGACGATGACGAGCTGTACGTCTACGCAAAGGTGCGTGCGTAACATTCTGTACTGACTGTCTGCAGCTGGCGATTTGAGAAGCGTGGTATGGGCGGGGCCATGTGTTTGTTCATCTCTCCATTATGCATGTGTAGCGTAGGCGGCGTGGCGCAGGTTTGGTTATGGGTGAGCACGATCTGCGCGATCTGCGCGCCCCCATTCAGCTGCTTGTCACACCCATCCACCCGCGCGCATGCCTCCCTTTGCTAAATTCCCTTTTCCAGCCTCCTGAAATGTTGTATACATCTCCGCCCTGCCGTGTATTCGTATCTGCAGGAGCTGCGCGCCCCCGTTGAGCTGGTGCGGCAGACCAAGGCGCTGGGCCGCCTGCCAGTGGTCAACTTTGCTGCCGGCGGCGTGGCCACCCCCGCCGATGCCGCGCTCATGATGCAGGTCCGCTCTGCCTTGTTGCGAGGGAGAGAGGGCGGGTGTATGGGGGCGGGCAGCAGGGGGCTGTGCAGGTGGGAGGGGGCGAGAGTGGGCAGGGTGGGATGGGGAGTGCGGGACAAGGCGGCTCGACGCGTGGTGGGCCACAACAAATTTGCTGCAGCTTCTGTCAAACAGTGTCGTGCGTCCCCCGCCCAGCTGCACCTCGGCCTGCCTTCCCACCCTTTAACCATCCTCTTAGCCACTCTCGCTCCAGGCTGCAGCTGGGCGTGGACTGCGTGATTCTGGGCAGCTCGCCCCCTCCCATTCCTCGCTCCCCTGCCCTTCTGCCACGCCTCATCCCTCCTTTGCTTGCGTCCCTCCACTGCCACTGCAGCTGGGCATGGACGGCGTGTTTGTGGGCAGCGGCATCTTCAAGAGCGGCGACCCCGCCAAGCGCGCCCGCGCCATTGTGCAGGCCGTCACACACTACAACGACCCCGCCGTCCTGGCCGAGGTGAGCTCTCCTTTCTCGAGCACTGATTATGAGGGGAGGAGTGTGTTGGGAAGCTGTGTGAGCGTGAAGCCCGTAACACTACAACGACTCTGCCATCCCGGCCGAGGTGAGCTCTTTTCAACAATGTGTTGGGAGGCTGCATGAGCGTGAAGGCCGTGAGCCACACACAACAACGACCCCGCCATCCTGGCCGAGGTGGGGCCCGTGAAATGTTGCTGGGCCATGCTGCTGTGGCTTTGCGGTACCAGTCGTGGGGTGCCTGAACGGTGGGGATTGGGGCTGATTAGAACGGTGAGTGGTTGTGTGTGACGTGCTGCATGCGGCGCGCGCACAGCTGCCGCTCTGATCCTACACACGCATCTCCCTGACGCATGCTTCGCAGGCGCCTGCTGACCTGGGTGTGCCCACGCTGGGCAGTGCGTGCCTCTGCCTGATTCTAGCCACTCTTTCCCCCTGTTCTCACCGTTTCCATGCCTCTCTGGCCCCCTCTTTCCTTACAGGTGTCTTCCGACCTGGGCGTGCCCATGGTTGGCATTGACCTGCGGGAGAAGGGCTTTGTGTCCTACGCCGGGCGCTCCGAGTAGAGAAGCAGCCACGATCTTGACTTCCTGTGCCCCTGCGTGCACGAGGAGCGGGCGTATGTAGCAGCCTGCGTGCGTGCACGCGCGACAGCGCGCGTACGTAGCAGCCCCAGCTTCGTCACGGCTGTGCTCGCCAGCTTGGTTGTGATACCCGCATTGGTGCACGGAAAGGAGGCTCCGCCGGAGCGCAATTGTCCGCAAGTTTTTCAAAGCCCTGGCTCATGCGTGTATGGCCACAAGCTGGGCCCGCCTGCCATCCGGCCCCACTACGGGCACATGACAGCGGCGCAGGCCCTCGGGACCCATTGCCTGCGCAGCTGCCTGCAGCACGCACGATTGCCTGCTGTCTGCCCGTCCCTACTCTACCCCCTGCCTCATCTTTGATTCATCCTTCCCGTTTTCTTAGCCGACCACCTTGCTCCCTCCCTACCCCTACTCTCCCACCTGCCGCCAGCCCCCCGCCTGTCCCTTCAGTCCCCCACCTGACTCTGGGTAACATTACACCGACTTTGCCCTGCGCCGCACACAGCTGGTCAGTGGCACACAGCAGGCACCGGCAGTTCACAGCAGGCACTGGCGGTTCACAGCAGGCACTGGCGTCAGGTTTGGGATCTGGAAGTGTGCAAGCAGACGCCGCAGCTCCCGCTTTTGCACGTGCGTTGCTGGTGGTGGTGGACGGCACTCCGGGCGGGTGGTGCCAGCAGTCCTGTTAGTCACTGATTGGTGGCTGTTACCAATCACAGTGCAGTTCACACACTTGCGTGCCCACCAAAAAGATGCGGCTGAAGGGCAGCTTAGCGTAGCGCTGCCAGTGGACATGCGTGCTACCAACAACGGTGGTGTGCAAACAAGACGGTGGAGGGTAGTTGGATGCCTTGGAACCTATGAAGTGCCGTCGGGACACTGTGTGTTGGGCCATGCAGTGCTGCGATGAGTGAAGAGAAGAACTCAGGCCTCCTCCTGTCCAAGAGTGCCTCTTGAGTCCCCCAAGAGTGCCTCCTGCCCTCCCCTGGCCGTGCCGGTGCGTGCCGTGGTGGCAGAGAGCCAGCCAGGGCAGGCAAGCCAGCACAGCACAAGAGCCTGCCAGAGCCAGCGAAAGCCAGCCAGAAATGGCCAGCCAGGCAGAGGGAGCCAGCCAGGGGCAGGCGGGCGTGGAGCTCAGTAGACGCCTGCCACCAGGCGCAGCACATCGGTGGGCGTGATGACGGCCTGCAGTGCAAGTTGTGGAATGTGTGGAAGCGGGGCGGGTGCGCAGCACTGGGTGTGCTGGCAGGGGCAGCCAAGCCAAGCAAGCAGGCAAAAACGTGAGGGGCAGGTCGGGTGAGCAGCTGCTGGCCGCCGTGGACAGCCACCGCTCCCGCGGCACCTGCTGTCCCAGGGCCCCAAGCCGCCCTCAGCCCCCGTTTAGAGCGACGCATGCGAGGTCCTTGGGTTATTGAGGAGGTGGCAGCCCACACCAGGGACCCTGCCCACTGCAAAAGGGACCCTGCTTGGCGGTGCGCATGCGCACCCAATCCTGTGCCAGCTGGCGCCCCACCTGCACGCGTGGCGTGTCGTCATTGTCCACCACGTACTGCAGGGGAAGGAGCGGGAGGGCGAGCAGGCACGCCGGGAGTGCTCAGCAGGCGCAGCAGCGACCACAGCAGCAGAGGCAGCAGCAGGGGCGGCGGCGGCGGCAGCAGGGGCGGCGGCGGCGGCAGCAGCAAGAGAGCGGGCCAGCATGGCAGGGGTGTTCAGCAGCGGCGGCGGCAGCAGCAGCAGCAACGGCAGGGGCAGGGGCCTGGGCAGCGCAGCGGTGCCGGCGGCGGCGGGAGCAGGGCCACAAGCCCTGCCCTGGCTCACCACGCGGTGGATGTGCTCGTTCACTATCTGTGAAAAGAAGGAAGGATAAAAACGAAGCAGGGAAGCAGGTTGGGAGGAGGCAGGCACAGGCTGTTGGCTCCAACCCATTCAGGAAGATAACATCACCTTGCACCCAGCGTCCTGTCTTTCCTCTGTGTTATCAGCAGACAGTCTCCCCCTTCCTCGTGAAATAAACAAACTTCTCTCTAGCATCGAAATGCCACCCACCTTGTTCAGCAACTCCCTCAGCGTTGTGTCCTTCTTCACCGTAAACAGCTGGATGTCGCCCTTGGCGGGGCCGCCGCTGCAAGGAGGGGGCGGGGGTCGTACATACAAATGTTGCACGGTTTGGCTTTTTCATAGGAGACAGCTGGCGGTGTGCATGGTACAGACAGCTCGTGAATCGTTTTGCTCTCAGTCCACTGAGGGGAGAGACGGGAGCTGAGCCAGCCCACGAGTCCTGCTGGCTCCGTGGACCCTTAATGTAATTGATTGACTGCTTGAAGCAGCGCATGGCGGCGATGCCTTCGGCATGTGGCACGCACGCACCGCCCAGCCAGCCGTTGATCAGCAGCAGTAACAAGACACCGCTGTCAGCACCCACGACTGTGCAGCAGAGCAGCACGCAGCGGGGCATCAGCGCAGCGGGGCATTACGCGGCAGAGCAGGAGTTTTGGGCTTGCGCCCTCCACAGCGCTTAACGGGCAGTGAACGGGCAGAATGTGCCGTCCCGCCCACCTTCTCCCCCGCCCAACTTTCCACCACCTTTGGAATGGAAACCACCCGCCCAACCTTCCCCCAATGGAATGGAAACCACCCAACGAAGTCTTACTTTGCCTCCCACCCACCTGCGGTTGGCGGAGGCAAAGAAGGGGTGGCGGGCGTGTGTGCTGGCTGTGGCGCTGTACCTGCAGGGAAGAGGGGGCAGCACAGCGGTGTGGCATTTTCGGAAGGCGCCGTGCTCCAGCGCCAAGAACCCAGCCACGGGCAGCGCTACAGTCACACAATGCAACACCCTGCCGCAATGCAACACCCACCCCAGGTAGGCGGTTCCGTGCTCCACTGCCAGGAACTCGGCCACGGGCAGCGCCAGAGCGCCAAACTGCTCGGCAGTGATGGCCCTGCAATAGGAAGAGGGGGCGGTACCGGAGTGGTGTGGAGAATATCGGAGTTTGGCAGTGATGGCCCTGTAATGGGGGGCGGAGAGAGGGGCAGATGTGGCATGAGAGGATCCAGAGCGCCACGCTGGTAACAGAACCGGCAGGTTCGGACCCCCCACACCCTCCCTCTTCCTACACGCCTTCAGTCGTGCTCAGGGGGTGGGAGGCAGCGTTCCAGTTCACTGCCGCAGTGGACCTGAACACATGACGCTGTGTGGCGAGATAGTGCCCCCGCCAAATGTTCTCACCTGATGTCGGAAATGCTCAGGTTGGCAATCAGCTCTCCGCTGTCGGTCACCACCGGCGCACCCGACACCTGGCAGGCAGCCGGGGAGGGCAGCAGGCACAGAGGCAGGGCACATGTCACGGCATTGTGGAGCAGAGCAGGGGAGGGCTGGACGGAGAGGGCACAGGTGCCATAAAAAGCAGCGGTCCTGGAGTGCCGCCCGCGCCATGGTGAAACGACACCACTCTCGCTCGTTCTGCTGCCACGCTGGAACAGCGCCCCCCATGCTGCGAGCAGCACTGTGCTGCGCACGCTGCGCACGCTCTCACCTGCTGCGCTGCCAGCTGTGCGTATGCCAGCAGGGCGGGGACGTGAGGGCTGACTGACAGCACGGGAGGCTTGCCTGCGGGCGGACAGGAAGGCAGGTCAAGAGGGCGAGAGGCAGGTGGGAAATAGTAGGCCAGTCGCATTCGTACAAGCGGCAAACTGCTGCGCTGAGCGCACACAACTTGTCAATGAGGCCTCATCACAGCACAGCACAGCACAGCACAGCGCCAGGCAGACACAGCTTAGCACGGGCAGCACAGCATGCCGCACCCTGGTGCACCGCAGCACAGCATGGGGGCACCTATTGCTGCGCAACACGCAGTGGACGTGCCCGCCCATCTTCCGGACCTGTCAGCAGGCCGATCTGCTCCAGGCTTTGGTCCGCCACCGGCCCAATTTCGTCCACATGGGACAGCAGGAAGCGCATGACGTCTGTGCGGGGCGCAATTTGTTGTTGGGAAGAATACTCAGCATTCAGGCAAAGGCTGGATATTCGGACACTCGTCATCAATGTGAATCAGTTTGCACGTGGGACAGCAGGAAGCGCACGGCCAACCAGGCAATGCCAGTTTCAGAACCAAAGGCTGGACTTTGGAACATCCGGGTCTGGGCCTGAGACGGGCCCCACACGTGTGGGGACTGCGTTCGAATCAGACCCGGCACTGCAAGGAACTGCAGAAAGAAAAGAAAGAGGGCAAGCCACAAGCATGCCCGCTTGCCCGTCTGCCCTCTTTCCTGGCCCGCCCTTCCCCCGCCCCACTTGTCTGGTTAATAACGTCCTTGTCATTCCTGTCCTCCCCACCTTCTCCTCTTTTCCAGGGTCCCCCCGCCTGCCCCTGTCCCTCCGGTCACCCCTGCCAAGCTTGTCCTTACGTCGGTGATCGATCTTGCAGCCCTTTGCCCTGTCCGGCCCCCCCAAGCTTTAAATTTTGAGCTCACCTGTCTGGCTGATCACGTTTGTGATTTCGCCGTGCGCGTCAAACACAGCCAGCCGGTGCACCACCTGCGGCCAGGCAGGGGAAGCAGAAGGTAAAGAGCCAGCGGGTGAGCACCCACGCTGCATGGAAATTAAAAACAGCCAACCGGTGGACCACCTGCGGGCAGCAGGGGAAAACAGAGGCCTTGGCAAGTGCACCACCTGGTCAGCATTGCAATGCACAGGACTGGCCAGCATTGCACCACCTGAGTTCATGAGTGTGACCGAAAGACAGGAATAGGAGCACAACGCCGCCCAATCAAGCCGGACTTGCCGTCCGCGGGGCGCAAGAAGACGTTGCAAAGGGCGTCCGTCCATGCCGTCAACCAGCTGTGTACACACGCATATGATCATGCTGGGAAAATGTTGGGAGACAAGTAAGGGACCAACCTTTGTTTCCCCATCCACGGGGCGCAGGAAGACGTTGCGGATGGCGGTGGCCAGGCTGGTCGCCTCCCCCTCCGTCTGGTACACCAGGCCCCGGTCCTCCACGCCTACAGGCAGTTGACGAGGGGGGGAACAATGGCGTAAGTACAAGGGTCTGCGTAGGCTGGGCTGGTGGCCTCCCCCTCTGTCTTGCACACCAGGCCCCGGTCCTCCAAGCCTGTTGTGATCAGGGATGCAAAACAAAAATAAGTTGGAAGGGCAATGTGTGGGCCAGGCTGGTCGCCTCCCCCTCCGTCTGGCACACCAGGCCCCGGTCCTCCACGCCTGTTGTGATGTGACATGTGCAACACAAAGGGCTGGTTAGAAGGGCGGGCTCTGGGATCAGGTGTGTGGCCTCTGATATACACCAGGCCCCGGACCTCCACGAGCAAATGGCACAGCGACATCAACAGCATCAACTCGGCAGCGTCAGCAGCGGCCCGCCCCTGATTGTGAACACGAGCCAGCCTGTCTCTGAACTCTGGCGTCCTAGCAGCAGTAAACAAACAAGTGTTCAAACAGCGATTTCTCCCACATCACTGTCCACCCCCCACCCCACCCTGTCCCCCCACCCCAAGTAAATAAATATAAATCCCATCAATGCAAGGCTCACCCCGAATGGTGACCAGCACGCGGTCGCTGAACCCGGGGCCCCTTCTTCTCCACAAACCGCGCAGTGGCAAGCAAAAGACAAGACGGTGCAACAGACAACCAAAACAGCAGAGAAAAGGGTGCTTCGAACTTGGTTTGTCCCACATCAATCGAAGTGAGCAGTGGAGAGAGGGAAGTACCCACCGTCAGCTCACCCCTGATTGTGACCAGCAGGCGGTCGCTGAAGCCGGGGCCCTCTTTCTCCAGCAGGGTCATCAGCGCCAGCATCTGGGTGGGCACCGTGTGGCCCGCGTCTTGCAGGTCTGCAGGGGGGCAGTGTGGGAGATTGGGAAGTGTCAAACAAGAACTCAAGCAACCTAAAGCTAAAACCATTGCGTATCAGTGTGACTGGGCAGCGTGCGCAACGTACTCACGCAACAAGCGAAAGCTTTCACACCTGGCTCACAGAAAGGCTTTTTTATTTCATGACTGTAAACGCACTCACGCTGCACTTCTTTCAGGGAATGTGAAAAGCTGGAACGACTAGGCTAGACTCACGCTGCAAGAATGCGCGCAGCACGTCTGCCACATCAATCCAGCCCAGCAGCTGCGGAACAGGGGTCAAGGAGGGGCAGCCAAGCTGAACTCTGCTGTGTTCATTGGGATGCTGCCCTGGAAGCTGCAAGAACAGGGGGGCCAGGAAAAGAGGCAGGCGGGCAGGCGGGCAGGCAGGCAGGCAGGCGGGCGGGCGGGCAGGCAGGCAGGCAGGCGGGCGGGCGGGCAGGCAGGCAGGCGGGCGGGCGGGGTGTGACTTAACCATGGAGGGCTCTGTTGTGCAGCGGGGCCAGCCACCAAGCGGCACACCAACACACTTCCTACTTGAACAAACCACACTAACACACTTTTTACTCAAAAAAACACGCACAGCCTGTTGCGGGCCTTGAAGTGCCAGGCTGGCGCACTTCAGGGCAAGGCGCTGGTGCACTTGTGGGCAAGGCACCCCTCCAGGCACCCAAATGGGCGCTCCCCCGCTGCCTCCCTTCCTCCCTCTGCTGTCCTCCACTTGCGGGGATCGGTTGCATTGTAAGGGGCGTAACTGCCTACTTGCGGGCTCCCCAACCTGCACCAAATCTACCCTCCTCTTTCACTTGCAAGAATGTAAGCGGGGCGGGCGTAAGCGCCTACCTGCGGGCTCATCTCCCCGCCTCCCACCACCTCTTCTATGTCCGCATTGATTACCTGCATAGGGGGCAGGATTTCATCAACAATCTCAATAAAAAGGAAAGAAAACTCGGTGCTCCAGCTGAAAACCAAGACATGCGGGGCGATGGAGGTAGGTGGAGGGTGGGGCACAGTGGCAAGGACATGTTCATCACTGTTTGGGATGTCTGTTGGAAGTTGAGGAGGCGTCGGACCGTGCAGGAAAGAGGTGGACTGAGGGACAGCAGGCAGGCAGGCAGGCAGGCAGGCAGGCAGGCGGGCGGGCAGGAAGGCAGGCAAGTGGGCAGATGACCTGTAGGCAGCAATGTAGGCAGGCAGGGAGATGGGTTCAGGAGAGGGAAAGAGATGACACGAGGGCGGGCGAGCGGGCAGGTGGGCACGTGACCTGTAGGCAGCTAGGCAGGCAGGTGGGCAGAAAGATGGGTTTAAGGGAGGGGGAAGAGAGGACAGAGGGCGGACAAGAAGGCAGGC